>CM021100.1:957949944-958412284 GCA_007115665.2 Sequoiadendron giganteum
TTCCTAATAATCTAGAACCATTTCAACTAGTAGAGCTTCCAAATCTACCCAAAAATGAAGAAGAAGAAGAGACACACCCTTTTTTGATACATTTCCTGAATTAACAAATTTTGAAGTTTCCCTTGAAGATCAAAATCCAATTGAAGAACCCTTTACTCTAGAACTTCATCACCCATGCATGGCTGATGCAAATGGAAACAGGCCTAATAGGAAAAACCAACCAAATTTTCCTTTTCCCATGGCTCAATAGAATGAAGTAGACAACCTCAAAAACATCCCTACTTTAGTCCTTCCTAAATTCTATGGGCTTGTCATAGAAGATCCTAATACATGTCCTTTTGCTGCATTTTGAAAATGTCACCTCCTCTCATATCATTGCCCCTGCAATAATCTTTGTATTTCTCAAGGAACTTAGTCTTCATGTCCTCCCAAGTCTCCATGGTATCTTTGCCAAGGCCCATAAACCATCTTAATGCAACTTCTTTCAAAGTGATAGGAAATAACTTAAGCCTATGGGCATCAGTGGTATAGTCATAGCTTCTGTAGAGTATATCAAACTCAAACAAACATGTATTAGGATCTTCTATGACAAGCCCATAGAATTTATCTTCAATTGGATTTTGATCTTCAAGGGAAACAAAAATGAAGGTTTTTGTTTTGTTTGTAGAAATCTCCACATCATACACTCAATGAAGACTCACAGAATCTTATTTTCTTGAGAGGAATTAATGAAATTTGCATTGATGCCTTGGACCTGATGGTAGGACAAGATGTCACTCAAGTGCCTTGGGAGGATATTAAGAAGATATGCCAGAATTATTCTACAGCAGTCTCAAAGAAAGGGAGAGCTTACCAATCCTCTATGGGTAAGTCATCCACCAGTGGAGTTTCAAGGATGGAGATTACTCACTTACTGGAAAATTTCAAGCAGGATATCATAAACAATCTAGCTACTCAGCTGGATACACTTCAAGCCAAGAAAAAACATGAGGAGGTAAAGGACATGCTGAAACAATATTGCCCTCATTGCAGACAAAAGAAGAAGGATTGTAGATGCAAGATGGTAGCTAACATTGATAGCAAGCAGATTCCACCTGAGTTCAAACCAATTCAGATTGAGGATGATCAAGTCTACTTTGTTGTATAGAAAAGGCCATGTGCTCCAAGACAAGGTATGCCACCAAATCCACTATCTTTTGTTAGGCCATATTTTAATTCCTATTCATTTGGTAACTAGTGGCAGCCCCCATGTCCATCCAACTACGGAGGATATCCACCACAGTCTTGAGGTAACCCTCCAAATTCTTCACCCAATTATCAAAATTATGCACCTCAGTGGTAGCAACCTCAGGGGAATTGGTAGCAATTTCAAGGACCTTGGCAACCACCTCCAGGAAACTGGCAAAAAACATCCCAATGGAGAGATGGACAACAATGGTCGAACCAGATAACCAGTTACATACATCCATCTTCTCAACCCCAGCAACCTGCTATCATGCCTACCCCTACTAATCCCAAACCAAACATGCCTAAACCCACTCAATTACCAGCTCATCCCACACCTAACCCAAATAATAAGCCACAATAGAAAAATGTATACTTTGTTGATCAAAAATCAATTTCTTGCATATGCTATGAGTTTAACTAACATACGTTGTGTTCAGGAACTACTTTTCCAACTCCTTCCACCCATCATCACTGAGATTCTTATGGAAGAAGAAGAACCTCTGAATATTCCCATTCAGCCTAGTACACCTACAAATCCTAAACCAATTCCAGCTAAGCAAACGGCACAAGAACCACCATTCCCCCAGAGATTGGAAGTTGTCAAACAAAATGAAGACAAAGAGTACACCACTTTTGACATTCTAGACCAGTTGAAGAATATATGTGTCCAGATACCCCTATTCCAGGCCATAACAGATGTCCCTATATATGGAAAAGCAATCAAAGAAGCATGCCTCAAGAAGCTGGGTAGGAAAAAGAAAGACCCAACTATAGTTGATGTAGTGGGATAGTTAGCTGGCATCATGCTCGGAAAAGTAACTATCCCCAAGTACAATGATCCAGATAGTCTTGTGGTTGAATTTATTATCAATGGGTTACACATAAAGAATACTTTGATTGACTTGGGTGCAGCAATAAATGTGATGACTAAGGACATCCTATAGCAACTAAACATTATGAGTATGAGATCCACTTCTACTGTCCTGCAACTTGTTGATAGTTCCACTATTAAACCTAATGGCATAGTAGAGGACCTTGTGGTGATTCTAGACTCTTGGGAGTATCCATCTAGCTTCATGATTCTTTCTCCTAAAGATACACTAGGTGGGTATCCTATCATCCTTGGAAGGCCATGGTTAGCAACAACAGACGCTTATATTAGATGTCAGTCAGGTGATATGACCATTTCTGATGGCAGGAACACCAAAAAACTTATTCTTTATCCTCTTGCTCAACCATCCCATGGTGAGGATAATCCTATATGGCCACATGTAGGTGAAGAGACTGAGGAAGCTAACTTTCTGACGCAACTTATGATGTTGGGTAGAAGCCCTTTCCTGCAGCTTCAAGATGAAGATGAAGGGTTATCTAATATAATTCAGAACCATTTCAAGATAGAGGAGGTGCCACCCTCTCATGCAACTAGTTTTGTTGATCTCGTGAAGACACTTATGTCAACTCTACCCGATCTTCCTGCAGCCACTATTTTTGTAGACAGACTTCCTGCAGCCACTCTTCCTATAGAAAAACTTCCTATAGCAACAGGTATGTTCCACACAATTTTTTCATATGATCTTAAGGTACCATGTATTAATGAAAAATCTATGATAGATTTAACTACACAAGTACAGGTGTCTGAAGGAAAATATTTGAATATTAGCAGCAAATTGGGAGAAAAATAATAGTTGCCATTGATAAATTTGTTGAAGGCCCACCAAAATGCATTTGCATGGGATTATCATGATATTAAATGCCTAGACCTCAAGATTTTCACTCATAGGATATATATCAAATATGATTTTCAACCAGTCAGGCAGCCACAAAGAATAATCAACCCTGCATTGAGAGAGATTATCAAAACAGAGCTACAAAAGTTGCTATATGTAGGCTTTATCTATCCTATCTCAGACAACCAGTGGGTGTCCCCATTGGTGATTATGCCCAAGAAGGGAGGAAAATGGTGAGTCTGTATTGATTACAAGGAATTCAATTCTGCTACTAAGAAAGACCATTTTCTCTTACCTTTTGTTGATCAAGTGTTGGACTCACTTGCAGGAAAGCAGTACTTATCTTTTCTTGAAGGATTCAATGGCTACAATCAGGTTCAAATTACACCTGAGGACTAGGAGGAAACAACCTTCACATGTCCATGGGGGACATATTCCTATTCAGTACTTCCCTTTGGTTTATGCAACACGCCTGCAACCTTTCAGAGAGTAGTCATCAGCATATTTTCAGACATCTCTCTTGACTGCATGGAAATCTATATGGATGATTTTACCACCTATGGTGCTGATTTTGATGAAGCATTAGAGAATCTCAAGAAATTATTACGGAGATTTGAAGACCAAAATCTATCTTTAAACAGTGAGAAGTGCTTCATGATGATGCATGAAGGTGTAGCTCTTGGCCACCACATTTCCCACAAAGGAATTCAGGTAGATCCTGCAAAAATTGAGGTAATGACTAATCTACCTACACCTGTAAAGAAAAATAATGTTAGGAGTTTCTTGGGACATGCAAGATATTACAGGAATTTCATCAAAGACTTTAGTAAAATAGCAGCACCCTTATATACTCTATTAACCAAAGATGTTGAATTTCAGTTAATAGAAGATTGTGCCACAACATTTTTTGACTTGAAGGCAACCTTGACTCATGCTCCTGTAATTAAGGGGCCTAATTGGGAAATTCCTTTTCACATCCATATTGATGCATCAGACTATGCAATAGGATAAGTCTTAGGACAGAAAGGAGTCATTGAAAATGCCATTTAATTTTTCAACAAAAATTTACAAGGAGTTGAATTCAATTATATAGTGACAGAAAAAGAAATGCTAGCAGTATCTACGCCCTGAACAAATTCAAGCACTACATAATAGGCTACCAAATATTTTTTCACATTGATCATGCAACTATCGGATATCTCATGAACAAACCCCTGATCTTAGGAAGGTTAGCCAGATGGTTATTGTTGATGGAGGAGTTTGACATAACCATTGTGGACAAACCAGGGAAGGCCAATGTCGTTGCATATTTTCTTTCAAGACTGGCCATATAGAAGAAAACTAGGCTATAGATGACTCCTTTCCTGATGAGAATCTATTTTCCATTACTGTGCACACACCCTAGTATGTTGGCATAGCTAATTACCTTGTAATAGGGAGAGTTCCTCCTCACTTCTCTCCAAAAGAGAGAAGAGTGCTCATTGAAAAATCTTTTCCTTTTATATGGATTGTTGGATACTTGTTTTATACTAGACTAGATCATGTTATGAGAAGATGTGTGAGGGAATATGAGATATATGAAATTTTTCATGCATGTCATGATGAACCCTATGGAGGGAATTTTGTAGCCAAAAGAAAAACAATGAAGATTTTGAACACATAATACTATTGGCCTACACTCCACAAAGATGCAAGAAAATATACAAGGAAATGTGATAGGTTCCAAAGAATGGGTAGGCCAACCAAATCAGATGAGATGCCACTCTACCCCCAAGTATTCGTCACTCCCTTTGACAAGTGGGGATTGGATTTTGTGGGACCCATTGATCCCCCATCAAATGGTAAGTCTTATATCTTGGTAGCACTAATTATGTAACTAAATGGGTAGAAGTCAAGGCCATGAAGCATGCAAGAGAAAACAAAGTTGTAGAATTTCTTTATGAAGAAATTTTCACATGATATGGACTGCCAAGATAAATAGTAACTCATCAAGGAGCTCAGTTTACCTCAACACTTGTTACAACACTAGTCAATGAATATAGCATAAGGCACAAAAATTCTACTCCTTACCATCTGTAAGCCAATGGACAAGCTGAGGTGATCAACAGACAGATTGAAGCCATCCTAACCAAAATAGTGGCTATTCACAAAAAGTATTGGGCAAATAGATTATCAGAAGCAGTTTGGGCCTACAGAACCACCTAGAAAACTACTACAAGCTTCACTCCATTTGAGCTACTGTATGGGAAGACAAGAATGATTCCTATTGAATTCAAACACAAAACTCTTAGAATTGTAGTAGACTTAGTGATGAATATTTATGAGGCACAAAAAGAAAGAATCATGCAGCTAAGTGCTTTAGATGAGATGAGGAAGATAGATTTGCACCACACTAAAGTCGTGCATAATCAAAGAATCAAATGGCATGACAAATTTATCAAAGAAAATAAATTTTAGCCAGGTGACTAGGCATTTCTTTATAACTCATGATATTGGGACAATGTAGGAAAAATTACAGACAGGGTGGCTAGGACCATATGAAATTGTTGAGGTCATTCCCAATGGATTTGTTCATCTCACCACCATTGATCCTATCAGATTCAAATTACTAGTCAATGGTCATTGTCTCATATTGTATCACAAGCCAACTTCCAAAGAAGAGTTCCTACAGCAATTCAACCAACATGCAGCACCCAAGCTTCCTATAGCCAAAGGCAATGGACCTAGTGTCCCTCCTTCTAGCTAATTAAGGTATGTACTTGTCATAATAAAGACTTCTACTTTTGTAGAAGTCCATTTCTTCACCCATCTGCCCATCCGCCCATCCATACCACCTTTCTCTCTCTTCCATCACTTCATTCCACCTCACATCATTCCACTTCATCATTATTGATTTCTAAATTTATTTCCTAAAAAGGCAAATGATACTTTTTCCACGATCTTTGTGATGTATCCTTCACAAATTCAGGTATGTGTGATTTAATTGCTCTCTTAATTATCTTTTTAGTGCATTCATTTAATCATTGTACAATTAGTATGGATGTTCACATAATTTCCATACCCCCTATCAAATCACTATTGCCATCTCGCATGTGTGGACACATGTCCAAATTTAGGTTAGGGGGGGAAGGAAATATGCAAGTACATTACCCACATGTCAGTCCATGATTTGTCTACGTTAGTAAATCTAGCTGAGTTTATTTAAAATTTGAAATGAGGGATGACTCATATCTGTGATATGACACTAAATTGTTGCTGCCATTCCTTTTCATCATAACTCCTTTTATTACCTCATCTTTGCCATTATTGACCTCATCATAATCTTGAATTGCAAGAGGTAAAAGGTAAAAAAATAGAGAAGGAAAATTCAGTCAACATTGGTCCAGGACAATTTCAGCTAACAAGTGTTGCAGAAAGGAATTTGTTCTCAGACAAGAATTACAGGAAAAGAATCTTGCAGAGTGATAGTGATTACAAAAAATGGGAGGCAAACTAATTTGAAATAAGCCTTTCACTCACGATACCTTATTGCAAGATGCACAGTGCCTACCTGAATTTAGAAACTGTGGCTAGTTGGACTACTTCCTAAAGCTAGATAGTTTTGATGAAGGCATTGCACTTGAGTTTTCTTGGAAATTTTTAGAGGGAAAATCCACAGTAAAAGGATTGGAGGTCATGGCAACTGAGAAGAGAATTGCAGAAGTTATAGGGTTACCTACTGACAGTGAGCATTACTCTGTTTCTAGAGACGTCAAGTTAGCAAGGGCCATATTCATAATACATGGTGGCCCTCCAATCAGCATAAACAATAAGGGTGCTAAAATAACCTCTTTTCCCGAGCCATGGAAGCAGGCAGTCATCTACATTATCAAGTACCTCACTTGTGAAGGTTGATTGTCAAACTTACATTCAATGCATTTCAAAAAAATTGAGTCACATGAGGCACGAAAGAAGGCTAAATGTGCCTAATGTCTTATACAACCTTCTCTCCATCATGGTGGTTGAAACACATAAATATAGGGACAAATTTATCTCACACCATTGCCTCATTAAATTTTTGGTTGAAAAATCTTTGCATGATGTAGCACCTGAGATGACCTGGGAGGAATTTGTAAATGTTAATCAATTTATACCTGAGCAGCTGCAATCTAGGGCTTTACCTCAAACACACGAGTATAGCAAGAGATTAAGCACAGCTGAAGCCACACTTGGTGCTTCAACCTCTGGTTTTGGCTCTAGTATGAATTCTCCTATAGAAAAAGGGGCCATGGACATTAGTTCCTTTGAAACAAGGCACTCTAGAAAATAAATTTCTTCATCGGACTCTGATGATGATGTTTCACTAGAAACCCTAGTAAGAACTAGGGCACAAAAGAAGAAGGCAAAGGTGGGAAAAGGAAAATCCAAAACACAGCCTATGGAAAGAAAGGTGTCGAGTCCTGAGAAGAGAAAGGCCAACACTATTCATCCTGTAGCCAAAGGAAAATGTGAGAGCCCTCTTAAGAAATCAAAACCAAGAGTTGATATGCTTTCATGGAAAAACCCTAAGCGTGGAAGGACATCACATGAGATCATAGAAGCCCCAATGGGGCAAGAAAATGTAAAAGAAAGGGATGTATTCTAAGAGGCATAAAAAATGACCCTGGTGGATCTTGTTGCCATTGAAGAGGAAGTTGAAATTTGAGAGCATGAGGAAAATCCAGAGTTCCTACAACAAGACCAAGAATTAGATCAAGAGTTCCTGCATCAACTACAGGAACAAAAAGAAGATACCATGCATCAAGAAGTGGGAGAAGAAATTGTACCTCTATAGCCTGAGCTAGTAAGACAACCTGAATCTATGCAAATAGTGCTATATGGGGCACAACCATCAACAAAAACCCTGGTAGGAATTCATAATCCTCCTAATTTTTTAATGCATACAACAATTTTAAATTTATGGAAAGAAATGCAAAGGCGAGAGGAAGAATGGAAAAAGGAAAAGCAAAGATTGAAAAAGGAAATTCAAGAGAGAGATGAAATTATCGAAGAAAATAATGAGGAGATTGCCTTTCTAAAAGAGAGGGTGGGCAGCATTGCAACCTTGGTGCCACATATTTTAGAATGCAGAACACCTCCAAGAGTTTATGCTATGCACCTGAAGGAAAAATATTTCTCTTTTCATCTATCAAGACACATCTCAGGTTTAAATCCCTTAATTGAGACCCCCAGTGAATTTTTCAATGCATATAGGTTTGCCTCCCCTGAAATAAAGATTTTTTTATGTGATTTTTATTTACATATTTTTTTTATAACTCAAGACCAAGACTGGAACCCATTGTTGTATGTTGGAGATATCCAGCTAAGAGCATTCATGTCTTGGGTGAAAAATGAGATTAGTTGGGGAGAGAAATGCAATGCTTATAGGAAGATGGAATCTAATATCCCTTTTTCCATTAGAGCATAATCAAGAAACCCCAAAGATATTTATAGAGACTAGAACAGAATGCTTTTCAGGCCTATTTATGGTAACAGGATTATGCCTTGGATTGAGGTAGTTTACAATGAATATGAGGTAAAGACGGAAGAAAAAGAGGACACCATGAAAGGATATATATCATAAAGATGGAACACTTTGACTGATGAGTTGAAATAGGTTGAACCTCATTCCATCCAGAACTATCATGCAGCAATAAAGAGGATTGAAAAGTACATTCAGCTTGGGAGAACAAAGGGCTGAGAGTGGCTTCCCTTGAATTTTCGACCACTATCCTCTTGTGGCCTGTTCCAAATTTTAGAGTCTACCGTTATGACATTGCTAAAGAAAAGCAAAGATGAAAAAGACTTGACAAAATGGGAGGATTCTACTGGGACCCTGACTCGCACTTAGTAGACACTAATATTAGATAGCTATCAATTATAAATTTTAGAGCTTTGACCAAGCAAAAAATAGTTCTTCCCCTACTGGAGGACCAGCAAGACGTTAAGTTGAGGGAGTGATGAGCCTATTCTTTGGTCTTATTTAGGTAGAATCCATAGTTTATTTGCTAAATTTGACATGGAATTTTATATTAAATGTTGATATTTCTATAATGTTTCCCTCAAACCATAGACATTGTGTTTAATTCCATTTTTGCGAGTTTTAATGACATTAGCTATTATGTAGATTATCTATATTGATTTTGCATGTGGTTGATGAATGCTCTTTAAGGTGGTTATAGATGTGCAATTATTATGCATACTAATATTTCCATGCAAACACACTTGAGGATACTAATTTGAGGAATGTAGCCACCCGTTGGTCATTACTAAGGAGGCGTTTGAAGGTCAACTGAAGGACAATGGCATAGATTCCCCATGCCAACCACATGTAACTTCCTTGTAATGATCTTTCATGATGTTGAGTAACTGCGAGTGTTACTGTAGTGTTGAGTATTTGTTTGGACTTGCATGTCTGACCAAATTCCCTGCATGTGTAGCCGCCCTTCATTCTTTTCTCTGCTTTCCCTAAATGGCATCCTCCCAATTAGTGGGAGTTGACCACCCTGTTTAGTGGGTAGGATAAATAAGGTTCAGATTCTCTGAGTTAGAGAGTTTGAAGGTTACTGAGTTGTTGATTATTGAGGTTGTATCTAATAGTTTACTAAGCATTTCCAGACATGCTACTCTTTTGTAATTGCCTTTCTGAATGAATAAGATGAAATTCTGAGTTGAGCATTCGATTTTACATTAGTTTTAGAGGATAATCATCCAAGGGGAGCCACTTGGTGAGTAATCCATCCCTTAGTTTGGTTAGATTAGATATTAGTTTTTGTTTAGTACTTAGTTCAAAATCTAGCACTGACTATTCCTGCAGCCACTAGAATTACATTTTGTGATTGTTCCTGCAGCCAAAAGCAGATAGAGTAGTTCCCTATTTGTTGTTCATATTTTCATACATGTCATGCATGTTCAGCTTAGTTTAATTATTGAGTGATTTTCAACATTTTCTTTGTTCCTTTTCATGCAATTTACTTTCAGTATTGAATCTTTCTTAGCTATAGAATGAAGATGACTACTTTGAAGTTCCTAGTGCACATACTATGCTGACCCATTTCAAGTTCACATCCCTAGGTTGACAATTTAAATGTACTTTCATGATGGTTAAAATGGCTATTCAGGTTAGATGTCCAATCTCTGAATCATGGTTGTAAAGGCTTAGTTTTTAAGATCATTGTAGGACACCGACACAACATTAGCGAAATTGACACTTAGTCAATTTCTATCACAATTAAAAATTGTCTTTCACAAACATCCCAAAATATGTTAGAACCAACCAAAATATTTTGCACCATGATCTCCATATCAAGATATAATTTTTTCATCAATTACAATAGTGTATTTCATAATAGTATACCTTGTGCTTATCCCTTATGCTCATGTTGCCAACAACTACATCAATAAAAAACTCCTCATTCTTCCAACAATCTCCCCCTTTGTCATTGATGACAACATGCCAAAAAATCTCCAAAATATTCTCCCCCTTTGACATCAAATGCAAAGGGTGGACGGAAAAACTTTCTAACATATATCGGATCTCCCCTTGAGAAATATGTGGATATGTACAAAAAATTTGAAACTAAAAGAATAGAAATACATAAAGAATAGAAATATTGTCAATCAAAGGAAGTTGACTCTTGAAGCTTCTGCACATGAGCCTGCCAAGCCTATTTTCCTTCTTCCCATTCCTCTTGGCCATTCCAAGTAGTCTGCATTGTGTTTCAAGTTCCATTATTATCTCTTCTCCTTCTTCTAGAGTGCTAGGTACCAGATTTATCTATGTAGCTTTGTTAGAACTCAAAAGGGCACTTGAAACATATATTATGTAATTTGTCACACATAATTAACACACAAAAATAAATAAATATGACATTATGAATAATAAAAATTAAGACATGATGAATCTATACTTTTTAATGCTTATGTTAATGAAGTATAAGTTTGATTGGGTCTTAGAGTGATATCATGGCGTTTGGGGAGACTAACGGCTATTTTTTAATTCTGAGCATTCTGCATTTTGTGGCCCCATGGCTATGGCTATTAGGGATGTAGGACTATACCTCATGACCCACATGGCTTGGATTAGCAAGTTTTTTGAGGTGGAAAGGGAAATAAAAATTATATTCCGCAAAGACATGGAAATGAGAGATAACAAGGCCCACATGGATCTACTTAGCAGGGGTTTCACGATCATCATGGCAATGAGTATAATAATCGGTATTGGTCTGGCAACAATAGAGAACCTATCAAGAACATATTTTCTAGACATAATTGGGTCCCCTTTCGTCCTCCCCATCTGGTCCATGAAAATAATAAATTTTTTGATATTTGGGAAGATGGTAGTCAATGCTCCCTACGGGTTGAGTCACTCAATGATAATAGGAATTTCAAGCAAAATAACCCTCCACTTAGGGTTCCTAATGAGAACCCCAAGAAGATTAATCCTCAATCTAGGGTTTCCCATGATCAAGCTCCATGTTCCACTAGGGTTTTTCATGAACAAAGATTTGGCCGTCGTAAAGCTCCTTTCAATCTAACACACAATCGGTGGCATTCAAACCAATATCAAAGGCAAGAAAGCAGGAAAACAACTAGTAAGCATCAACCAAGGGTGGATGGGGTTCAGTATGTCAAGAAAGTCTTTAATCGTGATGTGACTGGAAATAACGACATACAAAAAGGAAATAGTTTTAAACAACAATATTCTATGGCGGATGATTGGATCCCTAAAAAAAATGCACCACTGGAGAAGAATCGGGATTTTCATCGAGCACTAGACAATGAAAGATCTTCAGAGGGTCAGCAAAATAAAAATGATAAACAAACTAAGAATGTCAACCCACCAAAATAGGGGAGAACATAAAGCTTTGGGAAGAAGAAACAATGTCGCAAGGCACAAAGGAAAAAGAGAAGGGCGTGTAAGAGCAAACACAAGGATACCTAGAATTTTTCTCCTTCTCCTAAAAATCAAGAAGGTTTTGTCAAGGTTACCTTCCCAGAAGACTACCATCATCCTCAAGTTCTTGATCTTCGTGAGAAGGCTCTCATCTATAAGTTTCGGAACTCAACCTTTAACATTCAGTTACAAAGAGATTTTATTTTTTGAGGAATGGGTAGAGGCTAAACAGATATTTTATTTAGATGAGTTGAGAGGAATTTTCATAGTCATTTTTGAAGACAAGAGCCAAAGAGATGCAGTTTACAAGATAATCATGGATTTATAATGGATCTGGCCTTTTTTGTCAATTGTGGTGTCCAGTTTTTAATCCGAAAGAGTTTTTTTTCTAGATTTGTGTCATTTTGGGTGTAGTTTCAAGGTCTTCCCCTAGAATATAGAGAATTGAGATCATGGCTAATTGCATAGCAATATTTTTGAAACATGATTATTATTCTTATAAGAATATGTCAAAGGCAGTTGGATTTTGTCTATTGTTAGATACAATGAAATTTATTCCTAGCCAAATTCATATAACCACTAAGTATGGTATTTGGATCCAAGAGATCTTTAGGGAAGAAACTGATAATGTTTTCCATTAGTGTCATAATATGAAACATGCTTCCCCTATTTTCCCTGTTAAGTTTGTACCAAGTGTTTAGAAATAATCAAAGATTGATCAAGAGGTGACCATATCCCAATCGGCAGTGCTTGCTCAGGTGCCTACTGTTCAAACAACTCTTTCTAAGATCTCTGAGAATCTCATAGTTATGAATAGGGGGAAAGTAAAAAGGCATCATTTCCTTTTAATATTCTGGGGACATATGCTTTAGAAGGGTATGAAAAATCTCAAAAGTTTTCTTTTAATGTGTCTTCAATTTGAAATTTCAAATATCTGGTCAATTATAGGTGTCAAAGTCACCTTCTAAATTTTCACTTTCCTTTGCTCACTCTCACCTCGAAGCTCCAATTAGGAGCTATAGTTAACAAACTGATGTTTGAAGGTTATTCATCCCATTTATCTACCTCTATGGATCCTTCAACCTGCAAAGTTATGAAGTGTACACACAATTATAATCAAGCTTTCGAACATAATCCTCAACTTTAGTTAGTTTTAGGTTTTGGTGATGGGGATGAATTGGAACTTTTAGCAGAAAGGTGGTTATGTTCATTAGCATAAGATAAGTTTTATGAGACTATTTGCAAAGAAGGTTTGTTAGATTTTCCAGAGGTACTGCTTGTAGTAGATTACTCATGGATTCAAAACACCTCAAAGCAACAAGAGGTGGAAAGTACCATAAAGGCTTGTGTATCAGCCTCACCCATAGAAGACACTATTGGTCCTTTGCAAAAGGGTGAGTCTAAAATTGATGAGGATGAGTTTAACTAATCACAAACTCTTTCTCTAGCACAGAATCCCTTCCAAACAGTCATTAAAAAATCCTTGAGAAAAAGAGGTAGAAAGTCAAAAATGGATAAATTGTAAGAAGAGATTGATGCAGGTGTTCAAAAAAATATTTTGTAGTCCTTGACAAATTTTGCAAACAAGAGGCCAAGGAGAGCATGTTTCTCTCCTTGAGTACAATGAAGCTCATTTCGTGGAATGTCGGGGGCATATATGCCCCTGACAAAAGAGCCTGCATAAAGCATCAAATTGATGTTTGTGGTGCTCAAATAGATCTGCTACAAGAAACTAAAACTTTGGATTCAACTTATAAATCTATGGTATAGAAATTGGCATTATGGAATTCTGCTCATTCTCAACTGTAAGGAGCTTCGGGAGGGTTGGTTACTTTGTGGAACCCGAAGATAATTTCTATTTGTTCAATAAGAAATCGCCCAAACTGGCAACTATTGGAAGTGACTAGGTTTGACTTTAAATTCTAGTTAATTAACATCTATGGCCCATCTTCAACACAAGACAAGAAGCGTCTATGGGATGAAGTCACTCAAGTTCTGAGAGATCTGGGGGATGTCAAAGTTCTATTAGCTAGGGATTTCAATGCAATCACAAATCTGCAAGGGAAGAAAGGGGCTATCAATCCACCTGTCAAAGTCATGGAGGACTTCAATAATTTTATTTATCTAATGCATTGAGAGATATCATCCCAACCATTGGTAAATACACATGGACCAACAGAAGATCAAGCTTCTTGCAAATTGCAGAATGGCTAGATATATTTTTAATATCACCAAATTGGTCTCAGCTTCATCATGGAATGGAGACTTAAATTTTTCCATACATTGGATTGGACCATTATGCAATATCCCTCTCTATTGTGAATGTCTCCATGCCCAAACAAAAATCATCTTTTAAATTTGAAATTATGTGGTTTAGGAATCCACAATTCATGGGTCTCTTGCATTAATGGTGTTTAGCCGCCCCTACTAGGAGGGATCAAAGATGTACCAACTTTGTAAAAAATTGTTGCATGTGAAGAAAGAGATTCAAACTTGGAATAAGGAGGTCTTCAAGAATATTTTTCACCAAAGAGAGTTAGTCCATAAACAACTTTTCGAGATACATAAGCACATAATCTAGCATGGTTTGGATGCATTACTTTTTCATAAACATAAAAATATGCAAGCTTAATGGGAAGAATTATGTGCAAGGGAAGTAATATACTGGAGGTAAAAATCCCAAGAACTTTAGCTAAAAGAGGGTGATCATAACACAAAATTATTTCATGCATCCGCAAAGATAAAGAATGTTGCAAAATCAATCTTCTCAATAAAAAAAAATTGTGTTAGGGAATTGGCTTTCTAAAGAAGAGGACATAAAAAATGAATGGGTGAGATTCTTCTTAGATCTGATGTTCGCTTCTCAAAATAAAATCCAGAAAAATCTCAAAGATGAAAAGGATCTGCTAGAAGCCATCCTTGCACTTATTCGGGATGAAGATAATGACCAGTTGATGACACTGTTTACCTTGGAAGAAGTTAGAAATGTTTTTTCCTCTGCCTCTTGAAAAAGCACCTGGTCCTTATGGGTTCACAAGTTTTTTCTTTCAAAAAAATTGTGATTTCTTGTGCTATTACCTCCTTTGGGCTTTGGAAGAGTCTAGGAGAACAGGGACAGTGCTCAGAAAATTTAATGTTACTAATATTGTAATACTGCCTAAAGTTAAGGACCTGGAATCATTTGTAGATTTTCGTCCAATTTATTTATGCAACACAATATACAAGATCTTCACAAAGGTAATTTATCTTAGGCTGCAACCTATCATTTCAAAAATTATTTCTTGTGAGAAACATGTGTTTGTCCCGGGTAGAGAAAATATTGAAGGTGCTTTAGTTTCTCATGAAACCCTTCATACCATTCACTCTTTTAATGTGCCATTATTTTTTGTCAAACTAGATATGATGAAAGCATACGATAAAGTTGATTGGGGTTTTTTGAATAATTTTTTGGCTAAATTCGGCTTTAGTGGAAAATGGCATCATTGCATTCGTTCATGTTTGTCTGGGGAAAAATTCTCTGTCATGTTTAATGGCTCTCCTTCAAGTTTTTTTGGAGCAACTCAGGGTGTTTGGCAAGGGGATCCTCTTTCTATTTTCCTCTTTATTATCATGGTAGAAGCCTTAAGCAGATTCATCCTTTTGAAGCAGAGGCAAGGCCTATGGCAGGGAATTAAAATCCAAACTTTTGATATTACTGAGATGCATTCTTTATTTGCAGATGATACCCTCTTGTTCAATTTAGCAACCATTGCAGCAACCCTTCAATTGAAAGAAGTATTAGATAAATAGTCATCTGCTTTTGGTCAGAAAATTAATGCAGCTAAATCTAAAATCTATTTTTTTAATACTAAGGATTCCTTAAAGCTAAAGATAATTAGAATCCTTGGTTTCCAACAAGAATATTTATCTTGTAAATATTTGGGAATTTTGTTCTTTATGGGTCTGGAAAAAGCTTCATTTTGGGTTAAGGTAATTGGCAGGTTAAAATCCACAGTTCTTATGTGGAAGGCAAGATAGCTATCACTATCTGGGAGAATCCTATTAGTTAAAATTGTGTTAGCATCCATACCTAATTATTTTTTAGCAATGCTCAAGGCTCCACATTCGATAACTTGGGAAATTGAGAAAATAATAAGGTCTTTTCTATGGAAGGGCAATATTAATGATCAGAAAAAGTGCCTTTAATATCTTTGGAAAGTATGGTCATGGATAGGAAGCAAGGTGGGGTGGGTATTCATAATTTATCCTTTAGAAATAAAGCTTTTGCATCTAAGTTAGTTTAGAAATTATGTGTGAAACCTAAAGAAAAGTGATGCAGAATGATGCAAGAAAAGTATTTGGATTCTTTGTGCCCATCAAGAATCTTCACTATTTCTAATCCTCCATGAGGAAATTTATAATTACATGTAGGAAGGTCATCAATGTGTATATCACATGGGAAAATACATAATGGGCAGAGTGTAAAATTTTGGTCTAACTCATGGAATGGCTTTTTGCCTTTGCAAAATATTTTAGAGCTGCTAGAAATTAACACAATTTTATCTAAACAATGGGGTGAAGAGATATTGAATTATGTCCAAAATTTGTATGTTCTAATAGGTCGAGTGGTTTGGAAAACCTATATTGGTCACTTGCTTTCCCCTCAACAGTCTCAAATTTTGCACAACACTCTGAAAGAGAGAATAGATTTCCTCTCAAATTCCCCAAATCGGATAATCTAGGCTCCATCCAAGAATGGTCTTTATTCAGTAAAGCAAGGCTATAAATCTCAAACCCAAGATAGGGGCCAAATACCACCATAGAGGGCATTTTTATTTTGTTGGAATGACAAGATCTTACCAAAGGCTGGTAGTTTTGCATGGTTAGCCTTGAGAAAAAGAATACTTATAAGTGATAGGTTGACAAAAATTAAAATAGCAAACCCCTTTAAATGTCACCTTTGTCATGATGAATTTGAATCGGTTGATCATTTTTTTATCCAATGCAATTTAGCACAAGAATGTTGGGAGTTTATCAAAAAGAAATTGAATCTATAACTAACATTGCCAAAGTCATTGTGGGATATCTTTCAAAGTTGTCCAATACTATAAAAATCTTCATTTTTTGCTTGCATCTGGTTGGTCATTCCTACTCTTGTAATCTGGCACATATGGTGGGAGCGTAATCTCATAATGTTTAGAAAAAATTTCTCTTCAGTTCAGTCAGTTGACCTCAAGATAGAAAAATCGGTCTCTGAGGTTCTTAACTCCTATGTGCAGAAGCATAAAAACATAGGATATTTTTTTTCAAATTGGGATAATCTTGTGATGAAAAATTGGAAGAATATTGTTCTCCCCTTCCCATAAAGCTTACACCAAGTTACCAAATCAAATATTGGTAGAAATTCAGTTAAATGGTTTGCTCCATAGCAAGGTTTTCTAAAGTTGAATTTCAATGGGGCTTCAAGGGGAAACCCAAGCATTTAAAGAGTAGGGGTTTGTATAAGAGACTCGGATGGGAAATTTATTGCATTATGCGTAGATCTCCTCCCAAAAGGTTCCAATAACCTTGTAGAGGCTAGAGCAGTTCTTTTAGGCTTAGAAACTAGCCTAAAATTGGGAATCTCCAAAATTCATGTGGAGGGGGATTCACTTATAATTGTGAATGCCAGTAAGGAGAGAAAGATACACAACTGGAGCCTAAAGTATATGCTACAAATTTTTTAGGACTTACTAGACAAATTCCAAGCCTTTGTAATCACGCATACTTACCGGGAAGGTAATCGTTTGGTTGATTGTCTACAAATTCGGGTTGTGATTTAAATGAGGATATTATGCAAGATAATTTGGTCCACTTTCAATCTCTTCCACAAGTTTCATCAATCATTATGCAAGAAGGGGTGCCCAAAATATCTTCCTATTTAAGTTAAACATATCATTAGTGTCCAAGTATGTAATGAAGCCAATGTCAATGTTGTGTAGTCATGTTCATTTGATGAGTTGGAAGAATCTCAATGCCAAATCATTCTTGCTCACATCACGAAAAGTGATGGATTGTTTGCTAATGAATTTCTTTTTGTGTAGGTTGAGGGATTAAGTTGTAACAATGCCATTGCATTACCAATGTTACATGGGTGGGATTCACCCATGTCATTTCTTGTTACGTAGAAACTCTTTCGTGTCTTTTTACAATACCATTAAAAATACTCTTGAGAAGAATTCAGATGACATGCTAGTGGCTCTAAATAGGCATGCATAGGTGTTGGACATTGAGCTTGTGGACAAAATCCGCACTTGGGTATGTGTTGTGCTTAACTTGTTCATGCATGACCATGCTCCTCCAGTGATCTACATATCAGATGACTTGCCAAGTCGACCATCTCATAAGGTTTTATCAAAAATTTCAAGACGACATTGATGTGCATGTGGAACCTTTCATGCCCATCATGCCATTGGAGGAGTAGTGTTAATCTACTTATAATTCATACAATTTCAATGTAAATATTGCTAATGGGGCTTAGTAGTAGTATTTTAGTTTATGCTATGTCCATGAAATTTGTAGTTATTAGGGCCATATCTAGGATTATCAATATGTTGTAATTATGTTCATCCATGGCCATTTTATGGTATGGCAGTCTTGGGTTTTGGGGATTTTTAAAATGTCCAAGATTATCAATATTTTGTAATTATGTTCATCCATGGCCATTTTTTGGTATGGTAGTCTTGGGTTTTGGGGATTTATTTAATGGCCATGTCCAGGATTATCAATATGTTGTAATTATGTTCATCCATGGCCATTTTGTGGTATGGTAGTTTTGGGTTTTTTTCAAAGGTTTTACTATCATATTCAAGATGCAAGAGCCAAGAATTACAGATGTTGTATATGTTTTTATATATTAATATATATATATATATATATATATACATATTGGATAATTTTCCTTTGCTTGAAAAAAAATAAGACATAGTCAATTAGCTATTTTCCATCATAGCATCTCATGTCAAAATAATATTTAATATTCATTTCCAAATGTCAATTTTACAAGTTACATAATTAGACTTGGGCCATCTTGCCACTTAGTCTTCTCAATTACATCATAATATACATAGTACAATAATCAAGATTATGGGATCCCATGTGATCCTATTCAACTCTTGCCACATTCATTGGATGAGAACATGGTTCAAGTGCTTTTAAACACAATCACAAAGTTATGCTTCCTGGTATTCTTCCTACTCAAAGAATGCCCAACCCTGTATAGAACACTTAGAAAGAGATATAATATGCAAGGTGGAATTTGGTGTGTGCCATGAAACTACATGCATTTATATCTACATTTAGAACATGAAAGATCTGAGCAAGGAAATGGAAGTGAGAATTCATCATATAAGTTAGACCATTTAACATAATAGACTACATATGCTTGGCCAAGCATATATTGTATACAACTAAAAAAATAGATTTTGGAAAAGCAAAACCTATTTCTTTGTTAACCTATTTTCAGCACCCATCCTGAGAGATAACCTCCCACAACATAAGATAACATACATCTTGTCCTTGTTTTCACACTTGCAAACAATAAATATGGTTTCAACATTTTTTCCCTAGTCAATCTTTCCTAAATCATACTATCTATATCATAGTCTACATCTGATTCATTTGACTATCTCTACTTAGCATGCAAATGCAAGAATTTAACCATATTTGACGATTAGCAATCAGATTTTGAATGTAATTCATGTTCATAAAAGCACTATGAAGAAATTTGTCATAGTACATGCATCAATTTTATACAATTTTCCATCATTTCTCTTAATCCATCTTTCTTAAAATAAAATCTACATTTCAGATTAAGATAATAATATAATTTTTTAAAGAATCTCTATCACATATATGTGTAATGTATAAATGGGAAATTTATGCATGTACACATATATGACCTTTTATTAAAAATGTATGTGTATACATTCTTTTTTTTAAATAAAAGAAAGATTTGTTCCACATACAAATTTCCTATATTCAAGTAGATGTCAATTTTCATCAAATGTATGAGTGGATTCAATTGTAAACATAGAAACATAGACATCAACAACAACCTTTTCTTGTTCTATTTCTATATTTTCAAATTGTTTTCCACAAAGTCATTTGCATAATTTTTCAATTTGTAAGTGATATCATAACATATCTGCATATTTGTAAGTGATATCATAACATAATTTTTTCAATTTTTGGCTGACTGCAGGTTGTTCTTTTTGCAGCTTTGTTTTAGGTTGTGGGAGCCTATTTTTTTTTAAAAACCATGTTCTTCAGATTTGGGTGCCTTTTTTACCCGTGGTTGTCTATGCTTGCATGGTCCTTATGTTAGGACAACTTTCTAGTTGAGGGTTCCAGATCCATTCAAAATCTAATTGTAAAGGGTTTCGGGTCCCTTCAAAACCTATTTTTACCTTAATCAAAAACAAATCTACATATTTACCGAATTCATACAAAGTAGGTTCAATTTGACACTTTTTTCATATTTGAACATGTTTGACATATAAACAATCAACAGAATCATTCTTAACCCATTTTTTTTAATTTCTTTTAACAAGACATTCAAAAAATAAAAAATTCAGGTCTTCATTTATGTCAAAAAGAGATAGATAAACCATGTAGTTGTATTCAACTAATGGGGATCGATATTTACACACATTTAAGAAAATCTAATCCAGTTAACAGAATTTGACCTACATCTTAGGAATTACATGATCTATGCTCTATTTGAAACCAAAACTCTGATATATTAATGTGTTTGACACAACCTCTAAGGTCAAACATTTATTATGTTTCATTTAAATAGCTGGAAAATATTTGCTTCCTTTTGGTTCAATGTATATGTTTACCGTTCTGGTAGTTCTTTCTTATAAACTTGTTAAGGGATTGGGAATGATTAGCATGTTATCATTCAATCAATAACATGCCATCGTTCAACATTACAAACAAAGCAATATCTTTGTTGTCATTAAATCAACATAGTGGTTGTCATCCAAACAATGAGGACTCTATAAAATAAGATGTGGAACAGTGAAATACATATATAAACATCATTTTTTTGGTTCAACCAGATGTATATATATATATATAGTTCAGTTATCTTCTAGAAATATATTTACAGTGAAATGATGGATTATTATCATTAGCCTACTAAGGCCTAATTGAAAAAAAGTATAGTCGATTTCCTTTATGAAATCAAAACTTATCAAGGGCACATAAAGAATCATTGAACAAGACCATCATCATGTTACAAATATAAGATACAACAAGGATAGAACAACTGATGTTTTCCTGTGTTGGCATCACCTGAATCTATCAATAATACTAGGCAATTTTGTTGGTATTCTGAAACCATTTGATGGCTTCAAAAGGATATGAGAGAGTTCGAATATCAACCCAACTCACATGCCATTGCATGTGGGGTTTATAATTCCCCTACCTGTCATTTTTACAGAGTAAAAAGAAGGATTTAAGCCAGCTATGTTGGTGATGGCCATGATGAGAGTAGGCTCGAGGATATGCCTCCATTAACTCAAACAATAGGGTCGATGTCAACATGGCTCACCCTACAATATGCTCACACAAAAATTGATTGCAAATAAAAATCTAAAGACTGTATTTCCTTTCAATCGAGAATGATAATAGAGATTCACAGAAATCAACATTGTAGATAAATTCATTGTCAAACAATGGAAACATTCCAAAAATGACTTAGATTTACCTTTGCCCAAGCACCAAAATGTCTGAGTTGAGATATGGTGAATATTTGCAAGCTAAGGAATTGGATTTTTCCCCTTCTCTGCTATTTTTTCCCAAATCGACCTCTTCTCTACTTTTTGACCAAAATCACACCAAAAAAAACCTTAAATCCCTTCTTTCTTCGCTTTTTGCATTTTTTAACTCTTGCATTCTCCTAAATTGGTAGGTGTCATTATGGTAACCGCCCCCACTTCTTCCATTCAAATTTTCTTTTTGATTTGGTAATCATGGGTGGCCTCTACCCATTTAATTTTTAGTTTTAAAATTTAAATTTTGAATTTAAATGAATATCAACCTGAAAATTATTCATTTTCTTATTAGAATGACATTTTTAATCATATGTGTATGTATGTATGTATAAATATATATTTTTTATTCAATTCATCCTCTTGTTGTAAATTTTATGGCATATGTACATTTATATAAGTAGGAACACTCAATTCATTAGTGTCTTCTTTTCTTTTTGAATGCAATATCATTAGATAAACAAGATTTACAAGTAATCTAAATAATTGTTTTTCCACAAGCATACTTGTTTACTCATTAGTTCATTTCACATAAAGAGTGATTTCAACCATATTGGAATTTTAATGCAAAATTCATGATTTATAGTGGTGTGTGCACATTCCAAATTCCATCAAGCTTACCATTGTCATCAAGCTAAATATTCCTACCTCAACCATGTTCTCGATCTTCAACCTATTCCTGAATTCACACACTTTCACTTGCAAAGTTTCATCAGTAATTAATAACCAATACTCGAAACAAAATGATTTCATTTCATATCTCAACATTCATCTTTCGTATTCCATCATATGAATATACATACATTTCAAATGACATTGAAATCTCAAATTAAATTGATAAATTTCATTTTATATATGAATATTTAAATAACTTAACATTTATTAAATGTAAGAAAAATTTTGAGACGTGACATAGGAATTTGGAATTTACCAAGTCCCTTAGCTCTCTACAAAATGATGTTCTCCTCTTGGGCTTGCAACTGGAAGAATCTCTTATGAAAATATTCAATAGTAGTACTTGTGTCTCCAACTAGGTCAAGTGCCAGATCATAGGCACTTGAGGAATTATTGATCTGGGAATCAATGGATTATATTTCACTCTAGATTCTTTGTGTGGCTTTGGGCCACTTCATGTAATATTTGAATAGAGCCTTTGCCTCATCCACACAAACTTGTGCATTATTTAAATTTTCTTGAAACTTTTTGTGTGCAAGAGCATACTTCTCAGTGATTTCCAACATTTTCATATCATTTATTTTCTTTTCAACTTCATTCTCAGCTTGTCCTCTAAGATCGGAGGCATATTCTTTGAAAGTATCAATTAGCAGCTTCAAATTCTCCATACTAGAAAGTGAAGTTTCAATACTCGCATCGGGTATAGCCTCTTCCAATTCCTTCACAACTTCTTCCATAAGCTCTGCACTCTTTTGATGTATTTATATAATCTCCTTTTTGGCAGATGCATGGAATACATCTCCCAATTGAAGCTTGTGGAGTGGGGAAATCTTATCAACATCTACATTTCCCTGTTGCATAAGTAGTTGTAGTAGTTTTGTTGATACAATAGCCTAGAAGTTGGATTGCATACTATGTAGATTCTTCAAGGAATCTTCAGAGGAGCTAGAGGATTCACCAGAAGTCGTTGTATTCTCCTCAACCTTTCCTTTCAAGTCCTTTTCCTCATTCTTTCTAAAGTTCGTTGTTATCTCTTCTTCTATTTTTGTATGTCCGGATGCATCTCCATTATTATCTTCATCATCCTTTTTAATTATTTTCTTGTTCTTCTTCCTTCTCTACATCAACATTCTCTTCCTCACCAAACATTTTTAAGTTTTCTTCCTTAGTAGGCTTATCTGTGGTAACTGGAGGAATAACATTTTCTTCAAGTACCAGAGGAGGAGAGGTATCCTCCTTTTTTGCATCTTCACCATCATTATTCTCTAATTCTTCATCTTCTTTTTTCAATTCTTCCACATCCAGAAGAATTTTATCCTGTGTGTACCCTTCATCTATTACATGCTCATGTTGAGCATCAATATCTTGTGCTTCTTCTCCTGTAGTGACTTTTGGAGCAGTGTGTTATGAATTTATTCCATATTTCTATGTTATATCTGATATTTTGTCAACTCTCCTTTAGATCCTTTCAAACTCACCTTTGTCTCTACCCATAAGGGTATTTACCCTTTTCTTTATCCTAAATTTTATGTTATACAATAAATCCAATGTGGCTCTGTTTTCCTTTGAAAGAGGAGCACAAATCTTCTCCAATGCATGTTATTTTATTTTTCCTTCTTATTCAATTGCTTCTTGTCTTCTCTTTACCAAGACATTCCACAACTCCATAGGAATTTTCTTTTCAAATGTTTCTCATATCAACTTCTAAAACAATAATATATTTAATGATAGCCTCAACAATGGTGGCCTTATCCACCTCATTTTCTTCATTGTATAGGTTTACAATCTTTGTTAACATTTCATGCTATAAAATATTATTAAATAGTGCTTCTAAATTCGTGGTAGAGTGAGGCCTTACTAGCTCTATTTTATTTTTCTTTTTTCTTTCATCCATATTCTTCTTTTGTCTCACTTCTACTTTCTTCTTCTCTGAAGACACTTTCCTAGTTGCTTCTCCATTCTACTCTCTCATGTGGATGACAATTTTCTTCTTTTCTTTATCTATTTCTTCTTCCTCATTTGTATCTACAACATCCAATTTTTGTTTCTTGGAACTTGCTTCACTCTGTGAAGCTTTATCTCTTCTCTTTTGGACCAATTGGGGTCCTTCTTCCTCTTCAATGTTTACACTTATATTATTTTGAACCCTTACTTCCTTTTGTTTTGTCATTTTCTTGTCAGGGGCTACAAGTGGTGTTGTTGTAGTAGTTTTCTTCTTTTTAGGCCTTGTTGTTTGCACAACCAAATGGGAATTTTCCTTTACCCGAGGACTATCAGTAGCTTTTCTCTTCTCACCAATAGAGGACTTTGTCTCGGAGGACTTATGAATAGATAGATGGGTGGTAGTTTTCCACCTAGATCTTCTTATGCTTCCAGATCCTCTTGCAACACTTGATTCTGCCTAAATTTTTTCTCTTTCCTGCTCCACTTGCTCCTTTGTGAAGCCCATATCCTCTACAAAATTTTCAACCATCTTTTAAACCTTCTTCTTTATCTATGGTTTTCTCTGCTCCATATGAACCTCCATAGATTTTTCTTCATAGGTGTCATACCTTGCTTTAGTGGTATCTTTTGGACTCTTCAACAAAATATCATCCAAATTAGTAATCTCTTATTCATTGATCTAATATCCCAACATAGGGATCCACACTATCCTTGGTTCTACTACTTCTATGTTGCACTAATCTATTGATACCATGAATGTGGTATCATTCTAATACTTCTCTACCATTTTCCTAGGAATTATGTCCCTTTCATGCATCCTCTTTTGAAAAATTGCAAAGAAAGCAACAAGAGCATCATCTTGCACCTCTGCATCACCAAGACTTCTCAAACATTCTACAATTGGATGAGCAATGGGTCTACCTTACAACCATTCCAAACTTTTAGTTTCAGGGATTTCCTTTAAGAAATAGAAAAGTAGACATACAACAAAGGTTCCATACTTGAATGGATACTTCTTCTCCTTTTTTCTTCAATTTCTCCATTAACTATTGTCTTATCAATTCATAAAGATCATATCCAACCCATTTTTCCACCATTTCATATGCAACATTGATTTTAGTGGTAGATACAGAGTTTTCTCTATTTGTGAAGTAAATTTTGTAACCAATCAATATAATTGCATACTTCGCAGCTAGATTTTTGATGTTGTTTACCATTAAATCTCTCTTTTCATATGTTGCACCTGTGAGGTTCATTACAATCCCATTCTTAATTGATTTTAGTTTTGGAATAGGTTCACCGGTGTATAGACCTGTAACCTCTCTAATCACATCATTTGTAATCATCCCAAACATGTCGATCTAGACAAGTTTAACATGAATTATAATTAATGCAATCCTAACCCATTTGTAATAAAAAAAAAAATTGGAAACCATTATCATACATCAAGTTTTTTCACAACTAGGTTTTGGTATTATGGTTTTAGGGGAAAAAATTCTCTAGTAAGTTCTTTCACCTAGACATCTCCGAGGTTAGTGTGATCATATTCCTCTATCTTTCCATGAATATAAATCCTTATGTCTTCTGTAGGTAAAACTCCATATGGAACATGCAAAAATGCACCTAACAGGTCATCTTCTATGGATTTAGCAGGGTATTTCTTGAACTTATGTTGTGCCTTCTTAGTAACCTCAATTACCCTCAGTGTTGCCATTGAAAAATGAGTTCAAACTCCTTTCAAAAGAGTTCTATGAGAAACTACAACAAAATTGAGATCGTAAATACCTTTTCAAGTTCGCTTGTCAAATTAGGGTTTACACTCACCAAATCAAAAATCTCCTTGACCACTCCAAATCCTTTCTTCATTGCTCTGATCCTTCTCAAATGCTTGTTGTAAATGAATTTGGTTAAGTGAAATCACTTTTTAACCCTTGGAATCTAACTTAATTTTGCATTAAATGATACAAACAATAAAGTTGTCAAACCTTTCATTGTGTGCACAATCACCTTCAAGTGCTCCACATTCTTCTGCATTTCAATATTTTCTACTGGAATTTTCTTCAAAATATCAAGCATATCAATCTACATCACATATCTTCGTGTTGAAGCATCAACACCATTTTCTTTGGCAACGGATAAAATATTTTCGTTAAAGCTCCCCTTGAACCAAATCTCTCAACTTAGTTTATGGAGGAAACATCTACACCAGATGCTAGTACAGATTCATCCTTAACCTTGGTCTCTTCCTTATTTCTCTCAATCTTATTCATCTCCTTCTTTATCTCTACCAAATCAACCTTTTGTATTGGTTAATTCTTCTCTATCGGATTATCCTTCTTCATATTTATGCTTCTACAAAACTTAGAAATATGTCCAAGTCTATTGCAATTGTAGCATGTGATAGTATTTTGTCCAGTATCCCTTCCATTCATTCTATATTTGCATTGATTATCTTTATGCCCATATGCATAGCATGTATAACAGTAGCCTCTGAAATATTGAACCATTCTACCATTGTTATAGCCATTCATCATTTGAATTCTACACGCATTAGCTCTATGACCAAATTTCTTGCAAGTAAAGCATTGGGCAGAAAAAGGTGAAACATTCTGACTCATTATGCTTCTACATTCCATTGCCTTATGTCCAAATATATTGCAAGAATAAAAGAAACCATTAAAATATAGGTACCTTTGTGCATTTTTTTGTCTAACCGGTGGTCTTCTAGCTTCATTCCCCTTATTTTGGATCTACTTCACATTGTTATTTGTATTTTCAGCATTTGATGTCTGATCTGATTTTTTATTTTCACCCTTTTCAAATCCTAAACATTCTTTATCTTTAGAGCCTTTTATATTTTCAATCATTTCATCAAGATTTGTAGAACTCATTGCTTTCTCTATATCTGATCTCAGATTCACAACTTCTTGTTCAAGCATTATACATTCCTCAGATTTAATTTTCACCATTTCTTCAAACATTCCTCAACTCTTTTCTTTTCTTCAACTTGCACCTTCAAACTGGTGATAGTTTCATTTGCTTGCTTCAATTTTTAATTGACTCCCTTATGCCTTTCTTTGAACTTATTGATTTGATATCTTAATTTCGTGATGCATTCATTTGCTTCTTTGACATTTTCTTTCAGATCTTTGTTTTCACCTTTAGTTCTTTCAAGATACTCAAGAGAAAATTTGAGTTCTCCATCTTTTTCAAGCATGCAATCTTTTCCTATAGATCCAACAATAGGAATCTCTTCCAAAGGAGTAGGTAGCCTTCTAGAAACCATGTGTTCAACCTCCAAGACCTTCCCCAAGTGGTTAAGCACCTTCCAAGGAACCAATCTCTGATACCAATTGTTGAACACCTGGAATACTGAGAGGGGGGGTGGATCAACTATATTCCTTTAAACCATTCAAACATTTAAGCGTCCAATCCACATAATATATTCAAATACAATAAATGAAACAACATCACATAACACATGAACACCAAGATTTTTATGTGAAAACCCAAAATGGGAAAAAACACGGTGAGGATTAGCTCACAATGTATTATAATTGGTTATAATATATTTACAAAAGGGCTCATTGCAGGTGGAATCACTATCCAAGTTCACTCACTACCCACTGAGAGAAAAAGAGATAGAAGAAATTTTGTGGCTCATAGACTAGATTGAATTGTTATAATTGCATCTATCATATGCATGATATGTAGTTCCAATGAAGCTCAATAAATTGACTTTACACACTTCATTAGATTTTGATCTAACACGTTTCTTTCCTATGTATTCATGTCACTCTAAAATTATTCTCAACATTCACAACTTATATTTGTAATGTATTCTCTCAATTCAAATCATTCCCATCACTTGCATATATCTCATATGTCAAAACATTGAAAATTATCTAGCTTATATATTCACTTCAAGCATACATCAATTAGGTCATCCTAATTAGATGTATCATACAAAATTTGCAATATATGACTTGTCAGCTCAAATCCTTCCATACATGCCTAGCACCAAGATGTTGGCATATTGTTGTAATTGATTTCAAATGGGGATTTCTAAGTGATATCATGCCTAGGAGATTGGTGGTGTTTGGTTGACAGGATAAATTCAAATGAGTATAGCCATGGTGTTGCTCAAATTTTATATTTTGACATTGATTGGTTATTGGCAATGACAAGTTACTTAAGTGACAACTTAAGCCCTTGATTTCATTGGGGAAACCGAACCTCCTTTCTTGTGTCTACCGGAAAATATTTTACAATTATAATACTTCCCAAGTCCTGAGATAAATATTTATCTTTTGAAAGATAAACGGTGGTGGTTGAGTCTTGAAGATCCAACAGTTTTTCTGGGAGATTGTTGTGAATATTGTAGATTCCCATCTAGGCTCCCCAAAATAGTGTAGCAGAAGCATGGTGGGACCGAATAGAGAGATATGCATCAAGAATGGCTAGTGACGTAAAGGAAAATGACAAAAATTGATTGGTCGATATGGCAATTCACACCTTTGTTGTGAATTGCACGGTGATGACAAGGTGGCAGATGATGATAATCCACCTGTCCGCTAAAGTTCTTGGTGGAACTACATCCAGCTCCGTGAAACTGTGGATTTATGATGTGTGTCTTGATGGGACCACTCTCGTTAAAGACCGATGATGATCTTCAATGTTGATCGATTAATCTGATAGTTACATTTTAAAAGGTTGTTTGGTAAAGGTAAATTGATGGATTGTGGCATGAAAAGAAATTGATCAATGACTCAGGTTTAAACTGAGAATCCTTAAATGGATATGATGGTATGAACTAAGGTTTTCACTACAAACTGACTCTAGGAGAGAATTCAATTGGTCCATATGCTCCAGCTACCAGTGTTAATGATGGTTAGCTGATCAGATTGGTGACACAAACATGTAGGTGGTGAAAAATTAAAAAATATATATTATAGAGAATATGAATCAAATGCATCTAAAATCCTAGTTGTTTAGTATGCCAGGAATAGAAAAATCTCTTATTTTGATAAGTGGATGTGTGGATCGCTGATTTGGTGGTGTGCAAAAGAAGATAAATATTGAACCCTAGCAAAGAAAAGATATGATGTGCAAATCTTGAGGCCAATGTTGAAGATAGGTGATGAACATAAAAAGGAAAGGCTCGAGAATTGAAAAGGGTGATAGCATGTTGTAGAGAAGTGTGTGGAAGGAGTTTGTATCTTAGCAATAAGAGTCTTTTGAGGAAAATAGAGAAAGTGCGAGAGAAAATAAGAAGGAAGGACAACAAATAATTTTCTTAATTCCCGAAGGTGGATAGAGAATGCACCAATAGAGAAGGTGTAGCAAGACTGTGTAGTGTATTTGGAATTATTTTGAGACGAACAAAGAATACACTAAAAAAAGGGAAGAGTGCAGCAACAATGATAGAAAGAAATGGAACCCAAACAATCATTACGTCTTAATCAGGGTTCACTTACAAGAGAAGAACAAAGGAGGTAAGCAGCACAAATTGAAACAAAAATCTATTTCTTAGTTAGCCATTATACTAGTATACATCCAAGAAATAATGTACCACCACTTGTACTTTTCTTGTCATCCAAAAAACCAGCCCAATCTGCATCTATGTAAGCACTCAAAGTGAAATCATTATCCTTAGGATACCACAAGTCATAATCCAGAGTGCCCTTCAAATATCTGAATATCCTCTTCACTGCTACAACATGTGACTTTCTAGGATCTTGAAATCTAGCCATAAGACAAACTATATGCATGATATTTGGTCCAGTAGTAGTTAGATATACCAGTCCACCAATCATAGATCTATACTTTCTCTAATCAGCCTTAGGGGATTAATCATCTTTACTCATTTTGCAACTAGTAACCATAGGAGTACATATCGATTTGGAGTCTTTCATTCCAAAATTCTTCAAAATTTCTTTAACATACTTTGATTGTGATATGAATATGCCTTTATCTATTTGATTGATTTGTAGCCTAAGGAAGAAATTAATCTCCTCAAGCATAGACATTTTAAACTCTTCTTTCATTTGTTCTGCAAACTTCCTACACATAGCTTCATTTCCTCCAAAAATTAGGTCATCAACATACACAACGGCTATCAAGATTTGATCTTTTTCAACTTTGAAGTAAAGATTACTATCTGTGGTGCCCTTATTAAATCCTTTATGTATCAAATATCTATCCAACCTTACATACCAAGCTTTGGGAGCTTGCTTCAACCCATACAATGCCTTATTCAATTTGCATACCATATTAGGTTTATTTGATAATTAAAATCCTTTCAGTTGTTCCATGTAAACTTTTTCCAATTCTCCATTCAAGAAAGTAGACTTCACATCCATATAATAGACTTTAAAGTCCTTATGTGCTGCAAATGCCAAAATATCCTAATTGCTTCCATTATGGCCATCGGAGCAAATGTCTCCTCAAATTATATTCCTTCAACTTGTGCATAGCCCTTACACACAAGCCTTGCCTTATTTCTAACCACTTCTCCATTCTCATTTAGCTTGTTTCTAAATACCCACTTAGAACCAATAATGTTTTTGTTTTCAGGTCTAGAAACAAGTTCTCGAGTCTAATTCTTCTCAATTTGCATAAGTTCTAATATTTTAGGTTCGCCTTTAGAAAGTAAACATAGATTTACCTTTTTTTCAACAAATATTCTTCTTGTCAACACACCTTTTCTTTTGTCTCCAATTATTTATTCCTCAAAATGATTTCTCTACACATACTTAGGGATCTTAGAGGTCTTTTTCCAGAGCTTCGTCCTCTTCATCATGCACTTCTTTTTCCTTAGTTTTTTCTTCTTCTTCTCTGCAAGAAGGTTCATATGACTCATATCTATCTATCACCACTAAATTACTAAGATCTTCATCAACCTTCACTTGCACTTTCAAAAATCCTTCTTAGCCTTTTGCTCTAACATCTATATGCTTTTCTTCTCTCCAATAGACTTCTGGTAGGTTAGCTTCTTTCATCATAGTCCTTGTAGTTTCTTGAACAATCATGTTTTTCCTTTCAACAGTATGCATTTCTTCTCTCCAATAGACTTCTGGTAGGTTACTTTCTTTCATCATAGTCCTTGTAGTTTCTTGAACAATCATGTTTTTCCTTTCAACCACTCTATTTTGTTGAAGAGTCCTAGGGGTAGAAAATTTCCTTTTTATGCCATGATTCTCACAAAAACATGTTAAATTCATTGGAGGTGAACTCTCCACCTCTGTCAAACCTCAAACATTTGATCTTCAAATCCATCTCATTTTCAACCATAACTTTGAATGCTTTGAATCTATCTGTGGATATTAAATATATCCCATGCTCCCTTTGGGTTGTTTTGATGTTTTTCTCAGCTTCCGACCATGCCTGATGATTTTAAAGTCTCCATGACAGTTTTTCGGTGGTCTCGACTCGTTGTCGCTACGTGTCATCCAATCACTCATCAAAGGGGATCTTCCCTTCCCTTCTCCTCTGAGCCCCATTTTCCCCATGTCAATAGATCAAGCATGTTGAGCTTGCTTTCTTGTTCTTCTTTTTCAGGCCTCGACTGCATGCCACATAGCCTTCGCCCATGCAAACTGTTGGCGAACCCCTCGAGCGGTGTCGATAGTAGGAATGTTCCCACATTTCTTCTCATTGTAAGCTTTTCTCAAAGGATGAGGAGGATGAACCATGGGCTGCAAAATGTTGTCATGTATCCCTTCAGCGGGTCTTCATTAAATGAAGGAGTGGCATGAATGCCAAGCTACCATATGTTGCCACATTTTCTAACTGCCTTCACTGGGAGGTGACACTTGTTTACACAGGGTAAGCCAAGACCACTTCCATCTTTTGCAGAGAATGCATCTGGCTCAATGTGATTGGGTTCATGCTCGGGAATATTTTTGTTACAATGGTCATGATGATTCAATGTTGCAAAACATCATCACTCATACTCGGGAACCTTTTTTATTACATGATTTCAAGCGATGGAGGCCTCTGGCTATATATGCTACTTCTTTCATTCATAAAAAGAGTTTGAAATACCTATAGAAGAATAAGGAAGACACCAGGCCTTTTTTTTGTTAGATAATTGTATAGACTCATAGATTGTGCCCTTGTAATTTGGCCGCTCTGTTTCTTAGCTATTTGAAAACATTATATTGTATTGTTACTGAATAGTTTTTATGCAACGTCAATTATTTGAATAGAATGTTGATTTAGAACCATGTCTCTCACTCTTTCTTTTCAATAAATATCTATGCAAATTATTTGATGTTATGAAATGAATTATTCAGGTCTTTCCCTTTGATTTTTGTTATTTTGGGACATAGCAGATTATTGAACGGGCCCTTAAATCGTATCCAAAAGATAGATTTAATGTGCCTTACATCTAAATTTTGGTGCATCGCCCTAGTTAGAGATTTTATTTTTATATCTACTTCCTTTTCCCATTCAAAACCCCAATTATAGAAGAAGTCAACTTCTTTAAAATTTGGAGGTTACTCAATTTAGCGCAATAGGTCCCCCCTTTAACTGAGTTTCCCACAAAGGGTTGTTACCTTGTCAATTTTTGGCATCAACAATTTTTATTTTTCCTAGCGCACTCGGTGGGACTTTCTAAATGTGCTTAAACCTTGAGAAATTATATGAGCCATTGACCTGTCACAAGATCCCAAATAGTAAATAACCCTAGTTTGTTGGTACCACCAATAGGAATAGTACCAACTAGAACCCATCACATAAACACCCTGAATCCTCCACCAACCATGTTACCTAACCAAAATTATGTGGCATGGGACATCAGAAGTCTCCTTATAGCCCCAATTGCACCCACCTTTTGGGCCCCTATCCCGGTCTCTTCTCTCAAAGCTATTCATAAGTTTATCGGAAATGGCTCAAGGACACCATCCGAACATCTGCAAGATGTCGTGGATGTATGTTTGGTGCATGGGGTAACATATCAGAACATAGCATTGAGGTTGCTCACAACTTCTTTTAGAGGAAAAGCATCAGATTGGTATCACACTATACCAACTAACTCTATCGACACTTGGGATCAGGTCGGGGATCCATTTTATGAAAGATTCTCAAACGATGGAGATAGGTCTTCCCAGTATCACTAGTTAGAGATCATCAAGCGGGCTCCATATGAGGCTCTGACTGACTTCAATGCCTGGTTCCACATAAATTGGCAAAGAATTCAAGTTGCAATCCAACCGCCACTCGACTTGGCATTCATGTTCTACCTAAATTCCATCAACGTTGACATCTCAATGATGATCCAGTCACTCAGTGGAACTACTCTACCAGATTCATATAGCATTGCAATTAAATCGGAGAACAATCTAATAGACACTGGAAAGTTGCCACCTCGACCCATCATGCCTATATTCCCCAAGCTACTAGTTCTCGCCCAAGTGACATCGTCTACCACTACAACTAATCCTCTATCCATGTACACATATGTGAGCATACCACAGGACGTTGTGTCTGATCCCTTGAAGGACAAGATGAGCGACATAAAGGAAATGTTGTGGGATATGGCCAATGAGATAATTGTCATCAAGCATAACCAGGCCACTCCTCCAAATCCGACCTATCAAAATTATCAAGGTAGAAGGTCCTTTTACAAACAGAACCAATTCCAAGGAGGCGATCACACAAATCCTCAGGTGCAAACAATAAATCAAATAGTACTGGTACCCACTCTATTGTAGAACACCAACCTAAGCTCAAACAAAGAGCTAACTATGGGTTAGAACAATTTGGTCGACGATGGAAACCCCTGGTGTTTCCCTTGTGACAATTCACATATGCCCCAAAACTGCCCATATGGAAATCTACAATAGAAGGTGGCAGAGCAGCAAAGCCAAGGCACAATGTCGGACAATGGGGGTTATGTATATGCCTCTCCATAAATGGAGAACGCGGTACTCATCGCTCAAATGCAAGGGATATATCTAGAATAGGAAAATGACATAGCTCCCAACCATGCCCTCTTCTCATGGATGGAACGAGGGGAAGCGGTGTTCACAATCAAGACACCCACTTCAGAAACTACGCAAGTGTAGTCTGATTACAACACTCACTCCAAGAGGAGATTCACAGATGAAATGGTCGTCCCACAATTAGTCAGTCTACAGCCTAAAAATGGTCCCAACCATAAACCCAGTGCCTCTGCAGTGGTACCACAAAGTCCACCACAAAGGGAGATCGTAACAACAAGAGCTAAGGAGCAGAAGCCTCTAAATCCATCACAGTTCAATGCGGTGGAACAATTGGAAAAATCATCCGCTAATTATCCTTATGGGATATCTTAGCTATTCCAAATAAAAATACATTTCTACAAAAATCTCTCTGAGAAGATCCAATCATTGAACCAAAGGAGAAATCACTTAAGGAGGCAACCATTGATCAATCAACTCCAGAAAAAGTTCTCACGAATACTACAGAAGAGGCCTTTACTGAGAAAAAAGAGGAAGAATATACAATCAAATTTGGGGAAGGTAAACCAAAACTGAAGCCATTTTTCCTAACCCTTATTGTGGGTAAGAAATTATTGCATAACTCCATGATCAACTCTGGTGCCAACACCACAGTCATGCCCAAGCAAATAGCTGAAGCCCTAGGATTGAGCTATGAACCTTTGAATAAAGGGGTTATTCAATTAGATGGAAATATGGTTAGTACTATGGGAATCATTAAGGACCTTCCATTAACTTTTTTTGCCTGCCCAAATATCATAGTCAAGCAGGATACCGTGATCATTGATGTTCCTCCAATATTTGGCCTATGCCTAGCCAGGGAATTCACTTCTAAACTAGGTGGATTCCTTTCCTTAGATTGGTCGCACCTGATTATAAGGACCAAACATGGATCCAAAATTAAGCTGGTGTCTAAACCTTTGCATTCAAAACATGTTGCAGATGAAGCTAAGATAGTCTTTGAGCCCACTCACACCTACATCATCAAGGAGGAGATGTACTGCACTGAGCTTCTAGAAGATGAGGAAATCACCAGAGATTGGATTGATCAAGAGGAGGTTCTCCTAAGAAAATTCATTGATAAAGATCCCTTTGGAAATTATGATGCCACTAGACTAGGAACTTATTTCATTTATGACGAAGACCAAGCCATCCCAAAGGTGACACAAGAGCCCGAAGGAATTTCAGCCACAAAACTGTGGTCACTACACTTTAATGGTGCTAAATGCAAGATCGGTGCAGGAGCTGGAATATGCCTGACTTCTCCAAACTGCGAGAAGTCAGTCAGATCTTTCTCATTCCAATTATTTTGTTTAAGCAACGAAGTTGAATACAAAGGCCTTGTACTAAGTCTAAGCCTAGCAGAGCGAATGGGCATCAAGAAAATAAAGGTGTTTGGAGTTTCTGAGCTAATCATCAATCAAGTTCGGGGTATCAGTACAATAAAGAATTTTCGTATGAGATCCTATGGAGATAAAGTTTGGGACCTAATCGAGATCTTTGAAGCTTTCAATATTCAAACTACTCCTCGAGAACAGAATGTTGATACAAATCGCATGGCCAAAATCGGATCCCTATTCGAACTAGCCTCCAACCCAGTGCATAACTGACACTCTATGCGAATGATATTTTATCTAGCAATTCCAAATGATGGTTGGAGCTGGAAAGTATTTGACAGTGATGAACACATTGCCTCGTTCAGTTCACAGTTGGGAGAATTTACCGACCAACTCCAATCAAGGGTCACCAAAATTGACGAGAGACAAGATATTCAATTAAGGTCCCATAAGCTTCCAAACAGTTTGGTCACTCCCAAAAGCCCTTTTTTTGGCAATGCAAGAAATAATAAGAGGAAGTTCATAGCAAATGAAGGTGAATATATGAATTTTCAGATCAGAGATGCAAGCAAGCTTAAAGTCAAAAAAGGCGTCCCGCATCAAGGTAAAGAAAGGCTCATCCACTTTTTAAAAGAAAATGATGAAGGGACTATGGCCTAGTCATATGATAACCTCAGAGGATATGATCTTGGCATCATCCAACCTACAATAGAGTCAAAAGGAGAGGTTGAATCAGCTTGCCAAAAACAGAAGCCAGCGAGTCCCAAGATTGAAGTGTTGATGGCGCAAAGGTTAAAAAAGCTAGTCCAATCGTGGATTGTCTTCTCAGTCAAGCATAACACATCGGTGTTCAGCCTGATTCTAGTCTAAAAGAAGAATAGAGGTATTTTCCTATGTATCGACTTATGCAACCTAAACTAAGCATCACTAATAAATCATTACCCACTACCCTTCATGAGATCAATTGTGCAAAATGTAGCAAGTTCGAGTGTGTTTTCTCTGTTAGACAACTTTTTGGACCAGTGAGGACCTAATATTATAATTCAATGAGCGAACAGCAAGACCCAATCAACACGCAAAATCTAGCAGCCTATGGAAGGTTCCATTCATGGTAATTCAGTGTAGGCGATATGAAGCATATGAATCAAAAATCATAGAAAGAAAAGCGATAGGCATTCTTGTTAGGGGAATTCACCTTAAAATTTCTATGAAGCTCAATTGAACATTCTACCATGTAAATATATATAATTATTGTAGTTATTTTCCTTTTTATTTGTTCGATCGGTCTTCTTAATCTATGATGCAGTGGAAATTTACATTATGATGCAGTGAATAACACATGTGCCAGAAAGACAAGAAATATGCAACAAAGCAGAAATTTTAAATATAAGCCATATCTTCATTATATTTATATACTTTGATAAGTACAATATAAAAATGGCTCAAAGGCCACACTTCTAAAATTATATACTTATATATATTTTTGTATTATAAGTCCTTTCCAGGCTATATACAAAAAAGCTAACGAGTTTCAGCCTTAAAAGCATGAAAAGAGAGGAAATATTTAGTCATGGGAGCAAGTAGTAGCAACAACAACATCCAGAACCATATCATCCTCAGCAGCAACAATTAGGCCAGTGACACCATCCAGATAAGTAATGGCAGGTGGTGGAGGGAACACCAGGTTCCTAAAATCGGTATACCAGTCGATGTCATAGAATGGCACCACGTTGTATATTTAGAAGAGGAAGTGACAAGCACGGGTGACCCTTTGGCAATGTACTTCCTACGATTGGAGGCAGAAACCGCTCAGGAACGAAAACCACAGAATGACGACCTCTTCTTCAATAAACTTGCAAAGGTCACTCATAGTCACGATTCCTCCACCAAATGTAGCATTTTCCAACACCTCCCCGAGGCCATTCAGATACTTCTTTGGAAAAATTTCTTTTACCAAACGGGTGACAAGTGGCTTGGGAATTTGGATGTCGAGCATCGACACCAAAAAGTGAGAGCACACATCAGTATTAACTTTGTACTTGTCCTCATATTCAAGGAAGTCACATCCTAGAACCCATTTCATGGCTATGATGGCAAAAGAATGCTTATTTTGGGTCATCCTCTTAAGACACCCAGTCGATATCTCGCCCAGAAAGGTCATTTGAGATTTGTGGGAGGTCAACCTAATTGGGGTGTTCATAGTGTCAAACTTTATATGACTATTAGACAACAGCCCTATGCAAGATGTCTAAATTTGAACTCTATGCAAATACTATGCGGATTGCAATTACCAAAGGCTAAACCAGTCATCTAGTGCTAATTCGACTAAAAATTGCTAGGTTTGATTTCACTACTACCTAGGCACCTATTTATAGAAGCGGAAAGGATAAGCATGGTAATTCGCATACCAGGTATCACCTCGAACACCACACCAAGGATCGCTCGAGACTCTCACCCAGTTACATCTGTAGGTATGAGTTGTTGCATACAAAATTAAGACAAGCTAATTAATTAGCACAAGCTGCGGTAGTCTATTCAGTCAGATGCTAAGGTGTCATCCTGCGAGTGTTACTCAAACTCCAAGAAAAGATGCAAATTTATTTGATGCTTATTGCATACTTTGGTTTAATCATTTTGTTTGGGATATTAATTACCACTGCATACAACGCCTAGTCTGCCTTCAAATCACTAGCTCAATTTCCAAGGAAAATCACGTCATGGGTTGTAGGTACCTGGGGTCATTATTAATTTTTGTCATTTCAAAATGGCAAGTAATTCACTTTGCACGAGAAAAAATTTGGCAGTACATGTTGAATTTAGTGCAGAAAAAACAACCATCCTCTATCACTCGAAGGAGGACAGAAAAGGCTAAGTATTGCATGTGGTTGTTTAAACAAAGAAAAGAAAGCTCTTTGAATATGCAGTTAGTGTAGAAAATTTTCAAAGTGCAAAATTGTTGAGAGACGCGTAGAAAATTTCAAAAGTTTGAGGAAAAATGGAATCCACTGCCCCTAAAGTAGCTCAGAATCCACAGATGAATGAGCCAAGCGAAACAGCCCAAAGCTTAGTTGTTGTGATTCTCATAGCACCCATGGTCAATATTTTTCAAGATGAGTCCTATGCTACGCCTGGAATCCCAAAAAATCCAAACTACTTTCACACGTGGTTAGCTAAGAAAGGGACCCTCAGAGATGTAATTTTGATAAAGGAGGAGTGGGATAACATTTATAACCCCATCCTCAAGACTAACCCTAAGGGCCTAAGGGAAGCTGCTTTCACCAGAATGAGAAAATCCCTCGACAATCAACTATCATACAAGCAATGGCTATGTGGGCTTCCGCAATATATGGTCCCTTATGTTTACCACTACCTAGAAATAATTTATGAAAGCATTTGGTGCTTCAATCCGGCGATAGGAACCATTGAGGGAAGAAGGTTGAGAGTCATGATATCTATGGAGGCTATTAGGGACATGTGCATTCCTGGGAATAGCACTAGAACGCTACCAATGGAGCCATTCAACCAGAAAAAGGGTTCGGAATTTTGGAGAGGCAGAAGGAATTCCCTTTACTTTTATAATACTAAGATCGAAAGGCCCCAGGATTGCCAACAATCATTAAGAAATTTGAATCGTCGTGTAGACTCCAAACGTGCAGACATGCAAGATGCCTTCTCTATGATGGATTTTGTGTTCGACTTGGATGATGACATGATCGTGTACGAATATCAATTGGGCCTAGGTTTTCAACTAATGAGGTAACATGACCCCTTCTAGTATGATTTCACAGACATGATTGTCAAAGATATACGGAAACAGATTATTGAGTTTGAAACTGTTGGTAAGTTCAGATATCCTTCTCTTCTTGCCTATATGTTTCTACATTAGAACCCCGATTTCAACAAAGAAAAAATAGAGTTATCAATATTTTATGAGAAGAAGCATCGAAAGCTAGTTTCGGTATGGAATCACATCCTCTCTTCCACCTATGATTATTATGCATTTTCAGAGAAATTCTTGATTCCAATTTTGCACGATCTAAGCGAGGATGATGACTACTATCGCCTGTCAGCCGACCAAACTGACTGGATGCAATCCTTGTTCCCCAAGTGTGACCAGTTCCTCGAGGAGGAATTCGTATGCGTATGAGTGTGTGGCTTTTTTGAAGAGACAATCTGACTCCCTGCATCCGTCATTGATCAGGTATTGTCCCTTGAAGTATTTTGACAACTGGCTATTATTGACTGGACCTTTCGTTCCGACCTAAAGAATAAAAAGAGGGGATTTTTTGAAAGCCGGTTGAGCTACAAAACAGTGGTCATGGTAAAGAAGAAATTAGTAGAGCTACTGGAGGAAAAACTGGAACACCTCAAGCTGGTTATCATTTGTGATAGGTGGGACTTCAACCCTGAGGATAATTTGGGTGATACATTTATTAAGGTAAAACAAAGCCCTCAGCCTTACCGGGAAGCGCGGCGAAATCCTCTGGAGGATATTAGCATATTCTAGGTGGACTTAACGCGCATGCCAGCGGATAATTAGAGGTCGTCATGGCTTAGGTTTTATCTCCCTAAAGGGAAGGCTGATGAATTGTTTTGAATGAGCGCTCGAATCTACAATAGTTTGATAAGGGAATATGGCTGGAAGGCAAAAAAGATTAATGATTTCTAGATTTATCGCCAAGAGATCAAGTGCACTCTTGCCCCGTTCCAAGACCCATCAGTCTTTGACACCGATGATCAGTTTGATACTCTCTGGAATGAGGATCATGTTGACTCCGATGCAAGTGATGCGGAAGAGTTTGACCCTAAAGAAGCCACACCATGCTCAGACAAGGGGAAGAAAAAATAGAGAATAGGAACACAGCCTAGCACAGTTGTTAGGAGTGTGTGGATGAATATTTCATGATCAGAGTCCTCACAATCTTGAACCTAGGCCGTAGGAAAGCCTAGAGGAATGTAGCAATCAACAAAAGAGGTAGATGTGGAGAACCCTCCACCAAGGAAAAGACAACGCACTGATGCTGCTTCAGGAGATGGATCACAGGAGGTTACAATTAGCCAAGGGTCAGAGACAGAATCCACCGCTCAGGTAAATTTCTCTCCCTCTCTTCTCATCTCTCGTTCTCTTTTTTCTTCCACGATCTCTATGGCACCCATCGCTCCAAGTGTGAGCCTATCTTTCTCTGTCCTCGTTATAATGGTTGTGGGAGGTTTTTCCTAATTTTCTCATGTCGGACAAATGGCTTTCACTTCCCCACGAGCTGCTCCGTCTTTTTTCGGAGCATCATTAGCCTCCTCAATTACATCCTTGTTTGCATCCATGGCTACCGCCCCCTCAATATCCAAAGTTGTCACCCCTTTTGCCTCCTCTAAGTCAACCCTAACCCAAAATTTGCAACAATCAGATCCCATTGCATCTCCGTTGCAACCATCATTCCCCATGAGTCCCTCCGTGTCTTCATCACCTAGGATTTGGAATATTCATCCCTTCTCTCCACTCACAGTTGCCCTTCCAAAGAAGAAAACATCTAAAGTCACCTGCCTCTCATTCCCTTTCATTTTCCCTCTCGATGCACCCTTTACAAGAAAATGCATCAAATTGTTGGCTCAATTCTTGTCACAGAGTGGTAAAAAGAAGCAAGCTCGAGCTCTCTAGCTCTAGAAGCAAAGAGAAAATGATGTCAAGAAACCAGCAGAGCCTAGAGTCTAGACAGTTTATAATGAGGCTCAACATTCGTTGCATTGCGTAACCATGCATCCCAATGTTACCAAATTACAGAGAAAAATTCAACCCAATGACTATGATGTCCATGCCGTCGGACTGGACTTGTCTGTTGCCTGACCACAAGATAAAGTTGAGCTAATAGAGGAGACACAACAGGTGGTGACCACTAAATTTCTCAAGGCCGGTCGCAAGTTGAAGAAGGTGAAGGATAAGCTCAAGGCCGTTAAAGAAAGGATAGAAGTCTTGTTGGCCAAGGACAAAGCACAGGAGACAAAAAGGGCATGCTTTGCATAGAATGTGTAGGCAGAATAGGCTAGCCTGCAAAGGGATCTCTAGAGGTTCCAATCCCAGGAGTCAGACCAAGTGACTGAGTTGTGGTGAAGGAACCAATAAGTACACGACCGATTGGCCTAATCAAAAGGGGAAGTGCAGCAAAAGAATGAAGATTTGCAGCAACTGCGCGCTCAATTGGAGAAAAAAAAATACAAGAAAAAGAGACAAATCAAGCAAGCATGCAGGCTCAACTTCAGGAAGACCTCCTGAAGATCAAGCTTTCCCTAGAGGAAGATTCTATGACCCGAAGCCAGACTAAGGAAAGGTGGTTGGTCGCACAGAGATACCTGCAGGAGCAACTCTCCTCTGCCACAAAACAAATTGCAGGGCTAACGCAAAATATTGGGACGAAGAAAGCAAAGATTAATCTCTTGAAGAAAATCATTCAAAATCCTGCTCCACATTTGGACCTCTGCTTAGTAGCCCAGTTCAACTGTATGCTTCCTATTGGGAGAGAGTCAATACTTTATGTCTGACTCTCCAACCCACACTTTAGTTTATGGTAGAGGTGACAGATTTATGCAGGGAGGTTCATGATACAATGGAATAATTCCCTCAATTCATAAGGGAAAAGGTTCCTGAATAAAAAATTCTACTAGATAGGATATACACCGTGCCAAGCGAGGATCTAGTACGAGCAAGGGTTGAAAATTGGAGGTCAGCCGCTAGGATCGTGAAAGATTTTATTCGCTGCCATGAGGCCACCCTTCATGCTCAGCATTGCTTGGTCACATTGGGGTGAACCATGGATAGTGTACGAGAAAGGTTTTCCCAACTGACCTAGATGGGCTTGCCCTCCCCTTTTCTTTTTGACGAATTAGTGGCCACCGCGTAGAAAATTTCAGCCAAAATTGAGAAGAGGAAGCAAGATTTATCCGTTTTCCAAAGCTTCAGCAGCCTCCTACCATCGAGGACATCGAAGGTATAACTCATCAAATCACACGGTTGCTTTTTCAACTCGAGGTCAGGTCTGAAATATATGCGATGCTACCTTTTAAGGAAGTAATCGATTTGCACAAGGCACACAAGAATCTGCGTGCCATATCAGTGCCTTCCAAGGCCGACTGGCTGCCCTTGCAGATCACCTTTTCTAAACTCTGACTCCAATGCTCAATGAATAGGGCCATGGTCATGAAACTAGAGATTTTGGGGTTCGTCATTTCGTAGACGAAACGTCCCTGATAGTCACCAAAATCTATGGATTATAAATATATCCCATACTCCCTTCAGGTTGTTTTGATGTTTTTCTCATCTTTCGACCACGCTTGATGATTTTTAAGTCTCCATGCTAGTTTTTTGGCAGTCTCGACTCATTGTCGCCATGTGTCATCCAATCACTCATCGAAGGGGAGCTTCCCTTCCTTCTTGTCTGAGCCCCGTTCTACCCCCACGTGTCAATAGATTGGGTGTGTTGAGCCTGCTTTCCTATTCTTCTTTTTTGGGCCTTGACCGCATGCCACATAGCCTCCGCCCATGCAAACTATTGGTGAACACTATCTAGAGCTTAAATTTTTTCTCTAAGAAAAGTAACTCATGTCACTCTAGAATAATCATCAATCAAAAGCTTGAGATATTATCACCTTGAAGACTTCTCGCTCTTGTAGGACCACAAAGGTTTGTGTGCACCATTTCCAAAAATCCGGTAGAAGATTATTTGTTTCCCTTGAAATTACTTCTAGTTTATTTTCCAAATTGATAATCTCTACAAACAACATTGATAGGCTTTGTAATCCTCGAAAAATCTCTCTTTGCTTGAACTGAACTGATTCTAACCAAGTTATCAAAATTGATGTGAGACATTCTCCTATGTCATAACCAGCTATCATTAATTCGAGTCATAAAATAATGACCATCAGCACCCTTGAGTTGTTAGATATTTCCATATGTCTTTTTTCTAGCAGCAATCATAGTTTCAGACCCTTTTCTGATCTAACATCCATCATCTTGAAACATAATATTATATCCTTTGCTACACATTTTTCCAACACTCAAGAGGTTATACCTTAAACCTTTAACATAGTAAACATCTTCAATATTATGCTTACCATCAAAACTGATTGAACCTATTCCAAAAATCTGAGCACCTAAATCATCTCCAAATTTAACAAGTCCTCCATCATATTTTTCAAGTTTAAAAAACTTACTCTTGTCTCTGATCATATTATTTGAGCAACCACTATCAATAACCCAATATTTCTTATCCTGTCTAACATGAAAAGAAGATACCAAAGTACCTTCAGTTTTGTCCTTTCTCTCTGAAATACTTTTCTTCACACAACTTTCAAAGTTAGCAGAACCATATTCATCTTTTAAAGTCAAGAACAAACATTCATTATCATCAACATCTCCATAATCAGATTCATCATCAAAAATACCAACATCTTCTCTAACATATTAGATTTTCTTGATCATCTTTCCTTTATTTTTCTTCTTATTAGTCACAATTCTATTTGAGCATCTCGAAGCATAGTGACCTATATTTCCACAACTGAAACATTTGAAAGGTAATTTACATTTGTACTTACCAATACCCTTTTTCATTCTTCTTAAAAAGTTAGCTTCCACATCATTAAGATCATTTGAATCTGAATCTTCAACCTTTTTTTAATTTTCTAGTCTTGAAAGTGTCTCCACTTTTGTACTATTTTTCGAACCATTTTTTCTCATTTCAAATGAAGTTAGTGTGCCAAACAACTGATCTCTAGTGTAGATATTAAAATATGCAACTTCCTCAATAGAAGAAACCTTTTCACTATAAACTCAAGAAGAGTTCTGAGAATTTTCTTTACCACTTTAGCTTCTTTGACTTGTGCACCAAGACCTCTCATAGCACTTACCATTTCATCAACCTTTTGCATGTAACTTGTAATTGTTTCATCTTCAAAAATTTGCAAAGTCTCAAATTGTGTCTTCAAATTCTACAACTTATCTTGTTTAACCTTATCATCTCCTTCATAAATACTTTCTATCTTATCCAAAACTTCTTTAGCATTTTTCGGATCCATAACTTTCACTAATTCAATATTTGCAAGACTGCTCAAAAGTACAAACCTTTCCTTACCATCTATTTCATAGGCCTTGATTTATCACTTGTGCTCGGTCTATTTGTAGGTATGTTATATGTAGTCTTCACTGCCTTAGCAACATCAAATCCAAGGTAAATCAGATAGCCTTCCATCTTCACTTTCTAGAATGCATAGTTTGTGCCATCAAACATAAGGATCTCCTTCTTGCTCGCCATCCCAAATCTACCTCAAGTGGTTAATATTTTCTCCAAGGAACCTTTCTTTGATACCAATTGTTGAATGAGAAAGATAACTGAGAGGGGTTGAATCAGTTGTACCAGATTAAAACATCAAAACCCTCAACAATAATCAGATCCACAAGCATTCATTAAACCCTTAATCTATTACAATTTTCAAACATGAAAAGTAGATAGTAGAAACTGAAACAACCAACACCATACACAATAGAGCACCATAATTACGTGGAAAATCCTAGAAGGGAAAAACCACAGTAAGGATTAGCTCGCAATATAAGTAATTGCAAAACCAATACAAGGAGGCTCACTGCCAAAATAGGACACACTGTCCAAAAAAGGCTCACAACCTAGGCTCACTACCAGAATAGAAAGATGAAAGAAGATAGAATGTTACATAGAGAGCATGATCTCAATGCAATAGAGAATCCACCACAATAGCTTTAACAACACTTGCAGTCTTCAAGAGATCAAGATACCTCAGCTCACTACTTTCAGTAATCTTGCATTATAGCTCACACTATATTTCACACTTTTGCACTTAATTTTTCATCACAACACTTAATTCTATTTCACACCACATCTCGCATCAATTAATCTTGTATTTATACCACCCACAACTTGGAAACATCTTCAAGTCAACTACACATGCACCTTTATATTTTACAAATTCAAACTAGGTTGACACTAAGCATTCCCATGGTGGATAGGAACGAAAGTGGACCAATACAAAACTTAATTGGGACCCAAATCAACACTCACATGCCACACTATGCCTTCATCAATACTTAAACATCTTCAAATGTAATGTAAACACCAGGTCAATCATTACCCATACAAACACCATTAAACTTTGAATTACACACTTCATCAAATCCAAGGATGACTTGTGAACCACACACCACACTTCATCACCATATAGAATATTCCTCTATCATCCTAAAATCCAATCAAACTCCTTCACAACAATTCGCACCTTCAGAATGTACACACCTAGTACACTCAAACTACACTGCCAAACACTACAAATCTAAAATCCATCTTCCAGATCACTAGACCATGGATCTTCTTGATGCAGGAAAGAGATCAACGCCATTAACATACCTTCAAAATTGCAAGACGTGAAGAACAAATATGGAGAAAAGTGAAGCAAAAATATTTCTCCCTGGCACCTCTATAAGAAACACGGTGAATCTAGTGAACACATACTGGTGAACAAAATTTCTTTTGCACATCGATCTAGAAGCCCAAATTTTGGATAAAAAAACTCTAAACACCTCTAACCAAAATATCCAAACCAAACAAGCAGATCTTCAACCCAGAGGAAATACGAAGCAAAACCAAAACACCTCTGCAACATCTTGTTTCCTCATTTTATCAATTTCCTCAATATCCTTGACATCTTTATCACTACAACAATCATAAATAGAAGCTTATCAAAGTAACACCAGAGGTTAACACTAGTAACTTAACTGAAGATAACATAATACAACTAATCAAAGCAACAATCTCTCTCAACCACTGCACAACTATCACAAATGACAACACAATCTTGTTGACATCAATGACATCACCTTCATACTTACAACAAAATAAAAATTAATTTGTGGTGCATCTAGAAGATGTGTTTAGCCATATTAAATATTTATTTGGGTCCACTTGTAAATTTGTATGTAACATTAGGCTAGTTAGTTTATGTGTGGGAGACAGAATAATTAATTATTATTTGTAAAACTTAGTATCAAAAAGTAAATGACAAGTAAATGGTTTTGTGTACTCATGGCTTTAAGACACATGGTTTTATCTTACCACTTGGTTCTATCTGTGTGAGATTGAATCTATAAAACAAGTACATGTTTAGTGGTTAAGGTCGGCTGGATGAGTGGGTTGTCATTAAATTGAGTTTTTCTTGTAAGTGAATATGTGAAGCATGGAATTGGATGTGTGGTTACATGATTAGACACACACAGAGTGCATTGGAAGAGCTTGATGTTTCAAAAATATTCATGGAAACTCTATAAGAGTATATAATGTTTTATTATTGAATAATACATAGAGTGTGTATGCTTTTGGAGGTTGGGTTTTTCCCTCTTGAGGGTTTTCTTAAGGTACTTGTGTTATCTTATGTCTTATATATTTGATCTTTGTATTATGGTTATTTTGTAAGCTTGAATAAATGATTTTCTCTCATAGGATTATGTAAGAAATAGATTGATCATTCTAAGGATTAGGCAGTCCAATTTCCCTTGCCTAGGTGGTTCAATCTCCCTTATTTAGTCATTTTGATCTCCTTTGTGAAGGCATCACAATATACATTTGGCAAAGGGCATGAAGTTGTAGAGAGGTTGCATATTTGGATTGGCATAGAGCTTTTTTAGCAATCATGGGTGTTTCCTATTTGGTATTGCATTATATTGCAAGCCTGTGGTGCCATTGTATTGTAGGCCTATGGATTTATTTATATTTGTTTAAGTGTATATCCCCATTGTAGACCAAGAAAAAAAACATTGTTGGTGCATCATTCAATCAACACAATGAGGGCCAAGAAAATTTCAAGTTAAAACCAATAGGCATGCATACTATTCATTAGACAAAAAGTGAAATTGTTGAGGTAGCCACCCAAAACCTTAGCCCCTTGATCATATGGTGTGGTCACAACCAACCAAAGGGGGCTTAACTCTCTTCTAGTTTCTCCTCTATTTTTTTCTCTCAAAATTTTGTGGTCATTTTGAAAAAAATATTTTATATGTGCTAGTTTTACAAAGGCTTAAAAAAATTGATGCTAGCAACTGCTATGAGACCTATGGTTTCTTGACTGCTATGTTGGAATTATTTTGTATCTAATTTGACTATCTTTAATACAAAAAAAGGCTTAAAAATTAAAAGCATTGTAACTTTTAATTAGTAGCTTGAAATTGAGTGTCATTTTTTGTAAAAGTTTTTGTTTTTTAGCTTGATTCACTAGGAATGATTTCACACTATTTTTATAAAGTGTCATTTTCATCCCAAATTGGTTAAAATCTATGGACTAAAAATATAAATTGTCACAATTCATGGGGGATCTAAAATTGAATCAAGGGGGGTGTTCTTTGTGTTGTGTCTTGTATACTTCCACACTTCTCTTTACATTTTCAATTTGAGGGGAGTAGTTGAGAAATATCTAGCGAGTTGTTTAGACACACACACTCAACTTACAAAGTGTATTTCATGTACATCATTCTTGGGGAGAATATACGAGCATTTTTGTAATCAAGAATTAAGATAAGTTTCTTTTTTGGGGGGTTCATCTTGTCTTTTTATATTTATTTTCATCATTATATTGTCAAGATAACTTCATAGAACTATTTCTCTTGGAGACAAAGGATAAAGAATCATTAGCTTGAGCAAGATCTAATGCGCTATCTCTTTGGACTTGTTCTTGAGCCAAGTGATTATAAATCGAATAATACATGGTTTAACAATAATGACATGGTCTATGGACTAATATGTCTTATTTTCATAAGAATGATGTACATCACATATAACACATTGAGTGCTCTTTCACCGCTTGGACCATCATATGGATACTTTAGATCTTCATCTAAAAGTGATGTTTCCTTGGATGACTAGGCTCTTGTGCATGATACTAATACTTATGTTGCCCCATCTTAAATGGACACATTCTTATGGGGTGATCAATTTATTTGGTTGGAATGCATTGATACCCCATCTATAATACTTCTTGCTACTTCAAAATTCAGAGTTGCTTCTTTGAGATCTTCCAGTGATTCTTTGTAATAAGGTCATTTATGTCTCTTCACATCATTGGGATAAATTTCTACCTAACATATCTTTCTAATTTTTAGAGTCTCGCATTTTAGATCTTGATGATATTATTGAGGACATACATCTTCTCTTTGTTGATAGTACTTGCACTATCACAAAGTTTAGAGAGGCTTCATTGAGGGTCTCCAAAGATTCTTTGTAGAGGACTTCACATGGGATTTGGATTATAGCCACATGGCATGTATTTACTTCCACGCATCACTTCTTTGGTTCTTGTACATCAACTTTCACATGGACCCTTCAAGTGGCTTTTAGAGATTACATCATCTAGGTCTTTGGATCATGTGTAAAATTCAAAGACCTTCATTCTTCTTCCTACATATTCTTATTCGGAATGGGAAGTCATCTTGCACACATTTGTGGTATTGTTTATTCCTGAGGGGAGAAATTTTGGTCAAAGATCATGGATCATCTTCAACATCTAGTGTCGAGCATCTACTAGTACTACATACATCACTTTGAGGGGAGATTGCATGGTTTCTCTTCTCATCTTAGTTTGGGGAGGGAGCATTTTTTACATGGAGTTCTTTACTTCTCACATTTTTGGGGGATCACATAGACCTTCTCTCTTTTATCTTATATGGGGGGAACATTCATTGTACTTATGTGATAGAAGTAGTCCCTGAGGGGGCATCATGAGTCCTTCAATCTCCTATCTTCTTCACTTGTACATTTTTAATCATTTCTCTCTTTTGTAGGGATTTTTTTCCCACAGAGTTTTCTTCCTGTCTACACTTTATGAGAGATTACATTGTACATGGGCACCTCATCAGACCTAGTTTTCAAGACCCATCTTTCTTTGAGCCCACCTAAGCTATGCTTAAGGAGGGTGTTAGTGTAGAAGATTATCTAATACTGAGTGGGGCCACACCAACCTTTGGTTCTCCCACTTCAACATGGAAACCTTTCATTTTTATAGAACTTCCAACTCAAAAGGAGCAAAGGAAGCACAAGGTTAAGTGGGAGGTGGATTTCCTCAAATAGGCCATGAGAATCGTGATGGAGCCAAGTATTGAATGAATGATATAATTGTTCAATGAAAGTTTAGATTAGGACAATAGGTAATATTTTGTTACATATAAATTGGTAGATTAGCATAAGATGTAAATGCAATAAATGTATCTCCTTCTAGTTGAATAATGGACAATAGTTTGTTCTAGGAATACAAATGTAAATTGTTACTATATGTGAGCATAATTATGTTTATGGGTTTTTGCTATGCACCCACAACTATCACAGTCTTGATAATTTTGATACTAGATTGAAATATGTTATTTGTATCAATGTTTGATATACACAAGAGCAATCCCCCTAACTACATTTACCTACTAATTATATATATAACAATCAAATAGATAAATTTCTCTACTTTTTATCCTCTTCCATGTTAACTTTGATCAAACTCTTTATCAAGAAATTTCTCTTTCTCTAAATTAAAGCTTATCGAGTCTTTCTTAGGAAAGATCTCTTTAGTTAACATTGACCAAACCATTTGTTTAAGTGGTCCATTTTGATTAATATTGATCTATTATAATTTGTATCGTTTTTTTACACCTTCTCGAATCTTTCTTTAAAATGTCCCCTCTAATTTACATTTAGATCCTCTTCCATAGATATTTATCTACCTTTGTGACAATTTTTTTTACCTCAAGTATTATTCTTAATTTCTTAGTATTGAAATAATGTTGGGAAAGTCTTGTTTTAGAGTTTTAAGCTAAAAATTATATCCCATTAAAATTAGTTTAGTTATAAAATATTCTCTTTATTTTTTTTATTGAATAAAAGTTCAAAATATTATTTCAAAGTATCAAACATAACAAAAACTGAATGCAATGGTAATTGAGACCAGAATAACAGCAGATAATAAGCCACAACAAGCTACAATTTAAATTTTCAGAACAAAAATAATCTCTGGTTGGCATTGATGGAGCCGACCTCTCCATTCAGCTATAATAATAGTAAACCCCAAAATATCTGAAAGAAAATCTAGATTTTAATTATAAAGACAAGGTACTTATAAAATAAAATATGTACGAGTGTGGCAGCCACAAGCTGCTGATGGTAGCGGCTTGGAATGCCTCTGTCAGGACATTTTGGAAAGAGCCCTTTCCTTTCCAGCTTTCTCCACAAGTAGTCCCCACTCTAGATTTATATTTTACGACATGAAGACAAAATGGATAACAGTAGCAATGGTGGTATCAGATTATGGATTTTAAATTTAATCCTATGAAAATTTGGCTAGGAAAAGCAATATCAAATCTAAAGTGGAGAGTATTTACCTTTTAAGCAACAATGAATGAATCCATAAGCACACATCCAGTACCTTCATTGCCATTTGATGGGTGTCATTATAATTTGTAATCCTTTTCTCCCCTGGTATAAGAAGACAGCTGAATCCATGAGGGAATCTGCAACTACCGACAGAGCTGCAAAGCTTGACCATATGTGCTTAAACAAGGGGTATCTATAAAGTCATGGTCCCTCCCTCTCTTTATTCAGAATGAATGATGTATAATTGCATCAGCATTTATATATTGCAGACTGTCTCTTTCTTCAGATACCATTCCATCAACATTGTTTCTCCACCGCAATAGTCGGGAAACAAGTGTTGCTCCAATAATTTCTGGAAAGAAACTGCAATAGCTTTTTGTGCTTGGATTTATTACTGTGTTCAGAAGCCAACAATGGCCATTACTAGGCTTTTCCAGCCATGAAGATTTGATTGTCTCTGAATTTTAAATTGCAATTGAATCCTCTGTAATTTTCACAATTGTTTAATATTGAAAGAAGACTTTTTTGCAGACATAATTAGAAGTAATGATCACTGTCTGATTCAGCTCTGGCATGTAGCCAGTTTTACAGTCTGATTGAGAAAGAAAAGTTTGGTCATGCAGTTATCATTCGTTCTCTTATATTGTTAACCCAATTAGCCGGTCTCAGATTTTGCATATTATTCATTAAGCAAATTCTTCATATAATTTGTGATTGAATGGTCATCAAAGTTGATTTAATTTGATGGATGGCAGATGGTGTCAACATCTGACCAAAGTCTAAAAATATTTAACCTTGTTCAAGGATGCAGATTTTGCTGAATTCCCAGTGCTTAACGTTTGATGCCAAAACCTTTTAAGTCCCATCCATTTATAATCACTGCAAACTGTAAAGTGGGCAGTTGCAGAGCTTTCTATCGTTTGAAGTCCTAATTCCTGCAATATCGGTATCTTTCACCAAGTAGGGAGGCCTTAGTGGTGAGCGATAGTAAACTGATCCATTTGAGATTAAATGCCATCAGGCTTTTTCATCCATTGAGTGGGCCAAAATATATTCCTCAATCCCGCTGAATCATACAATCTTGGTATTTAGAAATCCCAATAAAAAAGTTGGTATTCCTAGGCCTGCTGCAGATTGTACTATTCTATAGAAATATGGGCAGTCAGACAACAAAGAAGAGAGCAAAACAAGGTGCACTTGGCAGCAAAGGTGGATTACATCGTGGCCTCAAAGAGCCAAATATTTCTGGAGCTTACATCAGGAGCCTCGTGAGGCAGCTCACATCTTGTAGAAGCAATGCAAGCCCAAGTGGCTTGAAAACAGAGGCGCCCAAATCAAGTAGTTGCAGCACTCTCAAAGAAAGTAGCGGCAATGAAGAGCACCTCACCACCTGCTTATCCAGTACAGAAAAATTACGGGATAGCAATGGCATCCACAAACCTGATGATAGCAGTAGCATAAATCCAGTTTGCTTGCCTCAGCAGCAGAAGAAACAAGTAAGGAGGAGGCCTCATACCAGAAAGACATCACAGGATTGCCCCCTGGACATTGCAGAGGCAAGAAGACAAATAGTTACTGCACTGCATCTTCACAGAGCTGCTGCTTCAAAGCTAAATGCAGCAAGGAACCAGACACTATCTCAAAAGCCAAACAATTACAGCAGTATCTCAAGAAATCAGAATTCAAGCTCATACAATCAATCGGCAGGCATGAGAATCGCTGCTACAGGATGTAATTCCTGCATGTCAAAAGGTGCTTCAACATTACAAAAAGAGGCCCAGGCCATAACAATATGTGGCCATCTACTGTGCTGGATGTGCCTTAGTGAGTACTTATTCTATTTATCTTCTTCAGTTTACAAAGGTTGCCCAGTTTGTGCCAAGCCCCTCACTGCAAACCATATTTTCCCCATAGCCCTCGGAGTACCAATCCCACCTGAGCAGAGAGCTGCTTGTGCTACTCCAGTACTGCTTCAGTCTGCCCCACTGTTAACAAATCCTCTGCCTCTACCCCAGCCATTATGGTCCACGACAGGGCCCTCTTTGGGTATAACCATGGATGGGATATCCTCAACTATAGATATATCCCAAGGTAGGAATGTGAGTTATATTTCTGAGAGCCCAACAGTACTACAGCAATCCCTTACAGCCTTTGATGATGCCACTATAGCAACATTTACAATGGCTCCTGAGAATCCCAAAAGTGATATTGCTTCAGTCAAGTCGGAACATGGAAACTCCATTAAAAGCAACTGGCATGTGGAAATGGATGAAGAGGAGCTGGCAGAGATTAGATCATTAGGTGAACAGCATGAGATGGAATGGAGTGACAGTGTTAGTTTGGCTACATCCACATGGTGGTTCAAATTTCTCAAAACATCAGAAAGTAATCAAGACATGAGTATTCTGTATCAGACAGAAGTTGACCAAAGTGATAATAGCAGCCCAGAGAATGCATTAATTCAGGACGAAATGGGTTTTTATCCAGAGCTGTTATTACAGGGCCCATTAAACAACATGAATGAAAGTTTGTATATCTCTTCTGAACTTCCTGTTGAAAGCCTCTGGCCAGATGAGCGGTTTGATTGTTATGATTGGATTCAAGGCCTTAAGAATCCAGACGATTACAATGAAATTGAAGTTTATGACAATCACTCGGTGCCCACTTCAGAAATCCTCAAGGTTAACAAGTTTCCCTATGAGGAATACTTGCCTGATGATACATGTGATCTGCACAGGTTTGAATTATCGTACTTTTTATGTGTTTGCTTGCCTATCAATATGTACTAAATATTACAGTCTCTCCATGGCATGACTTATAATTTATTGTCTTTTTTTTTTAATGTTGAAGCAGTGATTGGAGCTCAAACAATCCAGTAAACAACGCAGGAGTTTGAGTTGGAGATAAAAGGAAAAGAGATTGCGGCTATAATTATCTCAAGTTTTGAAATTGTATTACATGCAGGCTAATTCTTTACTGAGAAATCTCAACAGAGCAGAACTAAATTGCCTATTTTGTTAAATTAACTGGTAGAGTCTGAATAATTATGCGGATATTCATATGGAAAGAACGCAATCTTTTGACATTTTTGTTCATTGTAGAGGCTTATTATCTCTATAATGCTGTTGACTACATTCCTTTGTTCAATTGTACTAGATAAATCGTCAAGGTATTATAAGTTAAGCATTGGTTACATTTGAGTAATGACCAAGAGGCTTGTCTTTACTGCTTATCACAGAGCCAGTTCAAGTATTCTGGGGCCTGGTTTCAAAATGTAATGTAGGTATATCAAGCTCTGAACTTCATATTCTTTCTTGCCTCTAAAGTTAAAAAGTGCACCTGTTTCCTTGCAAACTCAAGTGCATATAAATTGAACGGTTCAATTCTCATCCATTTTGTTTTTTTTAACTTACACAGATACTGTAAAAGTAGCCTCCATTTATATCGCTCCTTCCATTGTTATCGTAACAAAGAGTTTGTCAATAACCCTTTATTTATACGGCTGTTTTTGACCCACCAAGTGCACGTCCACCATTCTATCTTCAAAATTACATATCTACATGCACCACATTACATGTATTCACTAGGTTGTCTTGTATATATTATACATGATTTATTTTATCTATGTTGATTAGGTTGTCTTGTACATGTATTGACTACTCTATAAGTAGGTATATTTTTACATGTAAGATTGGCAAGTAATTTTATTTTAAGGAAGAGGGACTGGTAGTGGAGTGTGGTTCAATTGTGGGGACAAAAGTAGTCTTCTGTGGGTCTTATAGTGGAGAGTCTTAATATTCAATTGTAAAACAATTTTGATCCATAAAGTAAACAAAGTTTGTTCAATCATCGTACAGATAAAAAGTGTTTTATAATGGTTTATATTTGTCTGAAAAACAAATAACTATTCACAATCTTACATGTCAGAGAATATTCAAAACCCATCTGACACCACCAACATACAATCCAACTGGAATTAGAATGTCCTGTAGCATGAAAACATGCAACCAAAATATAAAAATAGTATAACCCACACTCCCATTACATATCACCCGCTGTATTACATCACCATCAATATTTTCAATGATATGATGTCATGTGAACATCTAAGAACCATGATTGTCCCATCACCAAATCCAATCGAACCCACTCCCCTATCCTACTTTCCCAGCGACACAATACTCAAGGAAAATCAATCATTCAAATGTGTCCCATCACTCAAATTCCATTTCATAACTACTAGTGCATTCTCCTCATTTGCCACTTGCAACCACCAAAAAATTATGTAAGGCCACCAAAATCGCCTAGGAAGCAAACAAGGATTGCATGCCATAAATGCATACAAACTTTGCAATTGAAGGCACCAAAACAAATTCTCAAATTTGAAAAAGAAGGACAAAAATTAAAGACTCCATACCAAACCAACATTGAACGTATAAAGAGATTTACAAATTCAAAAATGCATTACTCTATTTTGCCAATTTCCATTTAGCACATCTCACTTTAAATTTGTATAGCTTATGGATTCGATTGTGTTCAAAGTTGATGCAAAAACTTTGAACACAATTGAATCCAGAAGCTATACAAATTTATGATATGGATTGTGGAAACTTAGTATCATTAACATCTCACTTTGATATTCATATCTATATTTTCTTGGAGGTGGTGGCAAAAAAAGTAAAAGCAACAACAGTATCACACTATAAAGGTGGAGGTATTCTAATGCTATTAATTCTTTGTGCCTATGAATGTCAAACTCCTGTACGCTATGCAAATGTTTTTCACAAACTTGTGACTCAATATCTGGGGTTTCAACCTGATATTTTTTACATTGGGTTTTTCATTTATATTCTTTATGCTTGAGAATGTCAATCTATTGTATGCATGATGTAAATGTTTTGTCACAATAACCTGTAACTCAATATCTGAGGTTTCAACTTATACTGTTTATGAATTTCAATGCATAAATGTTGTATACAATTTAATTGTTTCATCCAATCTACTCTAAGTGCATAACATCAAGTGCTTTTAGCTCAATTCCTAGGTTTTCATTTATATTCCATATGCCTGGGAATGCCAATCTATTATATGCAATGTAAATATTTGTCACACTAACCTATAACTCAATATTTGTCACACTAACCTATAACTCAATATTTGGGGTTTCAACTTATACGATTTACAAATGTCAATGCATATCTGTTGTATACAATGTGATTGTTTCACCAAGTGCTTTCAGTTCAATTCTTAATGGCTACCAATGCCCCTATGTTCTATACAATGTTATTATGTCACCCACTCTGATGTACGTGCTCAACCTATTGGGTTTTCATTTATATTATTCATGCCTGGGAATGCCAATATGTTGTATGCAATGTAAGCATTTTGCACTCACTTGTAACTCAATATATGGAGTTTCAACTTATATTGTTGATGAATGTCTATGCATTTATGTTTTATAATTTGATTGTTACATCCAATCTACTCTAAGTGCATAAGACCAAGTACTTTTAGTTTAATTCAAATTTTTATCAAATTTTGCGTTATAGACAAAGTAAAAAGACCAAATAAAAATCAAAATATTAGCAACTTTTGCATTATAAATTGTCAACATGCACACTAAAGAAAAATAATATGTTCATACATCAATCTAACTTTCACAATGTCCATTGATGGTTGTTATCATTGTTTGAAACATGTTTCCTAATGTCTGTAGGTGCAATATAAAGTTGAAATGAGGACAAGGCCAATGAAGAAGAGAGCCACAAAAAGGTTATCTACACGTAAAAGAGGGTTATATTCATCCCTAAAGAAGAACCTAATGTACAAGCAGACAACCGTCCTCAACCTTCTGAGGCAGTTGTGGATATTAGTGTTCCTATAAGCAAGCTGAGAACAACAACACAACAACGCAAATTGTTGATGGATGAAGTCACATGTACACATTGTAGTGTGCATCCCAATGGCAAGTGCAAAAAGGTGTAGAAGATATAGGACACAATAGTGTTACTCATTCAATAGTAGATCAACAATCTAATAACATGGTGGACAAACAACTTGAGGAAATTAATGATGGCCTAATTCTTCCTTCGGCCCCTAGCCAACCATCTTGGTTGGTAGAGGGAGTTATGAATCTGGGTAATGACGATCTAAGTCTTCCCTCGGCCCCTAGCCAACCATCTTGGTTGGCAGAGGGAGCTATGAAACTAGGTATTGACTTACATTGGGAAGAAGGGTAGGGAACTTTTTCATTCCCATCTCTACCTGCCATATTCCCCATATCGAAAACACTAAATTACTATACATATTTCAGCAAGGAAACTTAAGGTATTGGTGAGGAAGAGGAGGACAACATTGACTCCCAAGTGACTAAAACAATCGAATCCCAATCTTTTTCGACAATCATTAAATTTGTGAAGGAAAGAGAGCAAGTCAAATAGTTACAAAAGAAGGAAAGAGAATAGAAGGAGCAAGAGAGAGTTCAAAAGAAACAAGATAGAAAGGAAAGAGAGATCGAGGTGGCCCATAGGGCAGTGCAACGAGAAAGATAGATAAACAGTCTTGTGAACCCGTTATCGAAGAACTATGCCTTGTTTCAAGAATTATTGAACATATATATCCCTCTGTTTGCTACTGGTAATGTCAGTTCAAGACTCAACTTGTCACATGTAAGTTGCACTCAATTTTTTGTTGGAATTAATTTTTCAAAACTCATCATGTTGCATGTAAGTTGCAATCAATTTACAAATACAAATCCAAATCATGTAACGAAACTCAAAACACAGCGGCAAGGATGAGAACACATCTCTAGATGCTTTTCTTGGCAAGTTTGATTGAGGTTGGGAGGGACCAAACCTACAATTGTATCAATTATTGGCTATTTTTTTGAAGTACATTCGAGACTACAAGATAATGTTTCAGGTTGGGAAGGATGAAACGTACAACTCCATCCTTTGTTGGCTACTTTTGTTGGGGACTGCAATATCATGTTATAAATATAAGTTTACATTTTATTTCTACTATTGTCTAGCAAGTATGTTCAATTGTTGGTTGTTTACTTTTTTTTGTTGGGGACTGCAATATCCTATTAAATAAACAAAAAAATGTTTGTCGTGTCACCCAATTTGTCGTGGACCCAGTAGTAATATTTTTTCCATTTCCGCCAAACTGCCATGTGCCATGCTCCAATTGGTCCACGTTGTTCCTGATGGGCCCATTTTGGGGTCTAACTGATCATCAATCAAGTCCACTTCTAGAGGCTACATGAAGGGGATCTGGTAGTGGGTCAGACGGATGTATGGCACTCAAACACCTTGCCATCCTAAACATCTAATTGAGAGTATTAATCACATTTTCCCCCTTTGTTATCTCCATTCGGAAACTTTCCTTATGTGTCCCTTCTCATTTACTCCGCCTGACTAGTGTGTTATTTGGAGGACAAATTTCATTCAATGCTCTGAATTCTCGCATATCCTGCTCATTGTCATTCCTTTCCTTTGTGTTTATTTTCTAGTCTTCATTTGGTTAGGCACTAATACATGTTTGAATTTGCACCCTACAATTGAGTAATACATTGGAGAGGCTTCATTTCACCAAAAGCATTTTTAGTGTTAAAACATGTTGCATTTATTGTCAATTTGAAAAGTTTAAAGAAACAAATTTAACACAAAAATGCTTCTGCAAGAAATAGTTCTCTTCAACGCTACAACCTCAAATGAGACTACAATTTTCTATCCTATATTATGTAAATGTTATTTTCAAAGTTATGCGCATTCCTATATGATGTATTTGTTGTTAAATGGATATGTTTATTGGTTTCCTCAAAATTTTTTTTGGGCGTAATTAGCTATATGATGTGCATGTTGTTGGCAATATAGTGCAATTTCTTATACAATGTAATTCTACTTAATTATAGTGAAACTTTGTTTATGATGGTTGCTTGATTGGGCTGAAATGTATAATAATACTTGCACTGTTAAATGGATATCACACATGAATGTTTGATTTGAAAGCAGGAGACCTTTAAGTTTGATGGTAGGAACTAAGCATGTGCTAAGACGAGTAAATGGGAAGGGACATAGAGTGCATGTTGATGACAGAGATTTAAAGACTACAAATATGCAAAAACAGTACACTACCAACAAAAATCACATTGCAACAAGACAACCTCATTTCTGCAATTTTATAACTACAAACCCAATAGGTCATGCACTTATAGCACACTGGGCATAACAATTTCATCGCATACAACAAATCATACATTGAAAACCATAAAAAATATCACTTAAATCCCCGTATAGGCATGTACACAACACTGGCAACATCATTTAAATGATATAGAATGTTTATATGTTAGTGATAAATATTTTATTAAAGTTTACCAAAATTTTAATATTTAAAACTCCATGTGTGTGTGTGAATTATGATGTAATATTTTTTGCTAAGGTTTATAGTGTACATTGAAATCACTTTCTCTTAAATAGTCACATGAAATGTCTATTGTTATGTGTTTGAGTTCAAAAATAAGTTAAGAAATAAAATTAAATGTACACCAAGATCAAATAAAATAAAATAATAAAATATTAATTTGTATTTATTGGTTGTCTTGCTTCAAAGGTAGCCTAAATATCTAACTAATTGGTATTACTATACATTTGTTTCCAAAAACCTTGAATTCTAACATGTGGTGGGGGTGTTAGAATGTTGGTATTATCAACACCTCTTCACATGTGTCATAAGTCAAGGTTTAGGGTTTACAAGGGAGGATTGTCAATGTGGGGAAGTCTAATTGTTCAAGGACTAAAAGCTACACAAGAATGTGAGGTATGATTGGATGGATGAGTCTAACAATGCAATGGGAAGTAAGGAAAGATCATACTTAGATAGGGAAGTAGTGAAGTCTAAAATTTTGGTGGGGAGTGATGCCAAATCATACTTAGATAGGAAAATAATCGTAGATGAGGAACTATAAAACTTTAATGACTTATACAAATATACTACTTTGCCCATGCTTTGAATGACATACAATCAACCATCGAAATGGGCATGTCATGAACATGTTGGCCCAATTGGACCATACCACATGGCATAGATAGTTCAACCAAGGTAGGGTGCTCCACTATGGGGTGTTATCTCCTATTATTTTGTTCTTCATTGCACAAACATTCACTCTGTAATTTGTTTTTTTATATTTGTTTGTTACTACAAAATATGAAAAGGTTTTCACTGGTTTTCATTTCGACAATATTATGCCATGCACTTCTATTATTTTTTTCTTCATTGCACAACCATTCATTCTGCAGATTTGTATATCACAAATTTTTAGTGCACATATTTATATATATGTACATATGTATGTACACATATATATGTGCATACGTATGTACATATTGCATATATATGTATGTGCACACGTATGTACATATATGCATACACACACACACACACATATATATATATACAAATAAATAGATATATAGATACATAGATTGATAAATAGACTGATATTTAGATAGATTTATAGGTATAGATAAAACTATAGATAGGTAGTTTGATAGATAGATAGATTGACAGGTATATAGATAAATTTATATATAACTATGTGACCTAAAAATTGAATGAAGATGGATTTTGGCTAACCAACAAACCAAATAAAATAAGAAATTAAATTTGGATTAGAGTCGCAATGATACTTGAACAAAGCCATATTTTTCCTTGCAAAAGTAACTGTGTTTATGAACACAAAATTTGGAAGTGTTCATAAACACCCTAGAGGCCATATACTTCATCGAGAACAATGTGGATGCACCAAGAAAGCAAGATGACCTTCAAACTATGGAAAACCACATAAACACTTTCAATATTCAGTTCAAAAGCACCGACAAAAAAATAAAACCATCAACTTACATAACATAATACACCCTTTACAAATCAAATAAATAATACCAAAAGAGAAGCAACAACTAACAAGATACAATGGTACAACCTTAGTGAGGTTTAAAACCTCACCTCTATTATACAAAAATGGTTGATGATGTGGCTTGTTGTAGTCACCTATATGTTGACTTTCTCCAACTCAATCCTATAAGAACAAATGAAAGTAGGCATCAATCAAAGACATGTAGCAGTGTTTACCTTAATACAGAAAGTATAGTAAATAAAATGTACCTTTGAAGTGCAAGTCACCATTGACAGGTCGTTGAAGGAAGAATGGGCTAAGCCAAACATGTATTGAAATTTCACACTGATCAAGCAGAGTGAACAAGACACAATATGGCTAAGTGTCAGTTGAATATACAATAATCTCTATAAGACTGAAACAAAGAACACATTTAAAGAAATATATATTTAAAGAAAAAATAATTATATATATGTGTGTGTGTGTGTGTGTGTGCGCGTGTGTGTGTGTGTGTAACTATATAAATTATAACTATATCTATATATATATATATATATATATATATATATATATATATATATATATATATAGATATATCATTATGTTTTATTTTGCCTAGGTAACTAAAAATGTATACCAACAAATGTATATGTCTAAAATGAATTGCAGATTAAAAGAAATAGAACAAAGTATCTGAAATATAATTATATTTCAATAATATATGTAGCAACATCTATATATGAGTTAAATGAAGAAATTGAAGAACAATTTAAGAGTGGATTAGACAAGAACATCTTATAAAAGAAATAGGCATTAAGAATTAAACATTTACATCACATACAATAGATTGGCATTTTCAGGCATAAAGAATATAAATGAAAAACCCAATGTAAACAATATCAGGTTGAAACCCTAGATATTGATTTATAGGTTTTTAAAAAATATTTTCTTAGCATACAAAAAATATGAATATCAAAGTGAGTTTTGCTAAATGGAAATTGGTAAAGATTGAGTAGGGGAGAGGGCCTGATAGTGGAGTGGAGTCCAATAGTGGGGACATAAGTAGTCCTCAATGGGGCCCATAGTGGAGCACCTTAATATCCAATTGTAAAACAAATTTTATCCATAAAGTAAAAAAAGTATGTCCATTCATCATTATACAGATAAAAAATGTTTCATAAATGGTTTATATTTATCCCAAAAACAAATAATTAATCACAATCTTACATGTTAGAGAATATTCAAAACCCATCTGACACCACCAACATATAATCCAAGTTTCTCTTGTGTGGCCCGTAGCATGTAAACATACAGCCAAAATATAAAAATAGTATAACCCACACTCCCTTTACATATAAAATGAAAAACCCAAAGTAAACAACATCAAGTTGAAACTCCAAATATTGAGTCATAGTTTTATCAAAAATATTTGTATAGCATACAATAGATTAGCATTCATAGGCATAAAGAATTAATAGCAATAGAATACCTGTAACTTTATAGTGTGATGTTTTTGCTACCATTGCCTTCAAGAAAATATAGATATGAATATCAAAGTGAGACATGCTAAACTGAAATTGGCAAAGAATGAGTAATGCATTTTTTAATTTGTAAATCTCTTTATATGTTTAATGCTAGTTTGGTGTGGAGTCTTTAATCTCTGCCATCCTTCAAATTTGAAAATTTATTTTGGTACCTTCAATTGCAAAGTTTGTATGTATTTATGGTTTGCAATCCTTGTTTGCTTCTTGGGTAATTTTGGTGGTCATACACAATTTTTTGGTGGTTGTAGGTGGCAAATGAGAAGAAGGAATGAGTAGTTGTACGATGGAATTTGACTGATGGGACACATGTGAATGATTGATTTTCCTTGACTAGTGGTAGGAAATAAGAATTGAACTCAAAGCACATGATCTTATGAACTTAGAGCAAGTTGGGAGTAACAATCAAACTTTATACAACAAAATATTAAAAGTCCATGCCATGTACATATGTTGGCATATACAGAGAAGAGTATAGAGAAGAGAGCAAAGAAAATATATATAAATAAATATGTATGTATGTATGTATGTATTTATAGATATATTACAAAAAAACTAATATGTTTAATTTAATGTTTTTTTATTATTATCAGACATATACATATGTTGGTATAGTAGGCGAAGGAATATATACATTACTCTATTGGTTTTAATATGTTCTTCATTACAAGCATATAAATATATTAGTATATATATACATAAATGTGCATATGTGTGTGTGTGCATTTGTACATATCTATTACAAAAATACTATACTAAGACATCAACGAACATCAATTAAACACTGGGAGGAGACATATTGTAGTTAACTGTCAAACTAGTGAAACCCTTTTCATATTTTTTAATAACAAACAAATATAAAAATCAAATTGTAGAGTGAAAGTTTGTGCAATGAAGAACAAACTAATAGAAGTGCTTGTCAAAATATCGTCAAAATGAAAACCAATGAAACCCTTTTCATATTTCGTAGTAACAAACAAATATAAAAAGAAAATTGTGGAATGAATGTTTGTGCAATGAAGAACAAAAACTTAGAAGTGCATGGGAGAATACCTCAAAATGAGAACCAGTGAAACCATTTTCATATTTTGTAATAGCAAAAAAATATAAATATAAAATTGCAGAGTGAATGTTTGTGCAATGAAGAACATAATAATAGAAGTGCATTGAAGAACAATTTAACAAAGGCTTCTTTTTTTAGATTGCAAGAATTAGAATCTGGTAGCTACCCCCTATAAATGTGACTGGTGACGCTGGTGTGACATGCCCTTCGGTACCACAGGGATAGTGGGAAGACTAGACCTCGTGACCTCTTGCCTACAATATGATGCTTTATCCAATCAAGCTAGGTCCACTACCCCAATAGGCATATTTTAATGTGTCCATCTAATCAACCTTATTAATATCATAGAAAAACAATTTAACAAACCAACCTAAATGATTATCAAATGGTTTAAGAAGGAAATGTTATGACAATGGTCTATCCAACCCATATAAGAACAATATTAGGATCACCTATTGGTTATCTAATGCTTTAATGAATAAATGATTTAACAATGGTCTACACTAAACAAATTACCATCTAGATAAACCATAATTAGATAACCTAAAAGGTTAGAAAATCCATCACAATAACATGATTTATCATTGGTCTAATTGATCCAACCTTTTACCATGGATGAACAATCACAAGATAGCCTTTAAATGATTACCAACATTAACCCCATGATATGTTTTGGCAAAGGTCTAAAAAATCAAAATAATTTATAGATAAACAATAATAGGCTAACCTAAATAGTTGCCAAATATTTCATGATATTTTTGGCACATTAAGACAAATAGGATAACCTACACAATGATCCTTTAGTTATACAATAAAGAACAATATAATTGTAGAGTTAATGATTGTGCAATGAAGAACAAAATAATACAAGTGCATGGCAGAATATCTTCGAAATGAAAATAGTGAAACCATTTTCATATTTTGGAATAACAAACAAATATAGAAAGAAAAGTGAAGAGTTAATGTTTGTGCAATGAAGAACACAATAATAGAAGTGCATGGCAAACCCTTTCCATATTTCATAGTAACAATTTTTTTTATAAAAATAAAATTGCATATCAAATGATTGTGAAATGAAGAACAAAATAATACAAGTGCATAGAAAAATATCTTTGAAATGAAAACCAGTGAAACCATTTTCATATTTCGGAATAAAAAATAAATAAAATAAAATTGTAGAGTTAATATTTGTGCAATGGAGAACACAATAATATAAGTGCATGAAAGCAAAATGTCAAAATGAGAATCAGTGAAACCCTTCCCATATTTCGTAGTAACAATCAAATATAAAAAGTGAAATGCAGATTGAATGATTGTGCAATGAAGAACATAATAATATAAGTGCAAGGTAGAATATCATTGAAATGAGAACCAACGAAACTCTTTTCATATTTCAGAATAACAAACAAATATAAAAATAAAATTGCAAAGTTAATGTTTGTGTAATGAAGAACAAAATAATAGAAGTGAATGGCAAAAAAAGTCAAATTGAAAAGAAGTGAAAACCTCTTCATATTTTTTAGTAACAAACAAAGATAAAAATCAAATTGTGGAGTGAATGTTTGTGCAATGAAGAATAGAATAATAGAATTTCATGGCACATCTGGTGCAAGTGTGATGGAATAAATAAAGGTAACTACACAACCCCCCATGGCACTTTATAATACAGTGCGAGTACAAAATATGGCACAACCTTATGTGCAAAATCCCCAAAAATACATGTACAATAGTGTGGCACTTTATCTCAGTGCATTTACATAAAAGATTGCTTACAAATGATGTTCAAAATGCCCATAAAGGACAAAAACTGGAAATACAAGAAGAACAGCCAAAAAATGAAGCAACCCATGCAATTAAGAAGTTCCCAAGAGCAAATATGTCCAAGTAATTCACCAGAGTGTGAAAACACAAAAAATGGAATAAAATATACTTGGAGTGAAATCTGAAAAAATTGCATGGATGGAACTGAAGAGCTCTGAAATATGGTTCCAATGTCGCTGAGATCGCGAAAAACAAAGAAACAGATCAAAAGTTATGAGCTCGGGACTGAAAAAAGCTTTGTTGACTTCAACTGGCTGTAGAATGCACCAACAAAAAAATGAAGCAATGAAATCCACACCACTAGAAATTTGACAGAACCATCTTTCCGACGATATCTCGTTTGCCAAAAAATGATATCGTATGCCCAAGATATGACCTCTGGAAAAAAAATAGCTCCAAAGGGGAAAAAAAACAGTGCTACATTAAATTTGACGGTCATACAACCGTCATAGCAAAAATACGGGCTTAAATTTGATGGCCAAACGACTGTCACCGCATTTGCGCAATTGGGCTTATTACATAAAAAATTGTTTTTTAAAAATAATCAATAAAAAAAATTAATGTTAATTTTAAAAAAAAAAATAGGGAAGGGGTCTGCATGGGGGCCGTCGCCTACCAAGGTGGCAGAGCAGTACCCATGCGGTACCATCGGCTGTAGGGGACGACACCCAAGGGGCCACCGCCTACCATAATGGCAAGTGGCGGTACCCTTGGGTACCGTCCCTGCTTGCGCAGGGTACCCGGACAAGGCCCAAGCAAGCCTTAAAAAGGCTCTTTTTTTTTATTTGATTTTAAAAAAAAAAATCAAAACCTTTTACAATTTTTTTTTTAAAAAAAGATTTCTGACAAAAAATGCAGAAAAATAATAATAATAAAATTTACCAAGCAGACGGACGGTTGTATGGACGACCGTATGGGTAAAAAAATTTGCCCCTCAAATCAACTTTGTCCAAAATGGACGAATGAACAGTCAATTTAGGGGTTTTGGACTACTACGGATCCAACAGTAAGGTCCATTTGGACTCAAAATGCTTTAAATTGCAGGTGATTCCTTGGATCAAAAAATGCAAACCCCAAAACTATGAATGTGTGATCCAGCCCTTGTAGCTCCAAATAACTCCAAATTCTTCAAACAAGAATAGGCATGCACCAGGAAAGCTCTAATACCATGTAGAAGTTGAGAAATCCAACTTCAGACTCCAAGAACACCTGCATGCAAATGGATACTTGTCACAAGGAAGAGAATGGATGGAGAAAACAAACAAGGGTTTGAAGCTCTGAAAAATGGAGAAGTTATCTTATCAGAACAAAAAGGAATTGATATGAAAATACAATGGATCAATCCTTATAAAAAGGAGATCATGCAAAATCCTAAAAGAAACCCTAATAGGAAAAACCTAAAAGAAGCCCTAATAGGAAAACATTTAATAATTAATATAATTATTAAATGTCACTTTATGCAAAACTAACGTGAAATCTTAAGAAGGGAATAAAGGTAACTTAATCAACATAATTAAGTTAAAACCTTTACTCTAACAATCAAATATAAAAATAAATTGCATAGTGGAACTTTGTGCAATGAAGAACATAATAGTAAAAGTACATAGCAGAGTATCATCAAAATAAAAACCAGTGAAACCCTTTTCATATTTCATATGAAATATAAAAAGAAAATTGCACAGTGAAAGTGTGCAATGAAGAACAAAATAATATAAGTGCATGGTATAATATCGTTGAAATGAAAGACAATGGTATAGGCCTAGTAAGGTAAAACCCTCACCTAAAAGACAAATCTCACTTTTGAGAGTGCAAAACCAAACAATGAATCGTGCAAAGCCAAACAATGAATCATGTAGAGTCAAACATGTATGGGTGCCTAACCAAACAAAGACTCCAAAACAAACGCAACTAAAAGGAATGGAAATGAGCAAGATATGCAAGAATTTGGAGCATTGAATGAACCTTGTCCTCTAAATAACATGTCGGTCAGGCAAAGTAAATGGGAAGGTATGTGTAAGGTAATTTGTCGAATGGAGTTAATAAAGGGGGCAATGTGCAATTAATTCTCTCAACTAGACATTCAGGTGGTGAGGTATTCGTCTGCCACATGTTCATCTGACCCACCACTAGATCCCCTTCACTTAGCCTCTAGAGGTGGACTTGCTCCACTATCATTCAAAACCCAAAATGGGTCCATCAAGAATAACATGAACCAATCGGGGCATGACACATGGCAAGCTAGCAAAAATAGCAAAAAAATAATTTTTCCAAGTCTACAACGAAATGGGTGACGTAGCGGGAATTTTTTGTTTTGTTTTTGGGTCCACTTGGACCTCCAAAGGTAGGGTGCTCCACTATGGGCCTCTCTCCCTACAAGTTGGAATATTTTTAAATGTAAGATGGTAAGCAATTTTATCCTACCATGTCTCCATCATCACTCATCTACAATATTTGAATTTAGTTCTATATCTACTCAATTATCATCTTGATTCAAATTTGTGAGTGCAAAATTGACTCAAGTCGCTTTCATACATATGGATCTAAATCATGTATCTAAAATCAATTTTGTTAAATTGGGTCTATGTTCCACTCCCTTACTAACTATTATGAGCCAACTAAAACATAGATTATTTTTAATTGCACGTTAAGATAGTGTTTTTAAGGACTGGCCCTAATTTATTTGAATTGCCTAGGGTCTAGGAGAACATAACACATACATTGAATCAATATCCTAGTTGCATATTGCATTATTTCCTACTACCTTTAATATGTGTTCATCATTGTTGAAATGAACCTCCTAAGGGCTTGACCAAAGGAGATAAATTCTTGTCTAGCAAGTTCCTAAATGATGTCTATTAACATCATTGTCCTTGACAAATATATCAGATTGAGACAAACCTTTTACAGTCAATTTTTTTTTGTTAGATCATTTCCACATGTGAAGTTCAAATACATCCATCATGTTGACCTCCACATGTGCAAAGATTAGATTTACATGTGTGACCTTGAACTTGATAGTCAACAAATAATTTTACTATCTGGAGGTCATCATCTAATAGATCTAGATTTGGTACAATGAAAAATTAGTTTGTGACATCTATGATAATCAATTTTTTATTAGATTGAGAGCTAAGTATCTTATTTATTTATTTGTTCCTCAAATTAACTATAGTACTCTTTCATTTTCAATTATTAGTCTCATCTCTAAACATTAGAGTTTTATTATTGTTTAATTATTTTCTCTAGGTAAATTATAGTGAAAGCATTTGTTCTCATCACATAAAATGGTGAACTTGATTTTCTTACACCTCCTAGGGTTTCATCCTTAGGGAGTATTTTGGGATTAAATGCAAATTGTGAGAGCTTTTATGGTGCACTGTTGATTCAGTATGGTGGCTACAAAATCACTCAATGCATAGTTAATGAATTAAATACAATTGCGTTCAAGGAGAAGTCGTTGGAAGCGTTGGTCTCTGCATCACTTTATGGATGTGCCTAGAAAAAATTCCTACTACAAACAAAAAATTCAGCTACAAATGTGATTTCCACACTTTTAATTATCTCATTGAAGTTGGAGTCAATAAATACAATGCTTTAATTTTTATGGTCTAGCTTTTTAAACCTCTGTTTTTCTGCGTGCTATTAAATATACTATAAATAATCATTATTCAATAGGAAATTAGATAAATAATATTTTTTAAATTAAAAAATATGTTCTTAAATTCAAACTATATGAATACAAAGAGATATATTTAAATTATAAAATGTGATTGGCCAACCCAGGAAAAGATTGCATATCAATTACTAATCAAATGATTGCAATAGAAAAAAAAAATTATTTAGAAGTTTGAATTTGTCCAGCATGTGTGACCGGGTGGTAATGAAACCTGTGCACAATTTAGAACCACCTCCTACTCTCATGTCTTACAGTCAAAGCCACAAAATATATTTAAAAATGATTATCTATCTATTTTCCTATTCGTAATAGTACTTGTATAATTCATTTTTCTTTTTTTTCAAAAGAAACTTGAAAATTATGGTGACATAGATAAATATGGGAAAACATTTTTGCATTAAATTCAAATTGTGAGAGCTTTATTGGCAATTTTTTTATTCAGTACAGTGGCTACAAATGGTATTTAATGTATTAAATGCCATGTCTGATCTCAAAATATGCATAGTTAATGCATATTTCTCTCTGCAATGTTTTTATAATCAAATGATTGCAATAGTAACCTTCTTATCGATAGGAATTGTTTCATGTTTATGAATTACATAGCATATGTCATTCATTGTAATCATTTATCCAATTATTCCTTATATCAGGAAGGAATACTTCTAATTGCAAGAGGAGGGAAAGGTCCATATCAGTACAAGTGTAGTCAATTGTTCGACAAAAAAGTACAAGGTGAGATTATTGAATCAACCTTCTCCTTTATGTTCTACAACTTTCTGAAAGACATAATTTCTACATACATTGCAAGAATAAAAGTTCTATCTTTTTGATAACTTTTTCAAAACATTTCATAAATGCAAGTTGGTGATCCCACAATAGTGGTTTACACTTTTTGGGAAATCCTGATTTTTGTTGAAATCACATATTTTTAGAAAATGTAATGATTTAAGCCTTGAAAAGTTCCAATTGAAGAGGATTTGATCAAACCACCTTAGATCAAACCCCCTTGGATAGAACCCCGCTAGTTTTAAACCATACCTATAATGGAGTCTCATTTACACCTATCAAAATGTTGATAAAAAACCACTTTTGATTTACCTTTTGGGGGATCAAATGAACTCATTTAATTTTTTTTGTAAATATGTAGTCCTTATTATAAACTTCCTAAAAAGTATAATTTTAAATATATTTAATTTGATTATATTTATTTTTTATTTTTTGTGAATATAGGTTTTTTACCAAAAATCAAGCTCTTTGTTCTGCACATGTGCAAAAATAGTAGATTATCAAAAACCAAATCTAAAAAATATCTATGCAGTTGATATTGATGTCATTGATCCAACAAAAAAAAATTGGATTTCGATGCATACAAAAACATTTGTGCTAGCAAGTAAACCTATGTCTACATTGTAACTGGTTTGACTTTAAAACTTAATTAAGAGAAAAATATTCAATAAAACACTATGAAACCAATTGCATGCACTAGATATCATAGTTACAAATCTAAATTTGAAAAATTTATAATTTTATCCTTCATAGAAAAAAATTAATGTGTTAGCAAGTACACATCATTCTTTAAAAATGGTGTTTACTGTTAAAAACTAGTTTTCGAAGGAGATGGAAAAAGAAATACAATTTGACTCCAAAAAATTTAAAATATATATTTAGAATTTGCAGATAAAATGTCACAAATCAGTAGTTTGCATCATCTTCAAACTCCTCATGGTTTAGCAGCTATAGGTTCCCGAAAGTGAAGATTTAGTTAAAAAAATTCAGTTCAATATCAAGTTTCACCAAAAAAGTGTAAACCATTATTGTGGGATCACCCAAGAATTTGTATGCCATTACAAAGAAAGGAGAAGGTCGATTCAAAAATATCACCTTTTACTTTGTTGTCGAACAATTGACTGTACACTTGTACTAATATGGACCTTTGCCTCCTCCTACAATTAAAAGTATTCATCCCTATTACAAGGACTAATTAGACAAATGAACATAATTTTATGTGTTTTTGAAAAAGCAACAATAAAGCTAATGAAAAGAGTTGCACCAATTACTTTGGTTGTTATCGATTGAACACTTTACATGCACCTTTGATCATGTTTATTAAATAAATTAAGAGTATAATACAATTCTAGTGAGACTAAAGTAAATTAAAAGTATAATACAATGGTAATAATAAATTGTTGAAAGGATAATTTCATAATAGTACACAAGTTCATAAATCTCTCATTTATACAGAGACTCAAAATTACATATTAAAAAAAGAATTGTACATGGGAAAATATATGTAGCGGGTATGGAATTTTCACATCTATAATATTTTTTTTGTAATTATATATTCTTTTTGTTTGTTGGATTAAAAATATTTGCATCATGAAAGAAACTAAAATGCAAAACTCAATTAGAGTGGCTACTTGAAGTTTCCCACAACGAAATTACAAAATCCAGAGACAAAATATTATTGTATTAATGTTAGCATATTATTAAAATTAGGTTGCCAAAATTCAAACTACATGGTATGAATACAATGGTAGGGTTAAGAGACTATAGGTTTTTAAACTAGGGTTAAGAGACTAGGTATTTAAAAAAAGAGAATGCAGTAGCAAGGCTAAGAGATTATTGGCATTTAAAATAAATGAAAATAGTGGTAGGGTTAAGATACCATAGATTACAAGGTTGGAAGTGTTATTTTACACAATTTTAACACATTATGACAACTTTTAGGGATTTGAATCTTTGGCATCTACAATGAAAGCTTAAATGCCTCACAACTTGAGCTCATCTTGACCTGTAGGTGACTCTCAATATTTTTGTACCCAAGTGGCCTTCCCTTTTTTGAGAGCTTGCTTGGTTATCTCAATAGACAATATCATTTCTTAGAACACTAGCTTAGGAGAAACTCATTTTTCCACTTAATTTTCTACTTCACATAGTGTAGAATTTTCAAGTTTAGTTTCTCATGAGCTATATAGGGCATAGAGAAGATAACAAGGCTTCTACTAAAGTATAGAATATCGGATTTTTAAATTTATTTCTTCTTAGTATATATACTTCCTAACTATACAAATATCATCATAACATTAGAAGATAACTCGATAAATTAGCAAGGTAATCTTATCAAAATTCACAAGTGAGATTGCATTTGAGTCTTTCTGTTAGGAATTATTCCTCACATGGGTTTGTTAGGATTATTACATTATTTGTGATAGGTTTGTTAGTATTAGATAATAAAATTAGCATTTTCATTCAAACATAGCCCAGTTAAAAAAATACCTACACAATTAAACATCTTGAGATTATACAACTTGTTGAGCATTGGACACATGCTAGAAACAAAAATACCAATGACCCAATAATTAATATGAGATTAGAAAAAAAATCATCAAATTGTTTATGGTATTGGATGTTTGCTAGAGGTAGCTCAAGTAATAATAGTTATGAATCATCTCAGCACAATAGAGATCATGTGTGTTTATCATAATTGTTGATGCATAGTTCTATTATCATAGTACAAGATCAAAATTAGTGGTATACATGATCTCTATTGTCTATAGATACTTTGTAGTGTTCTATATAAAAGGTCAAACTCAAAGGAATGTTAAAATATCAAATTTCAAAAAGTATATTTTGCATAAAATTCTTCCATAAAATGTAGGTGTTGCAAATATAAAACTTCTAAGGATATTGCACTAGAGTATCAATTGTGACAACTATCTCATTGAATCCTTAACAAAAGAAATTTATAAAGTTCCCTCTATTATTAATCAAAGATTGACAAGTTTGGGCCAAAAAAGATCAAATCATAGAATTTCAAACCATAGGATTTAAAATCCTAAAATATAGGGGAGAGCATGCCAATGCACCCAAGTTTCGTGTGTGCACTTAATTAAGCATATGAAAATATAAAGGTTTTAGCACTACTCAATTCTTGAGTTCAAGACAAAAAAATTGCAGGCTTTTAAACAAAAATATTAGTTGTGAGTTAGAGTTTGTTTTGAGGCATGGGGTGAGGAATGTTTAACAATTCTGGAAACATTTACTCACTTTTCCTCTCACATCTTATAGGTCGTAATCTAGTGTGCTCGAAGCTTTTCAATGCCTAGGTACCCCTCTCTTTTTTTCTGGATTTTTTCTCGTAGATGTATTACCCCTAATTATTCACATTTTAGTTACCACATTATTGGTTTAGGGTTCATTTATTTTAATTATAGGTAAATCTAAGCATACATTTTTATGTCACTACTAGAAGAGACATCAATTTGATGTATGAGACCTCCTTTGGAAATGCACTTGTGTCTATAATATTGTTTAGATTTTACACTCTTAGTTTTGACCTCATGACCAAGCTCAAGAGTGGCTTGAATTTACCAATCCATCTACACTCTCAGTGAAAAGTTACATAAGACATATTTCAACACCAAACAATCTTTATATAATTTGAGTGATTTCCCTAAGTGCCTACTCACTTGAATATTTCTATGGAAACCCACGTAGGTCTGCTGCACACAATGCTAGATCAATAATAATTGTGCCTCAAACCTCAGGAAATGGTTTTTCCCAACATGAGACATTCAAATGAAATAAAACACAACAAAAATGATCCTGCAATGTTTCCATAGAAATATTCAAGTGAAAAGTTACATAAGACATAATTCAACACCAAACAATCTTTACATAATTTGAGTGATTTCCCTAAGTGCCTACTCACTTGAATATTTCTATGGAAACCCACGTAGGTCTGCTGCACACAATGCTAGATCAATAATAATTGTGCCTCAAACCTCAGGAAATTGTTTTTCCCAACATAATACATTCAAATGAAATAAAACACAACAAAAATGATCCCGCAATGTAAAGATTCCAAAAAATAAAATTCACTGAAACCATGGCAAGCAACTTACCTAAAAAAATTCCATAAATTGTGTCCTACTATGAAGAGACTGACAGGGGAACAGTTCAAGTCATGAACGGTGATTGGCTTGGATGAAAAACAAAGAGAGAATAGACCGGCCTTCCTGGAAATGAAGGAGAATGAGCACCAAGGGAAAAATTTAGATGCAAGAAAATTACGGTACATAGTCAAAATTTGTAACACACAAAGCCACTCAACGCTTCTAGTGGCTTCTCCTTGAAAGTGATGGAATTTAATGCATTAACTATGCATTGAGTGATTTTGTAGCCACCGTACTGAATCAACAACCTGCCACCAAAGCTCTCACAAATTGCATTTAATGCCAAAATATTCCCTCAAATTTTAAAAAAGGAAAATGAATTATACAACTACTCTTAACAATAAGAAAATAGATAAATAATAATTTCTAAATATAAAAAATTTGTTCTTAAATTCAAACTATAAAAATAGAAAGAAACATATTTAAGCTATACAATGTGATTGGCCAGCCCAACAAAACATTACATATAAATTGATAATCAAAATATTGCAATAATAACCTGCCTATCGGCATGAACTAATAATATATAATACAAAGTGAAAGCAAAGAATACATTTTTCATCTTTACAAATATAAAACAATGAAAATTAAATCTAAAGTAGAATCATAAAAAAAAAAAATTGGAGATCAAGAAAGTCTCATTCAGTGCAAAGTGTCCAATACCATAAGAATATATTAGAACAACAATGGTAAAATATTTATCAATGCAATAGAATAGTGAAATGAGTCTAAAGAGGAGAGTCCTGTGAAGCTATCTTTGTTTATGTTTGAAAATGGTGTGTGGTTATGATGTGATGCAGATAAGAGGAGAGGGAGTTTTAAGACTTGGAATATTTATTGATATTTGTGTGATGGTGTTTATAGAAACATAGTTGTAGAGATAAGTCATTTGAACAATGGATTGTATTGTAATAGGGAAACCCCCTAAAATAGTGTTTCTTCTATCATTGGAGACTAGTCATTAAGACCAAGGAGATTTTTCCAGTGAGGCATACTTGTAACTAGTGAGGTTCCTTTGCCAATGAGGCATGCTTGTAACTAGTGAGGTTTATTTGCCAATGAGGAATTTTGTGTAGCCAACGAGGCTCTGTAAACAATGGGATTTTATTAAGCCAGTGAGACAATTTTTCTCCCAGTGAGACAATTTTTCTCAAGTGGTTTTTTATCCCTATGAAATTTTTCAACTCATAAAAAATATTGTGTTATGATTCTTTTATGGTCCATGAGATTATCATGATTCATGCAAATTAGTCTTGTTGCTTCCTTTATCTACTTTGCACATTTGGTTTTTCATGTTGTTTAAGGATTTTCTATTGGCTATCACATTTGGTTACACTCTTGAAGTTGAATATTCAATGATTACAAAGACATTACGTGTTTTGAAAAACCATTGAATTGAAGTTGATTATTGAAACATTGATTAACCCCCCTCCCAGTGTTTCTCGTACTCCAACAAGTGGTATCAAAGCCATACCATTACATAAGTCTGCCCAACTTAGGGGTTCCTGGTAGTGGATTAATTGTTATGGAAAAAGGTAAAAGAAATACCCAATAGAATGTTGAACACCAAACACCACTTAAACCTAGTACAAAAGATGATTTTGTACTGAAAAGTGTAGACAAAGGAGGTCACTTAGTGAGTGATTTTGAACAAGATTTTGATGAAAATGAATATGAGGTTGATATGGAAGGTGAACTCATCTATGCTCTTGATGAGATCAAGAAACTTACAATGGAGAACCAAAGCTTAAAATTGCAGCTACAAGAGGAAAAAGAATCTAAGACCAAAACTCTTTCAGCCCTTCAAAATGCAGAAAAAAAAATAGATATGAAGGTTCAAGTTGTTGAAGTTAAGAAAATAGAGGAAGAAGTCAATAAGCAGCTAAAGGTCAAAGAAGTTGATTGTGAAAATTATGAGTTTGAGATAGTATCTTTGAGAGATGAATTAGGAAAAGATTCTTCAAAGTTACATAAGACACTCCAATATGAAAAGATTATTGAGTGCTTATATGATATGTTGAGTGCAAGAAAAAACATCACAAAGATGTTATTGTGATGTTATTGTTTTGGGCTATGAAGAAGGACAGAGTTTTGGAGTCAGAAAAACACCAAAAAAGAAGATAGATCTAAGTTATCACACTGCTACCCCTAAGACTAAAGAAAAGAAGAAATCGAAAGTTAAGACTGTTGATAGTAGACAGTTCAAAGACATCAATAGAGGAAGAAGAAGTAGATCCAATTGGTTCATAGGATCTCCATCTACTTGGCAAGATCAATCAGTGAGGTACAATTATTCATTTCTTGGTTATTGTTATTTGTGTAATGGTTATGGGCATAAAGCAAGTTATTGTAGAAGAAGGTCTAAAAGGAGTCAATATCCATTCTTTAGGAATATGAATGTAATATTTTATAAATTTCATAACCATGGTCATGTTACAAAGTACTATAGAACTAGGTTTGTGAAACAGGAGAGAAGAAATGATTACTTACATAAGAAAAATACAAAGTCACAAGCATCTAGTGATAAGAAGAAAAATGAGAAGAAGGTCTGAAAAGGAAAGATCCTGAGAAATTTTTGACAAGGAAATTTGAATAAAAATAGAAAGAGCTTAATCTTGTGCATATTGCACAAGTGACTTCTATAAATGCATAAAAAGAAGCATGGAGTCAGGGGGATATGTTCAATGTCATATCTTTTACCCCTAGGTGAAAATAAAAGATCGGTCAAAGATCAAGTGATGGCTTGGTGTGAGGTTGTTGCAATAGTAAGAAAAAGTATGAAAGTTGTCTCTGCAGTATTTGGTAGAATTCTTTCTCATATTGTGATCTATGATATGTATTCTTGTGCACACCTTCATTAGCCTTGAGAAGAACACTATGAGGATAAACCAAGAGAAATAAGTCTATGATGATAAGTTCCTTATGAGGCTAGTCAACAATCATTTCAGTATAGTCGTATCAATATAGGTGAATATAGTCAAATGATAGTAAAATAGTGAATGACAGTATAGTTTTTGATAACTCCAAGCCTTGAGATTACTTCAAGATAGTAACTCTAAACTAGTCTCTTGATCAGTTCTTTGACAACTTTGCAACAATGTTTTCTTCTTATCAGAATGAACAGTCTTGTGCCATGTATTCAAGTTTAATAATGTTCCTTGCACTTGTTGACAGTGATTTTGTTGCAAGGAAGATATTGACAGTGATCCTTGCACGAGGGAGTAATTTTAACAATATCATTTCTATGTAGAGGTGGAACTGTAACTCACAGCTACACATGTGATGGCTTGAGTAAAGATGATGATGATTTGACATTATTCAGTTTGATGAGTGTGCAATGCCAAAAGAGATAATAGTGGCAAGTGCTTGTGTCAATTGTTGCTTGTGGATTGTGCTTGATGACAACACAAGAAAGTGAATGCAACTCTTCCATAATGTCATAGGTATGGTGACATATCATATTCACATTAAAGAATTCTAATTGTGGAGGTACAGTTTCCTTGATAAATTCTTCTTGTTAGATATAGAAATAATCACATTGATCTAATAGTATCAAACAATATTGTTCTAACTGTGTTGTTGTGATAATTGGCTTGATGTAAAGCATTAGAAATGTAATGGTACTGATATTCTTCAACAAAGTGTTTTGGTGATGGTGGTTATTAGAAATCTTTATCCATGGTTTGTTGTTCTCAAACTCAAAATTACTTAGGGAAATAATGAAGGTCATTCTTGTAGAATAGATGAGTTCTTCTACCAAACCCTGGTATGTGCAAAGTTAATGTTACTTGAATCTTGAACTAACAATGCAATGATATTAATAGTTCTCTTAAAGCGTGGAATAGTGTAGTGGCATATTGAATATCTATTGTTCTCACATAATAAAGGCATAGTGAAGTAATGATATACTTTTGCATAGTGATTTTGATGTTTGTGTACAATGGTCTCGTTGTCTTTTACTTTTTCTATGACATCTTATGCTTTAACAATGTTCTTGCATCTCTTGTATGTCATAGTGATCTGATATGCTTTGGTTATTGAGGTTTGGTTCATGGTAGTGATTTGGGACAATAACATAATGTTTGTAGAAGATGGATAGTTGATCTCATAATTATGGGATTGAAATTCTTAAGTCATGGTTCAAGAATTGAGGGAATGTTTTAGTGCAAAAGTAATTGATTTTTTGGTGGCATGCAATTAAAAGTGTATATATAGTTGCTAATTACTAAGAAATCTATTCTATATCTTGAGAATTTACTTGGATTGTTTATGATGGTTGACGTTGAAATTTCCCACATAAAACACATATTTGGTATGCATACCGTTGACCCCTAAACTTGCAATTGCACAAAAACAACAAACAAATCAAGATGTTAGATCATATGCAAGCAAAAATGAAGGATTCCCCATGAAATCCATTTACTAAAACTTAAACTAGGAAGATGAAGAAAAAAATACAAAAAAGGAAAGTAAAGTCCTAATTAAGTGAGCAAACTTGTGATCCCATGGGGGAATTGGTGCCAATTGATTTGTCAAAATTGGCCCTTTCCCAACTCCTAAATTGCAATGTTGATGATAGTGGATTGATCAAATCTCCATGATGATATTTGGCATAACCTAGCTATTGAATTGTGAAAATTATGAACATGTGGAATGGAATGCACAAAATTGGCTCTCAATGTCAATAGAGTAACTTTGCATGAGATTGTGGATGTTAAATGAGGAGAGAAGCCTCCAATTTATAGATTTAAATTTGGAAGAAAAATCAAGATTTGAACAATGTGGGACTAACTTTCAATCCAATGGTCAAATGCCACTTGTCACAAAGTGAATGGTTGATGGTTGTGCAAGTTTTGATCAAACTGCCCATAAATGCATAAATTTGAATTTTGAAAATATTGAAATGACAAGGTGGAGAGAAAGTCAAATGGAGTTATGACCACTTGGCTCAATGCAAAAGGACTTGTTGGATGAAATAAATGCCTTGTTGGAAGGACTAAATCCACTTTGGACTCAAATTCAGACTTGAGGGAATATTCCCCTTTTTAAGCCATGTGAGGGAAAATAGAGATTTAATAAATGAATTAAATCTATTTTCATGTGCAAGTTGCATTCTCTAGAGGATTTTAGTGATAGGGAATAAATTAATCAAGATTTTGATTAATTTAATGAGGGGTTAGATGATTTGACAATTTTGACCCAAAGTGATGAGTTGATTTAAATCAAAATTGAGAGGAAATGATTAATTAAATAAATGATTTGATTTATTTAACTAAGTGGGAAAATGTTAGATTAAATTAAATAAGGTTTAATTTATTCAATTTGATAAGAGGACTTTAGAGACTTTAATCAAATAAAATGATTTATTTAATTAAACAGAGACATAAGGTTAATTAAATTAAATTGATTAATTTTATCAATAGAGGAGAAAGACTTAATCAAATAAATAATGATTTATTAAATTAAGAGACAAAAGATGATGAAAATTTGAGAGTATGATTTAGGAGGAAATGTCATTAGTAATCAAGATCAAGTGTGTCGAACCGAATTGTACATTTTTCATGTCTACACATACTACGGGTCAAACATATGGAAAAGGAGGTTTCCATGCTACATTGAAGGGGGGAAGGTAGAAGACATGTCAAAGAATTGCAATGGTTCAATAGACAAAATATGAGAGGAGTAACATTTCTTCATTCATAAGATATGCAATAGAAAATGGAGGAGTAGAATTTCTTACTCCAATTCATACTGACAATAGCAAAACACATGTCTGCTTGTATAAAATCACACTGGAATAGTTCAATGATCTGTTGCTTCAAGATAATTGTATGGTTTGTAAGAAAAATTATCTGTTGGTGGACATATCTTCGATTGGTGCAATTAGAAATTAAAATCATATACTAGATTTCATTGAGGATAATTGGCATGGCACAACTGTTTACCTTGGCATGGAAGGAGGAAGTCCTTTGGATATGAATAGATGACTGTGAATTGATGCCTATGAAATGGTATGTAGACATACTCTATGCAAGATTTTGTATTGTATGATGTCTTGACATCATTGTTAGATGGAAGAGACTGGTTGCAGGTGCTGATATGATAATAGATATGGAATGCAAGGTAATGGTGAAGGAATCTACCGATGTTGACTATGCTACTCATATGGCAATATTCATATGACAGTTTGCCTCAATGAAGTGGTCTTAAGAGTACCTCTGTATTCTACTCCTCTCAAGTCTCCTAGTCAAAGTGTCACGTATTTATTTTTGTCATTTATTTAAATGCAATTATTAATCATGAGATTTTTAATGTTTATGATAGATGATTATTTAAATTGAAATTGAAAGTGAAATTTAAATTTAAATGTAAATGAAATGATTTGAAATTCATTATTATGAAATTCGGGATTTGTCATTGCTGATGAGAATTTGAGTGCAAGTGAACGCAAGAACAAGTGAATGAGAATGAAGGTGAGAACATTGATCGGGTAGAGTCGTTTTAGCCATTAGACGTTAATGAGGATGATGGAATCTCACACACCACTTAGTTATTATTAATGTATTTTTGTGATGATTATATTTGGAAATTTAAAATAAGTTTATCTGATTACTCAAATGTATGTGAAAAGGAATATGTTTGTTTTGAAATGGCAATTTGATTATTGTTGTTGGATAAATTGATTTTACTTAAATAATTAATTCTTTATGTAAATCTTTGATATTTAGTTAAAAATAATAATACTTTTTAATTTTAAATTATTAGAATATCCATATATTGAAATATATGTTTAAATAGATATATATTAAAACTAGTTATTTAAAACAATAAGAAAAAGCAATACATTTTAAAACTGGAATTGAAAAGAGAACAACAATAAACAATTGGAAAACAATCACCTCTCAATCAATTACGCATGTAATCACAAAGAGAGAAATATGGAGTTATGGCCATTTTTTTGGAGATCAAGCACAGATAGTGGATCTGATATTATTGATAACTTCACCATTTTCGCATGAAAAAAAGAGACATGAACAAAAATCATTTTTGAACAAAGAGAGGAAGAACGAAGCATAGAGGAGGGATGGTTTATTTTATTCATTATTGATCTTATCTCCCAGGTGCCAACAAGGAAGAGATGCACGACAGGAAGAGAGTGGTGTATTTGATGCTATCTCCATCATACGTATGGGAGGGAGTTATGAATTAGAACATAAATTTGCTCTCTAAGGAGGCGCGAGTGAGAAAGGAGGAGGAGGGATCGGGGGTGAAGAAGTAAATAGGAAAGGAGTAGAAGGAGAGGAGGACTTGGAAGGTGTGTGGCCATAGAGAAAAGGAGAAGGCGCGACAACTAGCAGGGAGAGGAAAAAGAACAGTAGGCTACTCTCCAGCACACGCAAGCAATAGGAAGAAGAGGGAAGGCATGGCTAGGAGAGGGAGTAGAGAAGGAAGGAAATAGTGGGCGGAGAACAGGAAGAAAAAGAAGATCACATAAACAACAGGGGAAGATAGACAAAGGTCTACATTGCAAAGAGCTTGGAAGATAAAATACTCACAAAAAGAACATAAAAACAAAGGTTCATCATCAGATTTAGGAAACCAAACAGTTGAAGGAGATTGACAGGTAGATTCAATGAAAACAATATTTACCAAATTCTCAATCTTAGTATAATTAATTTAGCCATTTTTCTTTTATTAATAAATTTATCAATTGAAAACATATCACTGTTTTTATCAAATTTAGGAGAAAGTTAAAACACCAAACTATATTTTTTATGGAAAATTATTGAACAAGCTTGAAACAGAAAACTATTAAGAAACAGTAGAATTCTTTATTTAGAAAATTTTGTTTTAGCATATTAGAAGATTGACACAGATAACTTAAAGTTTTAGATTTAGAAATGCTTCAGAAAAATCAAAACTGTCAGAGAGATAAAATTTTCAAAATAAAAGAAACAAAAAAGATAGGGAAACTTTTATAGAATTACACAGGTAAATGTTTTTGGTTTCAATAAAATTTAAGATGATAAGTTAAAAATAATTTTGTATATTTAAATATGCTTGAAAAGTTAAGTGAAATATGATAATTATCTTGGATTGATATTAAATTGCTACGAAACAAAAGTAAATGTGAGGTTTTGTGTTTTTAAAAGATAATATTTTAGGGAAATATGAAAACCAGAAAAGAAAGTAAGTAAAGTAAAAATATAATTACTTCAAAATGAAACAAATAAGAAAAAGACTATATTGAAGAGTCGTTAAATTTCATGAGTAAATGAACCGAAAGAATGTATACTCATTTATTCTGATTTTATATGTACTTAGTTACATTCTTGAGATACACCTTTTATTTTACTTTTATTTATTTTGATTATGTTATTTATTATTTTAAATTTGTGATATTACCGTATTAAAACCATGTTTGCTTGAATATAAAAGTGCAGTTCATATGTTTGAGAAAGATGATTTTAATTTTGAATGGAACCATGCATGCTTGATAATTGAATGTGCATGACATGTGTTTGGAAAGTTACCTTCCGGGACGGGTGTCGAATATGGGGTTTTAGAGAACATAGTTTTTCTTTTCCAAAACTGCTATTATTCGTCGTGCATGACATTTTACTTGTCCAAGTAACTTAAGGGCCATTGAAATAGATGGAATGAAAATAACTCTCTACCATATCCTAGTATCAGACTTTCTTGTTTCTTAAATGAATTAGAAAAATGAAAATGCTTGTGGATTTACTAGTTATACAAGGTATGCATCAGATTCCATCTTGCTTGTCGATTTTTTTGTGCTAAGTGATTTGTGCAGGGTCGGGTATTCTTTGAATGACTAAGGAATTCTGGGGAAGCGTAAGCTTCGAAGTTGGGTGGAAAAGGCGCCTGAACCTTGTTCTCGTCTTCATGTTTGAAGATTTGCAATTGGATTGAAGATTTAATGAAGATTTCTTCATATATCTATTCTATTTATTTCTTGTATGATTATTGTAGAACTTAAGGTGACATAATCCCTAAGTCTTGAATTGTAAATTTATTTTACAATGCTTTTGTATTATTAAATTTCGTGTAAGATGACACGTGTATGAAATCAATTGGAAGTATTATGAATCTTATTGTAGACTTTAAGTCGATGTTTGGAATCTTTTGGATTAAAGTAATTTAAATGAATGGAGTTTCAATATTTTATGGAATGGGAATGAATTTATTAAAGGAAATATAGATTATTTCGAATTAAAGAGTTTCGCTCTTTACACAAAGCTTAGAGAGATGTATCATCTTGCATATATACAGTGGACAACTACCATGACATAGTGCCTATGTTATTAGTGTGTAGCAACTATGTTTATTACTACTGCTATAAAGAGACCATACATGAAGTGAAAATATTTGCACAAATTCTCTTAGACAGTTGCCTTACCATTCACTTGCTTGATGATGAACAATACTTGGAGACATTCACTTTGATTCTTCACATTCATAGACTTGGCCTATTACAGACCATTTACTTCATTTAATTTCTTGGGCAGTGGCTCTTGCTAATGTTTGTATGTTTGTACAGTGAGCAGTGGTTTTGGTGAATGTGTGTTTCTTCATGCCAAAGTGATTGTTGGTCATTCTCATATTTTTGTTAAGATTAGTTCAGTATTTGCAATGATAGAGGATAGTTGAGTTCATACTGAAAATGTGTGGGGACTAACTCTATGTTCATGCTAATAGTTTCCATCTTGTTTTTTTTTTCTTGAAGTGACAAATACTTGTCCTTGGCAGTGCATATTATCTTTGACAGTGGTGACCATTTAATTTATGACAAGTGTTGTTTCAAGTGAATTTGCAAGCAACATGCATTTTGTAGGGGGAGAAGAGTAGAAAAGTACTTTGTCATTACTGTCAAAGGGGGGGAAGAGCAACTAGGTGCAGAACGAGATATCAGATGCAGGTGTGGTTGACATCAATAACAAAGGGGGAGTTTGTTAGGATAATATTTTGTCATTGATGTCAAACGTGTGTAATTGATGGCAATGGATATCAGATGTCAAATTGGTATTAAAGGTGCATGATGGTATTTGTCCCATTGCAAGAGACTTGTCATGTTTTGAAAAACCAAAGGATTCTTCATTCAGTTAATGATGCAAAGTGATGATACTAAAGGTGTCTAAGGAAAGGTTGATAGCAAAGTGTCATAATGGTGTTTATGGTTCACAAAGTTGCTTAGAAGGTGTTCATGTCAAAGGCAATATTATAAATGGGTTCTATGGACATTTACAAGATAGTAAAAAGTACAACCTAAGGTTTTAATCAAATGCTCTTTATATTTCAAAAGTAATTTTCTAAAACCCTAAAGGCCTGGGGTTTAGGGTTCTTGGCAATTTTCAATACAAGTTCTTCATACCTTAAGTTTTGAAGGTAAATTATTATCTTTAATAGCTTTAACATTTAGTCCTTGGTGAAGAACTTCGTAGGTATTTGGTGATTAAGGCACTTATTCAAAGACGGGATGGTAGTTACTCGGGCTAGTGAATGAAACACTACTTATGTTAAGACTTTGGTTTTTGCAATTGTTTTCTATTCAATAGTTTTGAAGTAGTGGTATTTTTTATCGAGTTTTTGAATTATAGAGAGTGATATGATATTCTTCTAATATGAAAATATGAGTGAATGCAAACAACAGGAGGAAACTTGAATTGCTTTATCAATTGTGTTTATTCCTTTCACTATGGAATATGACTCAAAGAAATGAATGTGCAGGAATTATCAATTATGCATTAAAGACTATTTGAGGAGTGTTGAATGACATATATATATATATATGTGATACTTTTGTTGAATTGTGTCTTGAAATGTATTCTCTTTGCACTGATCAGTGTGTGCAATAGATATACCATACTATTGGTTTTGTCTGTATTAATGAGTGATGCTTACTCTGCACAGATGGACATGATTTGAATATGTTCTCTAGTCTTTGTTAAAGTATTGAGAAGATGTGTCAGCTTTGGTTGGCATGCATTGAAGATCTCAATAGATGTCTTTATCAAAGTAATGCATTGTTGATGAATTGATCATCTATATTGCAAGGAGTGTTTTTGTTTAACTATATTGGAACAACAATGGCAAAACTCTTACCAGTGCATTAAAACTGTGAAATGAGTTTGAAAAGAAGAGTCATGTGAAGGTGTCTTTGTTTATGTCTGCAAAAAGGTGTGTGGTTATGATGTGAAACAGATAAAAAGAGAGGCAGTTTTAAGACCTGGATTTTGTATTGATATTTGTGTGATGGTGTTTGTAGAAATGCAGTTGTAGAGATAAGTCATTTGAACAATGGATTGTATTGTAACATAGCAACCCCCTGAAATAGTGTTTCTTCTACCATTGGAGACTGGTCATCAAGACCAAGGAGATTTTTCCAGTGGGACATACTTGTAAGCAATTAGGTTCCTTTGCTAATGAGGCATGCTTGTAACCAATGAGGTTTCTTTGCCAGTGAGACACAAAAAGTAGCTAGTGAGACTCTGTAATCAATGGGATTTTATTAAGCCAATGATGCAATTTTTTTTGAGTGATTTTTTATCCCTATGAAGGTTTTCCACTCATAAATAATATTGTGTTATGATTCTTTTGTGGTCATGTGATTATCATGATTCATGCAAATTAGTCTTGTTGCTTCCTTTATCTACTTTGCAACATTTGAGTTTTCATGTTGTTTAAAAATTTGCTATTGACTATCACATTTGATTACACTCTTGAAATTGAACATTCAATAGTTACAAAAGATTATGTGTTTTGAAAAACTATTAAATTGAAGTTGATTATTGAAACACTGATTTACACCCCTCCCTCCCCAAGTGTTTCCCGCACTCCAACAATCTCAACTTGACAAAAACCCTCCATTAAAAATCTGAGTTACTTTAAAATTGAAGCCAGCGTTCAATTTTTTTGAAAACTACCAAACGAAACGATCTCCTAAACGAAGGAAAGGCGATACACACCTTAAATTTAAAACTACATAAAATTTCTGCCAAACCACTCAAGTCGAGGAAAGTGTCTTTTCATATCATAAAATTTGTGGAGCATGACACATGCCCACGAACGATGCAGAGGACTCTTTATTATCATTACATTTCATTATTAGTTTGAGGAGGCAGTGGCAATGGCATTGTACACAGCAAAATCATTCTTCCTTCTTCACAACTCCAACTACCCTGGTCTATTCTCCCTGCCAAAGACCGTCCCCACCTACTCATTTCATTGCCATGCACTCTCAACTATTCTGCCCACATTTTCCACCTCGAAGCAACTCCTCCGAAGCCCAATTCTCAGTATTTCTAGGAGAACTTCCTTGTCCTTAACAATACCCTCTGCCCTCTCCGGTGGTGATGACAGCATACCACCGATTGATCAAACAGGTGATATCAATCCTCCAACTCTGAGTGAGGATGAGTGGGGAAGCGAGCCCAAAATGCCCACTAACCTTAGTGAGGATGAGTTGGGGAATGAACTCCAAACAAACACAACAGCCCCACAAAATGACCGTGTAGAACAAAAGAATACTGCTCCTGGGGCACTCTATGTTGATGAATGGGGGGATAAAGCAGATCCAGATGAGCTCTCTGCACAAACAAGGCTGCCTGATGCAGACCCATCTTCAATGTCTGATGACGATGAATGGGGTGGTTCGGGAACTGACCAGATCCCAGGTACTGCAACTTCAATTTCTACAGATACTAAGCTTACAGAGCTTAAACAATGCTTGGTCGACTCTTTCTATGGGACGGAGTATGGCCTGACAGTTAGCAGTCAGGCTGGGGCAGAAATTGTGGAGTTGATTTCCCAGCTTGAAGCCCAGAACCCGACTCCTGCTCCAACTGAAGCACCTTCACTGCTGCAGGGAAACTGGGTTTTAGTGTAAGTTCCTTTTCCCCTGCATTCTCTTCAATTTTTAGTTCAATGCCGAACCTCTGGACAATGATGTTCATGTATTTGTTTGACAAGAACAGACAAGAACAAGCATACATATGTACATATCTACATGTCCAATGTGAATGTTCTAAAATTTACAAGTTTCATCAAAAATTACAAGTATTTGTTCCACATTAATATCTATCTATATGTTACCCACGAGTCTGGATTACTTATTGAGAAAAACACAGAAAATTGTGAGTTTTATCAAACCTCACTATACTTCTTGAAACTCTATTGTACTTGTTTCTTTTGTATTGCTCAATCCCGAGTCTTTTTAGCACGAGGAAATGCAACATCAAGCCTTCGCCACCAGTGGTTTGGAAGCCACTGCTCACTGTGGCCTGTATTAATTAAAAGGTTTTAATTATTGGGGAGCATGTTCGCCAGGGCTTGAATCCACATCATCATCATGACACTTCCTCTGCATTTCTACTAGACTATGGCCCATTTTTAAGTCAAATTTTCTGTCAATGAACAGAATAATTTTAATTCTCAATAACGATGGCTTGTCTGTCTTCAACCATGTTTCAACTTAGTTTGCCTGTCTAAGTTGATACACCAATCAATGCCACAAGGTTATATACCATTAAACTATCAAATGGCTTGTGTGCAACAATCATGTGGAGCGTAGTAATCAACCTTGTTGCGATCTGCCTATTTTCAATTCAATTGAACACAAAAATACATCAGTATATTGCAATATAGCAACAAAAGTAACCAACGTACACACCTTTCCAGAAGATGCATCAACATGCAATCAAGAGACAAAATTAGAAGGGCAGTATAATGATGTCAACAAATTTCTCGAATGCTCCCGATAAGATTGTAACAGACCACTTATGCAGTAACCCACGAGGTTGCCTAAAGCATCTTTGACCTAAGTGCAATACATAAATATACAAACGTCAGTAGAAAAGGATACAAAGATGTAGTGGTGCACAAATGCCATGATAAGGATCCCAATGTTATGATGCTTAATGATATCCTGCTTAGTATTGTAAAGTGTTCCTTGTCTCTCTCACGAATTTTATAGGTACATTAGGAGTTTTACTGTCATTTATATGTTCTGTTCTTGTTGGTTACCTATACTTTTGCTAGATGACGGAGTTTTGTATGATTTTCTTTATGCGACATACAAAATGAAAGAACTAAAGTGGGACATTAGCTATAAGGAATCTAATAGGTATTAGAATAGAGTATGTTTGTAAGAGATGTTTTTGTGCATATAATTTTATGAAGACCATGTCTTGGCCAAGTGTAGCTACCCTACCATGCTTGGAAACTTTCTTAGCTCAAGCGGGTTCCTACACCTCAAGAAAGTTGGTCTGTCATATGCATTATCTGGAGTGCTACATTTTCATTTTGTTTCCTTTCCAAGCAAATAGATTGTTCGTAGAATTTTTTGTCTTCACAGAAAATAGAAAATCTATTTTCCACAAACTTTCAATGGGCCCATGGTCTACTGGTGAAGTTGAAAGGTTCTAAATGAGTCCACCAGGGATCAAGTCTTGCTGAGTGCAAAGGCTCTGACATCGAAAAAGGGATGAGGCCGGGATCGTGCCCCGGGCGAATTTGGCGGAATGGATACCCCTCAGTCCTTGGCCCTTAGCCGAAGAGGTTCAGCCCAAGAAGGCTCGTGCTCCTGTATGGGGTAGCAAAAATGAATTTGTGGATGACCTCCATCAAAAATTCAGATTTTCTGTTTATAAGTATTCATGTTTTTCCTTTTCTCAGACTCAAGGTTTTTCTCTGGATTTGCAATAGTTATAGTAATTGAGCAGTACCGGACCTACTTTATCAGCCTTTGAGGCGGACATTGACAATGCCTTCACACTAGGATATTCATAGAGAAGATAACTGGAAATCAGAAATGCTTTATCAGTGGAAGAAGTTGTAAATGCTCCCTTGATTACATTAAGTGACTCTAATGAACAACTTAATTCTTAAGCCTAGCATACTTTGATTGTGACAATGGACATAAGACAATTGGGAGGCAGGACTAGGGAAGAGGATTGTTGACAAGAACTTGAGAGTGGAGAAGGAAGGTTGGAACACCTTGATCATGGATAAAACCCCTTTTATGGTACCTTTAATAGGAGTGAAGGCAACATTTTTAATTAGGGCAGCCCAAGATATAGGATGAGGACAACATAGTTCAGAGGGCAATGGAAAAGATTTCTCATCCATAGGTTTGATGGCTGTAGCAAAGTTGTTAGGCTGAATTGCTGAAAGCTTGGATGGGCAAGTTGACCTATGTTCTAATGAAACCCTATGAGGGATTCCCAAAAAAGGAAACTGCTGATTGATGATGGGCTGAGGCTGCCAAGGAAGAGGGAAGCCAGTCAGAATAATCATTTGGGACCAAATTTTGACTGCATTACATCGTAACTTTGAGAATTTCATCCTGAAGGATTACTTCTTGGCCTTCAAGAACATGCAAGAAGTGACAATGGCATATTATTCAAGGGAATTCTGAATTTTCCCAAGCCATCTTGTTTGTAGAACATATTTCCTCCTATGGTGTGGTTAATATGTACATTGATGAATTAAAAGAGTTCTTCACGAGGGGGCATGTTAAGGCTTTGAGGCTGGCTTTTTTTGAGACTGTAATTCAACATGCTAAGTATACTCAAAAGTTGCTAGCGATTGCCTTAGAATAGGATCACATTTTAAAATTAATTTAACAACAAAGGGGGAGCTAAGAAGTGAAGAAAAATCAAATTGTTCTCTTACTTCTACTATTGGGCAGTCAAAAATAAGGATACTAGGCCCTGCTACCATTCCCGATTTACCAGCAAAAAGGGAATTTTTTAGCTGCAAAAATGTTCTGTCCGAGGAAAACAAGTGCAAGGCCCTTGCCAGAGTCCACATGATTGGAGTCCACATGATTGAGTTAGCAAATGAAGGTCACAAAGAAATAACGGAAAATGAAGATGAAGAAGCATGAAAAAGAAGAGGAAACCACCCATGTCCAAGACCAAGAATAACAAGAAATTCTAACTGTCATAATTTCTGCTACGTTGGGAACCACCCAATATCAGACCCTGAGGATGAAGGGAATAATGCAGGAGGCCTTCACCGGTTCCAACAACAGTCATGACTTAATAGAATCAAACGTTGGTGAGATCCATGGGCTAAAGAGTTGTACTATTATAAACTTCCCAAGTGTCAATGGTCAATGACACTATGACGGATTGTAAGGGTTGGTCAAAGGAGTGAAATTATAGTTGGATAAATCTTGCTCTTTTTGTTTTGTGGTCCTAGCAGGAGCAAGTGTGATCATGCATGTATAGTGGTTTAAAATTTTGGGAAGATTTGGCAGGAGTTTGATAAGTTATACATGAAATTTGAGGAATGAGAAAAATTGATTCAGTTAAAGAGTTGCAAGAAGGCGCATATAAATTGATTTTACTTTTTAACTCACAAAATAAGAAATAACTTGCAAAAAGATACATGTTGCTATACTTTTCAATGTAACTCTATGGAGGATCAATGTGAAGGTGAAGAACAGAATCCATAGAGAAAACGAAGTGTGGTGGCTGATTGGTGAGTTTGCAGGTGTTTTCAAGGCCTACCACACAGACTTCCACTAGATGGGGGCAAGAATACATTGAGTTGGAACCTAGGTTCAAACTAATGATTGTCCCTGGTCATAGTTATCCAAGCTATTCAAGGATGATACGAAGAAATGTAATCCGAAAGTTATGAATATGGGACATGTATCTAGTAAGAGTCATTTTGCATCTTAATTTAAATTGTGCTGGTAAGGATGAAGGATGGTTCACACCACACATTAAGAACTAGATATCCTTGAACAAATAAACTACTTGTCAAGTTGTGTGGTGCCAGGTTTATATGTGCACCATTTTAACAACAAAATAAAAACAAAGAGATTGCTGCAACTGTACATGTTGTACACTCACTTGTAGTATCGTACTATGCATATCTAAATATTACAAAGGATAGAGGAGGAAGCTTCTAAGAGAGATGTATATAGAGATGTGAACAATATTTAAGAATTCCAATAACCATGTGATTGTACCTCATCATTTTCTCCTTTCCTGAAGAAAATCTCTAATTTGCGTCACAGGTGTGGGACATGCTACTCAAATGTGAGCAGAACATCAATGTAGCTTAAGTTGGCATTGATCTGTTGGAACCATGTAGTAGTGGAGTGGCACTTGGTAGTGAGTTTCTGGACAGAAAGAAGTGTGTCTTCATCTAAAGGAGGTGGAGAATCTGTAATAGTGTCTTTAGGATGAGAGATAATAACCTCTTCCTAAGATTGTAGTGGTTCAAAAAGCTGAAGTTGACTTACATTCACATCATCATCTATATGCCAAGCTGAGAAGGAAGATACAATCTAAAATCATTTCATCAACTGAACTGGCTTTAGAGATAAATACCTATCTTTAGCCTAGCAGTGCCCACTTTATTACCAATTTGAAACTGTTAAATGATTTGAGTTGGAGATTTTTTTGTGGTTTTAGATGAGGTCCTAAAGAGTATGAGATTCATAATATACATGATAAGTCTCTTGCTATTTGTATCCATGTTGGTCACATTCGCATGATGCTTGATACTTCTACTGTTAAGGCTGTTTGAAGGATAGATGTAATGATTCTAACTAGGTCTCTAAGATTACCTTGTGGAGAGAAAGAGTTGGGCACCTTTGTTAAGAATACTAGAGGAAATTAGACAGGTTTCTCCAATATTTTTGGGTAGATAATATTATCTTCCTCTGACCTCATAGTAGGCTAAACATTTAAAAATGAAGTACTCTTTGGTTCCTGCCTCTTGATGGCTACAAAAGCTATGGTTACTCTCCTTGGGAGGATATAGTAGTTTGTCTCAATATAATGTTGATTTGATTGCACTCCCATTTATCCATGGGGTAAAATCAATGATTGTGTCTTTAATGTTGCCTTGTATTGTTTGAAAATGCAATCATGCATCCAAAAAATTGTTTCAAAGCAAACCAAGAGTTGAGAGTCCAGAGAAGTGAAATCCCGGTCAGTTAAATGTACTGTCTATAAATATCTGATCTAATCACTTTGTGCTCTTTTTTTATAGGGAGAAAGTGTAGGAGAGGCATCAGACGAGTATTTGTAAGGGAGAACATTGAAGACAGAAACATATATGAATGCAGAAGTTCTAAGACTAATCATACCAACATAAACTTCCATTTGTCTAAGAGGTATGCGTTAATGCCTGCATGCAAACCCTTATGCTGTGGACGTTGAGTAGTGCACTTGGTGTGTAGAAGGATCTTCTTAGCTTCTGGCATTTTATGAGTTTCAAGCTTCCGAAAAAAAAGCATGGTGAGAAGGACTGGTAAAAATTTCCATTGTAAGAATGAGAAGAGGGATGAAATAAAGAAAAGTTTTAATATATGATATTTTGATCATATTTTGAGGTGTTTTAGCATCAGTTAAGCAGATGAATTGTAGTTTTTGCATTATAGCTAAAATGGAGAAAAAAATGTATTAAATGAGGTAAATATTTAAAAGAAGACACATGGGGAAAATCTATTCAAGTCACTTAAAATAGTGAAAGAGAGGATATGTGGTTATTATTTCACTTTTTAAGTGAAAAACATTTGGAAGGTATTTTTTCAACTTGAGCATGTGCAGGGAGATAAGTGTGTATTTTACATTTGACAATGGACATCACTACAAAACGATGACAAAGTAGATCATTCCGAAAGCAAAAGCTCTCCAAGAAATGGCCAAACCAAACGTATAGGATGGGAAATATATAATTTTACATATTATAATGCTGAGCTTTGAAGATGATGTCCAATGAAGTGATAGTTCATTTCTCTGCAGGCCAATTTCCACTGCCAGATCTTTGAGAGAATCAATTTTTTGGAAATCTCTAGCCGCAAAGACATGTATGGTATCCATATTCTAGTTACTTTAAGAAAGAGGATGAATCAATTGCTTATACGTAATGACAATCTAACTGCTGTTGAATCCTTGTGGCTGCTAATCATTCTGTTGGTTTGTTTATTGTCTTTTTGCTTTGTTATCTCTCTCTCTCTCTCTCTCTCTTTATAATTTCCATACAATTGCAACAAAGTATCAGTGCTCCATGGAGTCTTGGGATGCAGGGGCAGGTTTCAGGGATGGCAATTTTTTTCCCAAAATTGGGAATGGTGGCTAAAATAATCTATAATATTTGAAAAGTTAATTATAAATCAGCTTTGAGTCGGTATTCTTCAATGCCGCAAAGTATTTGAAATTGGTTAAAGTGTAAACAGATTGAAACTTTCATGCCTTAAACTTGCCAACATGGTTGGCTGCTGCACATCTGAAGCGGCAGAGTTGTTTGATATTGAACTAATGTTAGGCAGAATGTTAGGCAGAATGCTAGTCAGTGTAGCAAGACATTACAGTTACAGTGGTTTTTGGTGGAACAGAGGGGACACCATTTGTGCAGAGAATGGATCTAGGAATACTGTCTTTACCAGATTCACATAACCAAACCAGAAACTTCAAACTTTCTTTCTACTTGCTTTGTTGCATACATTTTTTTCCTATACCTAGTTACATTGCTAAATATTTCATCAATTATCCTGGAAAGAAGTCACTTTTTGCCTTGTTACTGAAGTCAATGGAGATAAACAGCAGTACAGAAATCAGTTTCTGTAGAATCACTAAATCAGTTTGGCATTACAATTGACCTATGAAATCCTGTTTTGCTAAATATGGATAAATTAGAGGCCAGGATCAGCAATTCTTGTTTCACCATAATATAGTTGGTGTATATTTATGCATGATCAGCTTTGACAAATGTGATACAGAGATCTAAATTTCAACAGTGCATTATAGCAGGTTTTGTAACCTGATTTGATCAGGTCTGCCCATGTTCAGCTTGCAATTTCCAACGAACAGCCCTATTGAAAATTATTCACTATTACCTCACAAATCCAACAAATACAAGATGAAGTTTTAGGTCTGTTCATCGGAATAAGATAGACACTTGCTCATTTGGACTGATAATGTTATTTTACTTATTGAAAATAGCAGATAGCTGTCTTTGTAAAGAGCCATAAGTTACCTCACATTCTTGCAGGTTCAATAACCCTGTTTAATTGGGGCTTGTTGATCTATAGTTTGCAATTTCCAACAAACTGACTTAAATTATAATTGTCGATCTATTCCTTGCATTTTCAATAAACATAAGATGCCACTTTAATCAGTGAATTTATACAGCTCTGTTTATCAAAATTAGAATGGTAACTGCTCATTTGGGGTGAAGCATTGATTTATTTATCAAAAGTAGTAGATAGACAAATGTATTTTAAAGAGTCACAATGAACAACCTTCTCATTTTCTTTTCAATCAAAAACATTAATATTTTATGTCTCTGACATGAGATTTGCACTTGACCAACTTCCACTTTGGACAGGATCCTAAATTATTACAATATCTTTACAATTTTTTAACATAATGTTTTTGGTGTGGATTTGTGGATGTTCAGTTATACATCATTTTCAGAGCTATTGCCTTTAATAGCAGCAGGCAGGGTGCCTTTTGTGAAGATAGGGAAAATATGCCAATCAATTAATACAGACAAATTCACTGTAGAGAATTCTGCTTCTTATATTGGGCCATTTGCCACTTTCTCAGTACGTGCTTTGGCATCCTTTGAAGTCCGTAGTCCCAAGCGAATACAGGTAGGTGCCTTTTACCTAATAATACAATGTACGAGTCATGTGATGGCATTATATTTTGAGTAAATGACTACATGCTTTTCTCACAGGTAAAGTTTGAGGAAGGAATAATCCCTCCACCTGAAATTACAAGCACACTGGACATTCCTGAAAACATTGACATCTTTGGACAGAAGATAAATTTGGTTTCTCTTCAAGGATCTCTTTATCCTTTTCAAGAAGCTGTAACAAGGATATCCCAGGTAATATCAGGACAGTCCCCACTAAAAATTCCTATCAGGAGAGATGGAGCTCAATCTTGGTTACTGACTACATATCTAGATGAGGATTTGCGGATATCAAGAGGAGATGGTGGTGGACTTTTTGTTCTTGTCAAGGAAGGGAGTTCTCTTCTGAACCTATAAATTCTTAACTATTAAAATATGAGTACATTGTATGTGCTATTATTCATTCTTTAATAGTTACTTTAAATTGAGAGGTCAGGGTGACCGTGGAGCTTTAGGACACCTTGACCGATGAGACCATATGAATCGGAGGCTAGTCTTTTCAGATTCTTCAGCCAAAGTACCAGAACACCTGCAAGCTTCTTGCCATAGAATGGCTATGCTGCAAGTTTTAGAGGATAACGTGAGGTATGGTATGCTGCATTGTAGTAGATATAAATGCTTCCATTTTAACGCCATAGACTTTGATGACTTGTGCAAGTTTGTGTACTTATCATTCTTTTGTCTAACTAAACATTTTAATAAAGGTAAAAGGTAAGGTAAATTTTCAGGTCATTGTCAAGAGAGTCACCAATTTGGTGTATCAAGGGTATTTTTTTTTGTTTTTTCCATTTAACTTATATCGTTCAATTAGCCATACAACTTTACCACACTTCCCATTCAAACTTGTGACCTCTATTATCAGTACATATGCCTTCCCATCAAGGTAACTTAGGGTGCACTTTGAGAGATGATTTAGTTTTCTTCTTGTTCATTTCTATTATACGCTTGCTATATGAAGGTCACAAAATCCTGCTTTCTAGGTAGGAGACCCAATCATTCAAAGGAATATGTAATATTAGGAGTTGTGTAGAGAAATTAGAATGTAGGCACCCTTAATACTAAGGAGACTAAGGTTTTAACAAGACAATAATGATTTGAAAAAGGAGCTGAAAACAAATGATGGTGCCCGTCGGCAATAACACTTTATAAAACTGGATACTTGATAACAAAATAATGGGTTTGTATGTGTATAGGTACACATCCAAAGGAGGCCAAACTAAATAAGGCACTTAACCTAAAATACATTAGAAGGTCCTTAAACTAGATTACAAACTCCAACATCCCTCCTTATCCTTGATTGGGGAGTTAGATCATTGAGATGTTGTGGAACATCTTTGAAGGAGACTCCTAAAGGTTGACTAAAGATCAATGATGAAGATATCTTTCGACTTATTGAAGTATAAACATCCTCCCCATAAAGATGAAATGATCTATAGATATCTTTGAAATTCTTTACTAATGTACTTACCTCCTCAATCCAAAAGAAGACATTTGATCTATTGTTTATATTGGTTCTCAATGCATGCATTGAGCTATTTAAACTTGAGGAAGGATTCAACCTTGTGCTTGATGCAAATGATCCATAGAATTTTGGAAAATTCATCAATTAAAGTGGCAAAGTGTTTGAACCCATATAAAGATGGCTTCTTCATAGGTCTGCAAATGTTTGTATGAATGATCACCAAAGGTCGTAATATACAATAAGTAGATTATTTCAAAAAATCCTCCCAATGATGTTTCCCAAGCATACAACCTTCAAACAAACCACTAGGAGGGCACATAGGTGGTGCAATCACAGATGGAGGGTTCAGAAAGAATAGTCCAAACTGTGTAGCTTATAGTCAACACAGTGGAAATAACACAAGAAAATGATCTGCAAATATGATTCTTTATTGAATTGATAATCTTACATGCAACATATGCCTCATGAGCAAACAACCAAGGCTCACAAGCTTGTCGCAAGGGCATTCAACATTACAACTAGCCAAAGGCCTTATTATAGTTCCCAAAGGGTTGATGCAAAAATATTGAATCTTAAAACATACTTCTAAAACTACTCACTTCCTATGAGTTACAAATGATTATAAATATGTTTCTCAAGCTCCAACAAAGGTTTGTGTTAGCCAAAAGGGTTCATAAACCCAATGAATGATCAAGTGTGAAAGGTTGACCACAAAATATGAAAAAATAATCCTTTGCGAAAAGAAATGCCTTTTGAATCTCCAAGATAGATCCCATAGGACCCAAAATGCTTATTTGATGTTCCATTAGGCTTCACACGATCTGGAATAGGTTTGCACTAAGAAAACTAGACCAGGTTGGCCCCAAATGCTCTGACTGAGAAATACAGTGAAATTTTGAGAGTGATAACTTTTTGAAACCAAATGCAAATGATATGAAATCTAGATATGTGATAGATGTCCATGTGAAAATGTTATATCTTGCTCCATGAGCTGAGAAACTATAATGCAGAATGGAAAGTTGAAACTGCTATTAAATGCAATGCAAGAAAATAAATGTTTTTGGTTGATACAGGATTGCTTTACAACCAAGGATACTCCTACATCAGACACCCGGAGTTGGAGGAAAAAATGAGTCCCCCACTTTCCAGGGGCTAGAGGAAAGCCAAGATGGTCCACCTCGGCGTGAGATATCCATGATGAATCTTCCACTAGCCTGCCTTTCCATTTCACTAGATATTCTTTGTACTGCTTGTTCCTAGTGCTCCCTCTGGTTTTGGTATCCAAAATCTGCCCAAACTCCTTTGGTCCTTGATGTGGTAACTACTCCTTCAAATCAATTTCATTGCTACTGCCACTTGACAGTCCTTCATGATCCTCATATATGTCTGTAATATTGAAAATAGGTGATATACCCAATGTCTCTGGTAACTCCACTTCATATGCATTTCCAATATCAAACTTCCTTAGAATCTTACATGGTCCAAACTTCCTCGTTTCAACTTATTGTATTTACTAACTAGAAATTTGTTCTTTCTCAGATATACCATTACTTCATCTCCAACTGCAAATTTTGTATGTCTCTAGTGCTCACCTACCTCCTCCTTATATTTATTGTTCATGTCTTCCAAGTGCTTTCAGACTTGATTATGCAATGTCTCCATGAAATTTGCAAACTCTTCTGCCTCCACACTCCTCTAGTTTTCCATACTAATGTCTCTTAGTTTTGCAAATCCTCTGGGATTTACTCTTGCCACAATCTCAAATGGTGTCTTTCTTGTACTCCGATTCATTGAATTATTGTATGCAAATTCTGCTTGCGGTAGAAATATATCCCAATTTACTACCTTATCTCCAATCAAACATCTCAACAAGTTCCCCAAATTTTTGTTTATCCATCTATTTGTGGGTGATATGTTGAACTGAACTTCAAATCTATCTTCATCTTCTTCCACAATGTTCTCCAAAAATATCCAATGAACTTAGTATCTTTGTTTGAAACTATACTCTTTGGTAATCCATGCAATCTCACAACCTCCTTGAAAAATAAGTCAGCAACACGCACAACATCATTAGTCTTCTTGCAAGGAATAAAATGTGTCATTTGGAAAATTTATCCACTACTACCATTATTGAATCATGTCATCTTTGTGTTCTCGACAATCCCAATATGAATTCCATGCTTATATCTTCCCAAGGTCTCTTCGGTACTGTCAAAGGTTTGTACAACCCAATATTTTGGCTTTTCCCTTTTGCTACTTAACAAAGTCTGAAATTCTGAACATACCTCTTGACATCCTTGTATATTTGTAGCCAAAAATAATGTCCACTCACCAAGGCTACTGTCTTATCAACTACAAAATGTCTTGCTAATCCTCCACTATGCTTGTCTTTGACAGATTATCCCTCATTGAACTTCTTAGAATACACAACTAGCTTCCTTTGAACAACATGCCTTCTTGAATGAAATAATCCTGCCACGGGCTTCGGTCTATCACTATTGGTTCCTTACATGCTCTCCATGCTTCAACAAAATTTGCATCATTCTCATACATGTGTTTCAATTCTTCAAAACCTAGTACTTCTATCCTTATTTTTGTTAGCAAATTCCTTCTCCTACTCAATGCATCTGCAACCTTGTTTGACTTGCCCCTCCTATGCTTCAACACAAGTGTAGAACTTTGCAATAACTCAACCCATCTCATATGTCTTTGGTTCAACTTCCCTTGACTATTCAAATACTTCAAAGCTTGATGATTTGTATAGAACACAAACTCCTTAGGCAATAAGTAATGTCTCCACTTCTTCAAGGCTTGAACTATAGGATAAAAAAATTGATCATAAATTGAATATCTTATCTCGACATCATTCAACTTCTCACTGAAATAAGCTATAGGTCTTCCTTCTTGACTCAACATTGCTCCAATTGCATTTCCACTTGCATCACAATCTACTTGAAATACTTTGTCAAAATTCGGTAATGCTAGCACTGGTTGTTTTGTCACCTTCTGTTTCAACAATTCAAAACTTCTTTGTGCGTCAGACGTCCACTTAAAGTCCTTCCTATCTCCTCTCATTGTCTTTGTCATGAGGTTACAAATGCTACTAAAGCTTCTGATAAACTTCCAGTAGAAAATTTTGATAGAAACTAGCTAAGGATGTTGACGAGATCATGGAAATGCACAATAAGGTGATATCTAAGGATTTGGAAGCAGCTAGGATCTTAAAAGAACTTTTTTAGCTGTTGCTTTGTCTGTCTTTTTGTTCTACTTGTGGCGTCTATATTTGCTTTTTGTTGATGGTTGGTTGATTGTTGTTTAATTAGCTTAGTGTTTTTTTGGTGGGGCAGCTATATTGTTTTTTCTTAGTGTTGCCTTTTCTTTTGTACAAGGTTTCAAGGCCCCTTCAAAACCTGTTTTACGCTAATAAAAAACTTTCGATAGAAATTAGCTAATCCATGGAATGATCTCACTTCTCCAATGTTCACCGATGTAGACAAATCAACAATTGTTCTTACTTTCTCAGGATCCATCTTCAATCCTTCAACAGAAATAACAAAACCCAAATATACCAACTTTGTCTTCATAAAGCTACACTTCTTTATATTAATCAACAACTTCTCTTCCCTCAACCTCTGCAATACTTGTCTGATGTGCCACAAATGTTCTTCTCTAGTCTTACTAAAAGTCCAAATATCATCCAAGTAAACAATGACAAACTTACCCAAGAACTTCTTCAATACTTCATTCATCAATCTCATGAAAGTGTTTGGTGCATTGGTCAATCCAAAAGGCATTACTAACCACTCATACAACCCCTCATTAGTCTTAAATGTGGTATTCCATTCATCTCCTTCTTTGACTCTGATACGATGATAGCCACTCTTTAGGTTAATCTTTGTGAAATACTTTGCTTCACTTAAACAATCCATAATGTCATCCATCCTTGGCAATGGAAATCTATACTTGCAATGATCCTACTGATTGCTCTTGAATATGTACACATTTTCCACTCTCCATTTTTCTTTGATGCAAGTACAATAGGTATCACACATGGGCTTAAACTTTCTCTAATCAATCATTTCCTCAACAACTCTTGTATTTGTTGATTCAACTCTGCATTCTCTACCAGTTTCATTCTATGTGTTGCCTTGTTTGAAAAACTTGCTCCTAGTATAAGATCTATATGATATCTGATATTTCGAACTGATGGTAGTCCATCTGGTAGATTCTCTGATATGATGTATTCATACTTTGTCAACAATTTTGCTACCTCCTCACTCTTTGTGGTAGGATTCTCTACCTTTGGTTTACCACCCTTCTTTGGAATCAATGCAAAACACATGTTCTCATACCTCAAGCCATCCAAAAATTTCCTTCCATCTACCAAACATAGTCTAGCAGTGCCACAAACTTCACTCTTGTCCTCTTCCTCCAAAGGTATCAACTTGATTCTTCTTCCACATTTGAAGTCACAGTATAAGTATTTCTTCTTCCATCATGAATAGATATCTTTTCATATTGCCATGGTCTTTCTAACAGCAAATGACAAACATCCAAAGGCATAATATCACACAATACTTCATCTCTATATGATCCAAGATGGAATTTCACCAAACATTGCTCATTCACCAATATCTTATGCTCATCTTGAATCCATGCTATCCTATAGGGGTTTGGGTGTTTCAATCTTTCCAAATTCAACTTGGTTACCATCTCCTCTGACACTAGATTATCAGTGCTACCACTATCAATGCTAACTTTACATACCTTTCCTTTGGACTTACATCTGGTTTTGAACAAACTTTTCCTTTGCAATGGTTTCTCAGTCACTTCTTCATGCATCAAAGCTCTTCTCATCACCAATGATTCGCCTTTCTTTGGTTTCCCAACCGCATTGGGGGATTCAATAGGTTCCTCATCCACATATGCTATTCTTTTGGTATGCTCAAGTTTCTTTATGATACTTCCTTGATGATACTCAAATGTTTTATGTCCTTCACCTCCACACTTGAAATAGGTTCCTTTGAATGGTCTCTACTCAAATCTTCTTTTCTCTCTTCGATATCCATCATTGTGGTAAGAATTATGATCTCCTTTGTCACTACGATAGAAATTTCTATCTTCTCTTCCTTTGCGGTATGAATTGTGATCCTTTTATTCACTCCAGTAGGGTTTTATATCTCTGTTTTTCTATGTATAGGGTCTTCTTTCTTCGGATTATGGTCTGCTCCTCTGGAATCTTCTCCTTGCACTTATTTGTCTTTGTTCAAATTTCTTGTTCAACCTCTCTTCCACTTTCAATGCAAACTAATATGCTTCTTCAATTGATGTCATTTTTACCAAGCTCAATTCTTCTTGAATGTTTGTTCTCGGTCCATTTATATATCTCACCACCTTTTCATTGCTTCACTATGTTCAGTTCTAATAGTCATCTTGTAGAATTCTTCAGTATATTCCTTCACATATCTCTCCCTTTGTCTCAAGTTCTGCAATCTTTTCAACAATTCAAGTTCATAATGGTTCTTCAATTTTGTCACCATCCTATCCCATTTTATAACTCTCTTTTCCTCTTCTATTTCTATCCAATTGAACTTCTTTCCACCATATAGTAGCATGACCTTTCAACTTTGGTTTCTCAAATCTAACTCTTTTTGGATCTTCAATTTCTTCATATTCAAAGTATTCCTCCATTCGTTTGATCCAATCAATCAATTCCTCAAGGTTTAAATTTCTTCCATAATTTTGAATTTCAACTCTAGGTATTTTTCCAATCTTCAAAATAGCTTTCAACATTTTCATTTGATTTGATTCTTCTTCTTCTTTGCCTAGGGCTTCTGCAAATTGGTTCACAACATCTTTTGCTTCATCACTTTCATCCTCATGCCTAGGGTTTAGGCCTCACCTTCGGTTTTCTTCTACTGCATCTAATCAGACTCACATCTCGCACATCATTTCCAACATTTCATCCATTCTTCCAACAACATTTGTCATAGCAGATGCTCTCCTTGGCTACATCTCTCCCCTCGAAGTCGGTGCAACTGCCTCAATTCGACAACCTGGCTCCAAGGGTTTCAACTGCCTCACAATTGGCGATCAATTGAAATCACATGCAGTTTGCCTCAAGTCAACAATATGTTCATCTCAAAAAATGCCTTCAGGACTCAAACTCACTTTGATACCACTTGGTGCAGTCATAGATGGAGGGTTTAGAAAGAACAGTCCAAACCGTGCAACTTAGAGTCAACATAATGGAAATAACACAAAAAAATGATATGCAAATATGATTCTTTATTGAATTGACAATCTTACATGCAACATATGCCTCGTGAGCGAACAATCAGGGTTCACAAGCCTGTCGCAAGGGCATTCAACATTACAACTAGCTAAAGGCCTTGTTACAATCCTCGAAGGGTTGATGCGAAAATATTGAATCCTAAAACGTACTTCTAAAACTACTCACTTCATATGAGTTACAAATGATTATAAATATGCTTCTCAAGCTCCAACAAAGGTCTATTTTGATCACAAGGGTTCATAAACCCGATGAATGATCAAGCGTGAAAGGTTGGCCTCAAAATATGAAAAGATAATCCTTCACAAAAATGAATGTCTTGCAAATTTCCAAGATAGATCCCATAGGACCCAAGATGTTTGTCTGATGTTTCGTTAGGCTCTGCATGATCTGGAATAGGTCCACACTAAGAAATCTGGAGTAGGTTGGCCCCAAATGCTCTAATTGAGAAATACAATGAAATTCTGAGAGCGATAATTTTTTGAAGCCAAATGCAAATAATCTGAAATCTGGATATGTGATAGATGTCCATGTGTAGATGCTATATCCCACTCCGCAAGCTAAGAAACTATAATGCGGTGAAATGCAAAATCAAATGTTGAAACTGCTACTGAATGCAATGCAAGAAAATAAATGTTTTTGGTTGATACAAGATTGCTTTACAACCAGAGATGCTCCTACATCAATAGGTGAATTTGTAGAGCATTCTTTTAGTTGCCATGTGGCACATTGTCCCATAGTTGATGTGACCTAATTGGCAATGCCAAAGAGTGTTGAAATAGGTTGAGAAGGATAAGAAGCATGAATGCTAAGATGGAAATAAACATATCCTTTGTGTGAAGAGAGGAAAGTAGTCCCTATATTTTCTCAACATGTTCTTCAAGATTCCAAATATGAGAACAAACTATGTGCTTATGGCAAAATCTTCCACAATAATCACATTTTAGAAAAAAAATGAGGCATGCGTTGTTGCTTCATCTCTTGTTGACAAGTACTTTGTTTGATCTTATTTGCAATGTTGGGCATAGAGCATGTTGGAGTATATAATAAGTTGACTTTCGATATTAGAATGGGATGGACCAAAAATCCATAAACTCAAAGAACACACCCCAATTGAATTTTCTTAAGCATTTAAAAAATGTAAAGAAATGAAACAAATTTAAAAAATTATGACATATAAAGTGAATTTATACAAAACCTAAAAGCATAATAACTTTGATAAAAACAATACTTTTAGAAAGTTAGAGTTTGGGTTGTAGCTCCCTTAAATGGATCCCCAAGTGCTCTAAAAAAGTAAAATTCATAACAAATGCAAGATAGGCACAATTCTTGAAAATTAGGGTTTTGTTGAAAACACTCTTTAGATTGGGATTTCTTGAAAGAAAATCTTGCTCTATTACCATGCAGAAACTAACAAGTATGCAACCTTAAGAATGAAGAGACTAAGGTCTAACACAAGAAAACAATGTGAAGGAGGAGACTTAAATGCATGATGTTGGTCATAGGCTATAACACCTCATAAAACTATATGCATGATGAAACAATGGGTTTGAATGTGCATATATGCACAACTAATACAAATATCAAATGGGGGTAGTCTTAAATAAGACACTTATCCTAGAATACATTAGGTCCTTAGACAAGATTACAAATTCTAATAAGTTGCTAGAAATAAATAAATAGAAAACTTATTCTAATAAGTTTCAAAGTATGTGCAATGTAACAACAAATTGCCAAAGTTTGGTCACTTGTTGTGTTGTGATTAACTATATTTGAGGATGAGGATGAAGTTCCCTAGTTGTGGCCTCTCTAACTTTGATCAATACAAAAAAAATGGAAGGATGTATTAGAAGGATCTATCAATCTTGAATTAGTCTTGAGTAGACTCGACTCAAAGATTGCTCCTTGTGAATGTCATATGATGACAAATATAAATGCATCTATTGCCCCTTTTGGTTCTTTATAAACATGGGAAAATATCCTTCAAATACACAAATTTGAAGACCATTTTAGTGATGATGTGTTATGAACCCATAAGTGCATTCTCCATAAGATTGAACTCTATAGGATTGAAGAGAAACCTTAACAAAATGTTCTTTTACTAACCTATAGGATTGAAGTCTAGTTGGTGAGATAGTTGGGTTCATAAAGAGCCCATCATGATTTGATTTTTGTTGGATGACGTTAGTGTGAGCTTTATCCCAAATTGAATTTGATGAAATGAATTACCCCTAATGTGAGCTTCAAGCTATCATACAAGGAAAAATGTCTTTCACATCTAAAAAAGTGTTTCTTGTGGTTCTAAAAATGTGGTAAATGGCTTAACATTACTAATTAATATGTAGGTCTTTTTTAGATATTTGTGGATTTAAAACTAGTTTAGTATTCATTTCTAACATTAATTAAGCATAAATTTGATTTATGATGCCATGATGTCTCCTACTCTTGCTCTTGCCGCTTGTGCGTTTGCGCCTTCTTCACATCCTTGTGCCATCTCTTGTGCCCTCCCTCATTGCCTTTGTGTGGGATCTGGATTCTAAGAGGGGCTTTGCTCCTAGGTTGTCACTTGTGAAGGGTTCTGAACGTGGGCCTCCTACAGTCGAAGCCTCTCCAGCTCATGTCCTCTTAGTGGTTTTGTCCCCCTTTGCACCTACTCTCAAGCTTGTTGCTTCAATGGGAGCTTGTTCTTACTCTTTGGCGACCAGCTTTGGTTTTGCTTGCCCTCCTTGAGTGTGCCCTCTCTCCTACGCTAAACCTTCCTTGGTGATGGTTTGTGGGGAGGATGTTGAAAATGAGGATTTCTAATAAGGAAAGGTTTGGTGTGCCATTTTGCTAACCTTTGGCCCTCTCTTCTTGACCTACATAAGTTGGTATTAGATTCTTGGAGGACCTTAGTGGTAGGTAAGATTAAGCTCTTCCCTTGTGCTAAAGGTTTTTTTGTTGCTACTTTTTCTTTTGTTGAGGACCATTGCTCGGTGCTAGGTCATCTCCGAACTTGGGGAGAGCACTCTCTCTCGCTCAAACCTTGGACTTCTTCCTCCAACCCCCTTATCGAACCACTCTATGTGCGCCTGGTGTGGGTTAGACTCTCAAATCTCCCCCTCCAATTTTGGGAGGAGACTTGTTATGAGGCCATTGCAAACTCTATTGGTCATTTTTTGAAGGTTGATGAGTCCACTTCCTTTTATGGGCCATTCCACCTTTGCTCGAGTTCTGGTGGATATAGATATCTCTTTGCCTCTTCACAAAGATGTGGTTCTTTTGGTTGGGGATTGACCTGGTCACAACCGCTCAATTATGAGGGCCCGACTTTTAGGTGTCATTGTTGTTTCGCTACTAGTCACCTGGCTTCGGCTTGCTCTCTCCTACGTCATAAAGGTGCGACTACTTGGTGGAAGGATGCTAATGGTGATCTCCTTACTGTTTCAGCTTCTGCTTCTTTTGAGTATGCCTCCTCCCTAGCTTTTGTTGAGTGCCCTACTCTTGACATGGTTTTGTCTTGTCCTGAGGTCCTTGCTAGTGTTTCGCCTCTTATGGGCGCCTCTCCTACTCCAACTACCTCCACTCCACCCCAAGGTTCTTTTGAGGTTGGTGATTTTTCACCTTGTTGTCCTCTTGTTCCACCCTTGTGTGTCGATGGTCTTCCCTTAGGGGAGTCACATGTTTCCCATCGTTGTGGGCTTCCAAATGATAGTATTGATTGGACTGTCATTTGTAGGAGGCGTAAAGGTCCCTCCTCTTTTTCTTCTTTTTCTCATTCTCAAGACTTGTTGGATAAGTCTGTTGTATAGGGTCAAGACCCTTGTTTCTTTCTAGTTCCTTGTTCCAATCAAAAGCATTGTTGGTCTTTGTTTTTTTAAAGTCTCACCTCTAGTGAGATTTGTCTTGCTTGCATCAATGGTTGTTTTGTAAAGGGTTTAGGCCCTTCCCGATTTATCTTAATCAGAACATTAATTAATCATATACTTGCTTAAAATTATTCTTTCAAGTGTTCATCTTATGTAATATTTCTTTTTCTTATTCTCCCCAAAGTTTCTTGTCTAAACCTGATGTTTCTAGCCTTATCCATTAGAGTTTTGTTCATTCTTTCTACAACTTTGTTCTAGTGTGGCATGTATAAGGAGTCATATTACACCTTTCTACTACACATTGCTTGTAGAACCAGTCAAATGCATTTGAGCAATGCTCTCCACCATTAACAATTTAAAAACATTTATCTTCTTTTCTATTTGATTTTATACTATAGGCTTAAATTCTTTAAATAATTAAATTGTTTTATTTATTTTGAATAAAGTATACATAGGTTTTTTTCTTGAGAAGTCATATATAAAAGCAACATAGTACATATATTCTTTTTAGGGATGGGACCTTTTGTTGCAAAGACGGTTGTTGTTGCACCAAAAGATTGATTTGTTAATACCCGATACAACTTCCATAGATAATCAATCCATGGGAGGTGGTTAAGCCATGCCACAAACCCGAGTGTTGCGTTGTGCAACACAAGGAGACCAAGGGTGCACACCTTGCAACAATTTCCCCCCCCCCCCTCACACAAGTGAGGGGTTTGAAGCCGTGACTCAGGCTTTGATACCAATTGTTGCAAAGACGGTTGGCGTTGCACCAAAAAATCAACTTGTTAATGCCCGATACAACCACCAGAGTTAATGAATCCATGGGAGGCGATTAAGCCATGTCACGAACTCGAGCGCTGCAGTGCGCAGCACAAGGAGACCAAGGGCACACCTTGCAACACCTTTGTAGTACCAAACACATTACTATACACTAAATACAAGATCTCTTATCATTTTATAGTGCTCCACTAGGAAGCTTCACGAGTTTGCTTATGAAATATGCATTGCTCCCAAAAAAAAATTCTAAAGGGCAATACGAGATTCCTTTAGCGATACCTTTTCTTTAATTGCTTGAAGACCTTTCTTTCAAATATGCCTCAATTGTTGATGCCACAACATTGTCTTCTTTGTGGGAGGTGTAGAAGACTAATCAACAATATTGTAAACCTTAGGAACCACATAGCTATTGTAGCTACCACTTATACTATTTGCATCAACAACATCCCTAAACAAACTCTTCTCGCCAATACCACAACACCATGAATCACCTTGCAACAATCCTTATTAAATGTAGGGAAAATAAGCTTGATAAAACTTGTACAATAGAAGTAGTGCATACAAACTTTGAAACAATTAACATGATGAAAGACAAATCAAACACATAGTACACAATATTCACATAGGAAGATAATTTTAGGTAAAAAACTTAATATAGTAACCACCTTCACTATTGCATAGAAACACAACTGTTCACAATACAAGAATAAAGCTCTTACTCAATCCTTATCATGTGTGGATATTAATGGGCACATCAAAAGTAATTTTAGAATTTTCCTTATTTTTTATCGCTTTTTGATGTGCCTATTAATATCTATAGATGCATATGAGTTGAGTAAGAGCTTTATTCCTTTGTTGTGAACAATTGTGTTTTTATGCAATAGTGAAGGTGGTTACTACAGTGGGTTTTTTTACCTAAAAGAATCTTCCCATGTGAAGATAATGTATACTATGTGTTTGCTTTGTCTTTCATTATGTTAATTGTTTCAGATTTTGTGCACACACTAGTATTATACAAGTTTATTAGACCTCTTTTTCCCACATTTCTCTTTTCTTCTTTTAGTAGTTTATTTCTCTCAAACTTCTTTGTGTACAAGAAGGTAACGAAGAGTAGTCTCATTTTGATGTGAGGCTATAGTAATTAAAATAAATAATCTGTCATAATTATCCTTTCTGTTGTTCTAAAATCTCTACCTATTGAGGAGATTGGATCTCGCTAGATTTTGTCTTTTGCTTCAAAAATCAAAATGTTTGATGTTATTTGTATTTTACCTATGCTAGAAAATTTTTCTATGTTTTTTGTTGAAATCCTTTAGTTAGACATTCCAAGACATTCAAATAATAATATTTAGCATAAAATTGTATTTAATGAACAAATGGTTGGAATCCAATCCTATGACCCTACCATTATAGGGATTTAATTTGAAGATTTTATCCGACTTTCATATATAGAAATTATTGGGCATTATTATCAAGGAGGCCAAGTTTTGCAACTATTTTGAATTAAATACTTACTACTCGGCGTAAAATTGTATTTAATGAATGAATGGTTGGAATTTGTGCCATGCCCCCGCCAAGGTAAGGAGATCACAACCTTAATCTAGGCAAATAAAATAAATAATAAATAGTGATCCTAGTAAGAGGTTGATTAAGATTAAAAGGGTGTCATTAGCAGCGATTCCAAAAAGGCATACAATTAAAAAATAAAGGCAACACTTAACTATAAAGGGGTATAACTCTTTCAAAGGCAGTGGTTTGATGAAGAGGTGTGACTCTCTCAAGAAGAAGGTATAAACAAGAGATCATTTCTTGGGGAAGAGATCATTCTTTCAAGCATAAAATAATTCATGCATCATTCAAACATTGACTTGTCAATCCATCAAGAAATATCAATCAACAAAGGCAATAAACAATAATCTAGCAAATTCATCAAGTAATCAGTTTTGAATTCGAGGAAGTGTCTTGCAAATAGGAAGGATGAAATCCCTTCGTAGTTCATGAGAGGATAAGGATGAAAACCCTTATTGCTCTTATCAAGTTTGGGCAAAAACCTAAATCTTGGTTAAGGAGGATGAAAAGCTTCCAAGGTGGACTAAGAGTTGGAAGGACGAAAACCCTTTTATGCTCTTGGCAAGTTAAGTACGGAAACCCTTGATACTACCACTATTGAGTTAGGGACGAAAACCTCTAATTTAACAAATTTGTAAGTATTTCCAAAGAATTCAAAATATGATTGGTTTTGATTATTGTGCTATGATTTTTTGATTTGAATATTATCATAAATTCTTAATATTTGATAAAGCTATAATCATTTTGAGCATATATTATTGTTTTAAAGTAAAAATCAGGAATATCCTAAAAGGGATATTACAATCCGACCCTATGACTTGACCATTATAGAGATATAATTTGAAGATGTTATCAATTTTCATATATAGAAATTGATAAGTAGGAGGTTTCTTCCACGGTGTGTCAAATAGAGAGATGGGTTCTTGTGAACCACTACTCATGAATCATGGGTCACTGAGTTTGACTCGAAAACTACACGGTTGAATCTTGATAGCAATATCATATATAGAAATTGTTGGACAATATTATCAAGGAGGGCATTTGTGACAATTATAAATTATATTTTTATTCATAATATTATATTTTTCCTTTTAAACATTTAAATCTAAAATATTCAAAAAGATTATTAAAAATGTTTCGAAGTTGGCACCCTTTGTTGAATCACATAATGTAAAATATCTATTTCCATATCTTCATAAACTTGGCATGAGGACTATTTTTTAAAATAAATTATAAGGTACCATAGAGTTTTTTATTTTATAATAGCTAAACAATCTATTCTTCCATGTGTTTATGTGGTTGAAATTGAATGGAGTACCCATAACACCCAACATGCTTGAAAATTTCCCCGAAGGTTATACATGAGGTGTATCTTCTAGCTCTAATAATGCTCTTGATTTTTACTTTCAATAGCTAAATTATGATGACTTTTTACTTAAACAATTTACTTTAGTTAGTTATTTTGTAGGGCATGCACCCTCCAAATTTAATGAGATTTTCTTTTATATAACTAGGAACCTTATATGGTATTAAATTTGTTGGTGTGCAAAACCTTACTTAAGGTTTTTCCTTGTTTTGTTTCTAGGGCTTTGGCCGCTACAAGGCTATTATGAATCAAGGTCTTTGGTTTCTCAAGTTCTATTTTCTTGCTTTCAAAGCATATTAGATATTTTGTTGTTTCTAATTCCACCATGCTAATAAGAGTCCTCATGTAGATTGAATTTCATGGCTTACCCCTACCTTATAGACCTTAGGGCAACTTATCAAAGTGTAAAGTGCATTTTATCTACCTTTTAAATTGAAATGATTTTTCCAAGGACTTAAAAGAAACCCTCTATGTATTTCTTAGTTAGATGTATCATAAAGAATAGTTATCTACTAAAATCATTTTTGTATTACATTTTAATTTCTAACTTAAGAATCTAAAGCATGGTCAACTTATTTCTTTGAATTTTTTCATATGTTTTTCACTTGACTATTCTTTCATTCTAACCATAAATTGTTAAATTTAAAACCATTTTAAGAAAAAATGAATCTTCTTACTCTTCTTTTGGCTAGTGTCATCATGGAGATTTTTTTCCACTATAAATAGTAGAGAACAAAATTAGTTATGTAAAATAGAGTAATGCAAAAATATGTATCACCTAACAAAGTGTGGTAGAATCCAAACATATATTGGTACTAATAGGTAAATGCAAGAATTAAAATTGCTTAATATTGAGAAGTTTGAGATGCATTACGTGACTTATTACAAAGTTATGATAGATTACTAAAGAGCAAAATAACATAACCTTTATACAAAGGATTTGTTGCTAAACCATTTATATTCAAAATTATTAACCATTTAAAAGTCATTGTTTTAAATTTCTAAAACAATATTATTCTATAATGGCCTTTAATTAGAAATTCAATCTTCAAGCATATATAGTATTTTAAACTAATATTAAGAAAATAAAAATAAATTTCATTTTAATTTTTTTGTTATATTTCATTCTAAAATTAAATTATCAATCATATATATCATGTATATATTATAAGAAGTTGAATCTAACATTGTGGGTGAAACTTCTAACCTTTAAACAAAACTACCATTAAGAGCACAAAAAAGAGGCCCCAACAACACTATTCTAGCAGCTAGGTAGAGTGGTAGTTTAAATCTAAGTAGTGTTATTTGAGCTAGGCTAAGTAGCTAGTAGGTTAGGATAGAGCAACTAGGGGGTGAAGATCTACACAAACTAGAGGTGGCACTTACAGTGACGACCAAGTGATGGGTGATCTCCAATGTTTATCACCCATGTATTGGGTGAGACCATGTGCTTTGGAGCTTTGTGACCAAGGGATATGATCATTGATAACATAGTAGATGGGGGCTATAATAGGTACATGACACTATTAAAGGCTAGCAAAAATTCATTCTAATCTAATGATGGTTTTGCAAGGTGTGCCTTGCATAATCAACCCAAAGAAAACCCTTAAATTCTACATGAAATGTACCATTTTGACATTAATATGATGTAAAAAATATTGGACTATATATTGCTTGTGCAAACATAATAGAAATTATATTACTAGAAAGATACATTGGTGTGAATAGGGTGTTTTACCTAACTAGTTCATCACCCAGGTCTTATGCACCTGCATTAGTTAAGCCAAATGGCATTCTCACATAAACATAGGTGCCCCATAGAGTTGTAAATGCAGTCTTATTCTGCTCAGACTCCTTCACTTTGACCTGATTGTAACCAGAAAAACCATCCATCATTGACAAGAGCTCGCAGCTAGTCACCTTTTGCAACATGGCTTCCATGTTTGGCAATGGATAATTATCCTTCAACGATGAAACATTGAGGTTTCTAAAGTCAACACATCATTTTTCTTTCTCACTGGCACTAGGTTAGACACCCAAGATGAGTGCCTAATAAGACAAGATGAGGTTTTCTCCCTTTCTCTAGTTAAGAGAGATTAGATTGTTTGTACATGAGTGGCACATCATGCCTTATTTGCTTGGACCTATTCATGCATTTTTTTTATGCATTTAATTTTAGAGGTTTTTAGCTACTCACTAAGTTACACTTAAAAGGGGATGGTAGAGTAATCATTAATTAGCTAATAATTAATTAATATTTAATTGATTATTAGGATAAGTGCACTTTATGCACTTAAGCTAAACTTGGGAGTTCTTTTTTCTTTTATTAATTTGAGTTCTTTTTTCTTTTATATTTAATTGATTACTAGGATAATTGCACTTTATGCACTTAAGATAAACCTGGGAGTTCTTTTTTTCTTTTTACTTTCATGTCATACAAGTATGTAATACCCAAAATGACACCACACGCACCTAAAGGAGTAAAAAAAACATCAATAAATTAGTTCCAACTAAAATATTAACTTGCATTGCTTACAAACTAACATATTATAACCTTCTATGACCCAAACCAACCTATAAGGCTTGGAGTGTTCAGCAATTTTAAGGTATACCATTCTCTCAAGATAGCTTGTTTTCATTATATTTGGTGGATAAAGTATATCTTAAAATTGCTAAATACTTCAAGCCTTATAGGTTGGTTTGGGTCACGGAAGGTTCTAATATGGTAGTTTGTAAGCAATGAGAGTTAATATTTTAGTTGGAACTAATTTTTTGATGTTATTTTAACCCTTTAGATGTTGGCGGTGTCATCTTGGATATTACATACTTGTATGACATGAAAGTAGTAATCTATAAGAAGGATAAAAAAAGCTAGTTCTTTAAGAATGTTAATTATTTCATGTCATATTCTTACCAAGGTAGAGAGCAAATTGAGAAGGTCCCAAATCTTGACAAAAACATGAGTGAATTGAATTAATCTAATTGAAAATTTATGCATTGATTTTCCATCGATTTACAGTCGAGTTTGACCAACACTTGATTTTAAGGCTACGTTACAACTATGTCACGCGAACTCCCAATTTTCACCCATAATCAACATAATTTGGAGAAATTTGATTTTAGATTGTGTTGTAGATGACTATTAGTAACCTTTATTTTCTATTATCTTTTGTGATCGTTATTTTTCCATCGATTAAATGGAAAATGTCATCATGAAAATTATGTAATATGGATTTGTTACTTGGAATTTTGTAATGTTTCTTTGTAATGCAATGAGAAAGTTTTGAAATGGAATTGTTTCAAATGGGCATCTTGTTATGAGATTAGATTTTATTTTCTTTATATTAATGGAATTATAGACCATGTATACTCACATTCCCTATATAGACTAGGCATCTATATCCTCCTCAGCTTCATTCCATTGTATAATATTAATTCCAACAAAAAGAATTTTATAACACTTGAGTACTTTGAATTTTAATAATAATTTGGAAATTATTTTGTAATGAATACCAAATGTTCAATTTTGAATCTTGCAAAAATATATAGAAAAGAACATAAATGTTCCAGTTCTACGTTTTCTTTTAAAATATTATTCTTTTTTAAAATCTTAAGCTTTCATAAAGTGAGGAATATATCATGGGAGAAGGTGATAGTCCACTTCAAAATAAATGGATAATGTAATAGGAATGATCTTGAAGGTTCACTGATTATATGTGTTGAATGGGATGCTAAAGATTATTTATTTCATAATAAGGAGCATACATTGGATTGGTATGGAGCATTTTATACAAACTCTTACATAGTATCAAAGCATGTGGTATTTTTTCTTGTTAGTCTTTGTTGAGATATCTATGTTGAAAATATTAGTGGATCTTGAAAATTTGAGCACGCTCTTCTCTTGCATCACATGATGACTTCAAGAATCACAAAATTTTGATAGAAATACCATTTTTAGGGGAGTTTCTTTTTGTATCTTTGTATTGTAGGTTTATTTTGAAGCATATTAATGCAAATTTGAGCTCACCATTGAGTTCAAACTGTTAGTTTTATGATCAGATATAGTGCACAAAAAATTAACTCAAAATTGACACAATAACACAACAAAATACCTTGGGAAAACCCTCCAACCTGAGGGAGAAAAACCCAGCCAATATATCTCTTATATATTGATTGAATAAGAGTATAAATATGCTTACAACTTAGGAACAATACAATGTCAATTTGATACAGTGAATAATAGCACCTCTCTTAGATGCAAGATACAAACAAATATCTTCCTCCTTGAACTCGAGTTGCTGCTACAGAATTATGATTTGCTGCTTGCATCAAAAATCTCTTACTACAAAAAATGTGAACTTGATGAATAACTTGATTGTGGAATGAATGATCATCTTCTTGTATAAATACACAAGGGAGGGAAGGATCACGACTCTTCATGAAGGAGGTTGGCCCAACATAAAGGATGTGTCTCTTAATATCAAAAAGTCGACCTCTATGAGAAATCGCGTTTTCCAAAAAGCGACTCAAATAAATATTAACACTTTAATATTTATTTTATTTCTTTAATGTATGGTGCCTTTTCATTATTCAAATCACATATATAAAATTGAATATCCATAAGGCTACATTCAATTTTATTGTCTTCTTGTAAATCACGCCTGGAAGTAGAATCTCGTGGTTGTAATATCATCAACACTCCCTCTCAGCTAGGGAGGAATACTTCCAGTTGTACAAGACATATCACCTCATCATGATGTTGATCAACATGGCTACACCCATGTGAGAAAGAAGCTTATCACCTCATCATGAAAGCATATCACCTCATTGTGATATCAACCATCATGGCTACACCCATGTATGGTATGTACAAGTGCTCATCACTCAACGTGATGTTGCCACTTCATCTTGACGTTTCACCATGGCTCTCCCAGAGGGTTTAACACAAGTACAAGTGAATCATCATGGACTCCCTCACGTGATGTTTTCATGGAGTCACACACATGACATCCACCATGGCTCTCCCAGAGGGTGGAAACAAGGGCTTTCACCTCAAATCTCAAAGAGAAATGCATTATCAAGGGCTTGCACATCAAATCTCTCTCAATAGAGAAATGCATTAAAAGAGGATCACTGAAATTGGGACTCTTTCTTAGCTAGGGCTTGATTCTCCACCATACCAAGCTTATCTAGAAAGTACACAAACTTTATCCTGGAGAGAGGCTTGGTGAGAATGTCTAGCGTCTACTCATCAATGTTGATAAACTTCAATTGAATTGCTTTCCTCAATACCATATCTCTAATATAGTGGTATTTGATTTCCACATGGTTAGTTATGTCATGGAACACAGGGTTGATAGAAAGCTTCACACAACTCTAGTTATCACAATGAATGATAGTAGGCTCCATTGATTGTCTAAACAATCGTGCAAGGATCTTTTGAAGCCACACTGCTTCTCGAGCTGCCACACAAGCTACAATATACTCGGCCTCTGTTGTACTCAATGCCACAGAAGACTGCAAACTGCTACACTAGGATATCATCGCATATCCTAAATTGAAGCAACACCCAAAGGTACTCTTCTGATCAATAACACTCCTTGCCCAATCAAAATTAGTATAACCATGTAACTTCAAATCCACACCTAAAGAATATCTCAACCCATATCCAACTATGCCACGCAAGTATCTTAGGATATGTTTTGCTGCAACAAGATGTATCTTCCTTGGTTCACACATGAATTGATTGAGTGCACTCACTGCATAGCAAATATCCAGTCTAGTGTTGACTAGATACATCAATGAACCAATCAACTGCTTGTACATCGTGGCATCCACAAGATCTAAACTAGTTGCAACCTCTTTCAACTTATGCAATTTGATCTCCATAGGCATAGTCATGGATTTGCAATCCATCATACCAAACCTCTTCAAAATATCAATGGTATACTTCCCTTGACTTAGAATCATCTCATTTGGCTTCTGCCAAACTTCTAACCCAAGGAAGTAGTGCATGAGACCAAGATTCTTCATTTCAAATTCAGAAGCTAACTCCTTCTTACATTTGATGATGAGGTGTTCTTCTCTAGTAATAATCAAATCATCAACATACAACACCAAAATCAATGCTTCACCATTGATTACCTTGAAATACATGTTAGAATCAACATCATTCTTTGAGAAGCCCAAACTTAACAGGTAACGATCGATCCTTTCCTACCAAGCACAAGGAGCTTGCTTAAGACCATACAAGGCCTTCTTCAGCCTGCAAACATGAAACTCCTTCCCATGCACCTCAAATCCATTAGGTTGCTCAATATAAACTTCCTCCTCAATTACACCATTCAAAAAGGTTGTCTTCACATCCATCTGGTGAATCTTCCATCCTCTAGATGCAGCAATGGCAATGATGGTCATGACAAAAGTATAGCGAGAAATTGGAGCAAATGTTTCTTCATAGTCAACTCCCTCTTTTTGTGAAAACCCTCTAGCCATGAATCTTGCCTTGTGCTTCTCAATGCTCCCTTCAGCCACATGCCTGATCTTGAAGAACCATTTAGAAGATACTACAGATTTACCTTCGGGTCTAGGAACGATGTCCCAAACATCATTCTTGAAAATGGATTGATACTCTTCAGACATAGCATCTTTCCAAATCTGTAGACTAGATGCTTCCTCAACACTGGAAGGCTCGGATTCAATAATCTAACTCATCAAGGCTACATAATTTGAGAACTTATGAGGTCTCTTGCTTTCTCTGAAATTTCCTCTTGGGGATGCAAAAATTGATGCCTCATGCATTGTCTTCCTGGCCCAAAGAGGTCTTTTCCTTCCAATCACAATATCTGTAGGCTCATCAATAGGTTCCAAGGGCTCAACTGGATCAACATATTCTTTAGGTTCTGGAGTCTCCCTCTAATTCTCAAGAACATGGTCAACTTCCATATCCTAATGAGGCTCTTCATCATCAATCTCCATATGAGTGCCCTTGGATCTTTTGAAAGCAACATCCTCTTTAAATGTGACATCTCTACTAATCTCAATTGACTTCTAATCTGGAATATAGATTTTGTAGGCTTTTGATGTCTCACTGGAACCTACCAATATTCCCTTCTTGCCAGAAGGTTCCAACTTTGTCCTCTTTTCCTTTGGTACATGAACATACACCGGACATCCAAAGATCCTCAAATGACTTACTTTAGGCTTCACCCTGTGAATGCTTCTTCAGGAGTTATATTCTCCAAGATCCTGTGAGGACTTCTATTCTGAACATAAATAGTTGTCCTGGATGCTTCAACCCAAAGGGAGGTTTGCAGATCTTGATCATGAACCATTGCTTTGATTGCTTCCACAATAGATATGTTCTTCCTTTCAACAACTCTGTTTTGTTGAGGATTATAAGGAACGTTGAACTCCCTCTTAATCTCGGCTTCAATGCAAAATTTATGGAAGTTAAAGGAAGTGTATTCTCCTTCGTTGTTGGATCTCAAGACTTTGATCCTTTGACTGAACAAATTCTCCACCTGAGCTTTGAATTCTTTGAATCTCTCTAAAACCTCCTCAGATTCTTTAGATTTCAAGAAATAAATCCAAAGTCTTTCTAGAGAAGTCATCAATAAAAATAATGTAATACAAGAAACCACTCGAAGAAGCAACAGACATTGGACCACATAAATCAGAATGAATAAGATCTAGAATAAATTTAGATCTACTTTCACTACTATGAAATGAACCTTTTGTATTCTTACCCAAAGCGCAACCTTTGCAAGTACCTTCATGCTCTTGGTTGAATCTTGGAAGGCTGGTGACCATCTTCTCCATGATAGGTAGAGCTTGAAAGTGAAGGTGAGCCAATCTTCAATGCCAAAGATCACACATACTAGAAGAATCATGCACTAGAGCTTGAATATCCTATAGAGACACTCATGTCTAACTCCAATCACCCGAGAAGACTTGATGTTTGAGTTCTTATTCCATATAAGAACTTTTCCTTCTGAAAATGCAACTTGGTACCCCTTGTCTTCCAAGGCTGAAATGGAAACAAGGTTTATCTTGATCCCTGGAACAACTAGCACATCATTTAACTGCAAGGAAATGTCGGAATCCAAGTGAAGAGATGAGTTCCCAACTCCTTTCACGGAGTAACTAGCATCATCTCCAATAATGATTGTTCACTGGAATCCATCTCCACCAAATCAGATAGATGCTCCATGAATCCGGTGGTGTGGCAAGAGGCACCACTATCAATCAACCAAGTGTTGGTGTTGGTAGTTACATTGTTTGAAAAGGCTGAATAGAATAAGCATTCACTTGAATCCTTCAGCATAGAGGCTTCATTAACATCTGCAATGGAGGCATGTTTCCTAGGCCTGGTAGGACATTCCTTTCCAAAGTGATTGTACTTGTCTCATCAAAAATATTGGACTTTGGAGAGGTCCCTCTTCTTCTTGAAGGTAGGAGCACCATCAACTTCTTTATCCCTATTCCTCTTGAAATATCCTTTCTTTCCACCTTTCCCTTTCTTCTTGAAGGATTGTGTGGCAAGAACATGAATGTCTTCATTAGTTGAGCTTTGACCAATACCTCTCGCAGCCAACCTAGACTCTTCTTGGATGCAATCTGCCCTCAAACGATCAAACTTGGGAGGTTTCGATCTTGCACTAATTCCTTTAATGTAAGATTCCCAAGATGAAGGAAGACCATTAAGAGCCAACATGGTCAAGTCCTTGCTATCAACAAAATTCCCAATAGAAGAGATTTGATCTCTCAACTCAGTTATCTTCATGAAATAAGCAATAATCGATTCTCCTTTCGCCATCTTCACATGATGGAGTTGCTTCAGTGTAAGTGTTTGGCTTGTGTTATTGATTTCGTACATCTCTTCCAAGGTTCTAAACATCTCTCTTGTCATCTTTAACTTGAAGACAATAAGAACAATATGATCCTTTATGGAATCAACTAACATCTTCTTTGCCTTAATATCTTTCTTCTTTCATTGAACCTTCCTTAGTCGTAGGCTCACGAGTTGTGCTCTCCACAAACTCTGCCAACTCACTTTCCTCCAAGGTGAGCATAATTTTGAATCTCCATGAAGTGAAATTAGATGCTCCCTCAAGCCTATCCTCAATCTTAAGACCATTCACCATCTTGACGAAGAGATAGAAGAATCAACAATGAGAAAGAGAATAAGGGGTATCGCTGTAATAAAAAAATTTGATCAAGATCTTCTTAAAACCCGCTCTAATACCATGTTAGTTTTATGATCAGATATAGTGCACAAAAAATTAACTCTCAAAATTGAAATAATAACACATCAAAATACCTTGGGAAAACCCTCCAACCTGAGGGAGAAAAACCCAACCAATATATCTCTTATATATTGATTGAATAAGAGCAAAAATTTGCTTACAACTTAGGCACAATAAAATGTCCATTTGATATAGTGAATAATAGCACATCTCTTAGATGCAAGATACAAATGAATATCTTCCTCCTTGAACTTGACTTGCTGCTATATAATTATGATTTGTCGCTTGCATCAAAAATCTCTTACTACAGAAAATGTGAGCTTGATGAATAACTTGATTGTTGAATGAATGATCATCTTCTTGTATAAATACACAAAGGAGGGAAGGATCACGACTCTTTATGAAGGAGGTCGGCCCAGCATAAAGGACGTGTCTCTTAATATCAAAAAGTTAGCCTCTATGAGAAATCACATTTTTCCAAAATGACTTAAATAAATATTAACACTATTTAATATTTATTTTATTTCTTTAATGTATGGTGCCTTTTCATAATTCAAATCACATATATAAATATTGAATAGCCATAAGGCTACATTCAATTTTATTGTCTTCTTGTAAATTACGCCTAGAAGTAGAATCTCATGGCTGCAATATCATCAACACAAACTATCTAAGAAAGTTTATCCTTTTGATTTGTTCAAATCGAGCATGTGAGGCCAAATCTACAAGGATTTGAAGTTGAGAGGTGGTTGTAAAATCCAAAAGGTGGTTTCAATTATGGAGCATTTTGGATCAAATTTGACCCTACCATTACATTTAGAAGTCCCAATAACCTAAAAATTGACTATCAATTCATAAAATTTGGAGCATTTTTTCCCAAGCCACCAAAAGAAACAAATTCATTTCCTAGTCATACAAATAATAAGGAATATTCCTTGTGCAAGCTAAATATTTTATACTACCCTACACTAGCATTATCTTTTGTAGGGCATGTGTAGACATACATAGGTACTAAGTTTTATTTTTTAAATTATATTTTTAGAAGTATTTTATTAAAATAAAATATATTTTTGTTGTATAGGTGATAAAGCCTACACAAACTTGTTAGAATTGTGAAAAACACAAGCCATAGGATCAAACAACGAACAAAGACACCTTCCACACAAGAGATTTGCAAACAATATGTGCAATATTCCTCAACAAGAAAAAGCAACAGAATGAACCTCAAGAATCTTTGAGGAAAATAAGAGTCCTCAAAGGTTAAGAGTTCGAGAGAGCATAAGTGTTAATACAATGAGTTGAGTGTTATATAGGACAAACCCTAAATGTTAAAGGGATTAGATCAAGACAAGTGTCAATATCACATGCGATGAGACAAAATGATCTAATAATAGCTCATTTCAATTAACATAGAAAAACACTTAGTTAACTGAATAAAGAACTCCTAAGTTTAGCTTAAGTGCATGAGAATAAATTAGACTAATAATTAATTAAAGATTAATTATTAGCTAATGCATGATTACTCTAACACCACCCTTAAGATGAACTTAGGGAGTAGCTAAAAACCCTAAAAATAATGCATGATGGGTCCCAACAAACAAGGCCTGGTGAGGTACCCATGTACAAACAAAAGATCTCTCACAACTAAAGAAAAGGAGAAAACCACATGAAAAACAACTCCTCTCCAAAAGAGAGAGAGAGAGGCGAATGAAGGACTAAAAATCCTCCATATCAAGATTTGAAGGACTGAGAAGTCTCCAACCAAACAATGTCCCAAAAAGAGAGGAACATTTACAACATCGTTGAAGCACGAAGAAGTTGTAGACTGTTATTGAATGATGACTGATATGGTGTTGAAATGAAGAACCTCCTCTGAAAAAAATGATGATCATGATCAAGATAGCAATAATTTGCATGAGTTCCCTAAATGGCACTACTTGAATTAGATGGCAAACAAAGGCAAACATTTAGAAATCGAAGATACTAATGTCAAGATCAAAGACTATTGGTACCTGTATTTTTGACTTGCATCTTGCATGTTATGTAGTATTGTTGGGGTCGCTCATGCAGATTCATGTACCACATGTATCTTCGACTTCCATATGTTTGTCTTTGTTTTCCATCTGATTCAAGTAGTGTCGTTGGGGTCACTCATGTAGATTCATGTACCACCTGTATCTTCGACTTCCAAATGTTTACCTTTATTTTCCATCTAATTTGAGCAGTGATGTTGTGTTGTTTGAGCATGTGGGATCAAATTGGACCCTACCATTACATCTAGAAGTCCCAAGAACCTAAATATTGACTACCAATTCATAAAATTTGGAGCATTTTTCCCCAAGCCACCAAAAGAAACAAATTCCTTTCTTATTCATACAAATAATAAGGAATATTCCTTGTGTAAGCTAAATATTTTATAGTACCGTACATTGGCATTGTCTTTCGTAGGGCATGCGTAAACATATAGAAGTACTAAGTTTTTTTTTAGTATTTTATTAATATAATATATTTTTTTGTTGTATAGCTGATACAACATGCACAAACCTACATAGACTACTTGTAGCATATGTGAGTCAACTTATTGTGTTTCTTTGTGTGAATGGCATAAAAACACTCCAATTTCTCTCGCAACCAAAAACACTATAAAGTTGGGATAAAATGCTAATGGAAAGATTTTGAACATTAGGTATTGTGGCACCATAATCTTCCCACCACAAATCTACAAGGATAACAATTGATATTTATAATTAGAAAGGATTTTAGTAAACTTAAAAAATAAAATAAATAATAAATTAAAATTAAACACTTTTTTTACTTAGTCGTAGATTGGCTATCCTACAAATGCAAAAAAATTGAAGAAAATAATGCCCTCTCAACTTTCTTATAAATTTGTATGTATATCATTAAGTATGAGGTCTCAAAGGTTATCATCATCAACCAATTTCTTAATACATGTGTTGAGGCCAAAATAATCTTTGCATCTAATTTGAAATAAGGGGAGAAAATTTTGGAGTTTAAATAGTATGCAACAACATGAATAAATTGGTGGATTTTTTTATTCCACCTCCAATCAATTATGTATCATATGGGTTCATATTCAGTTTGTTTGACCCATACAAATTTTGAATCACCTCTTTGGCCTTATCCATGGCTTCATATATATACCCCATGATTCACTAATCACAAAACCCTAACAAATGGTTATGACGCTTAAATATAAAAAAATTATTAAACCAACAAATTGTAACATTAGAAAATTAAAAAATAGAAATTAAAGTTTAAAAACTTACTTTGATGAACTCCTCGATGACTTCAAAAAAATCTATCATAGAAATGGCCTTCACAACCTTTGTTAGGATTTACAGGAAAGACTTTGAGCAATTAAAGAACACTAATTATAAATGTAGATAACAAAATTAAAAACAAATTACACAAAACACAAGAAATTCGACGTGGTTTACCCAATGTGGGCTACATCCACAAAAACAACCATCCAATATTTTATTATCCAACAAAATAATGAGTTAGAAAGTTGCATTCACCCTCAACATGGTTTATAGTTACGTGCACATTCACATTTTCCTTCAATAGAATCTGCACAACAATCCACAATATAACTTGTTGTTGCATGTTCCTTCAAACACTCACAACATGACTTATAACCAGTTGTATTTGTAGAAAAGAAAAAACCCATTTTTGGCAGTTATAATTTTATTTTTAACTGAAAACATTAAGAAATTCCTTTATTAAAATATAGCCAATTTTTACTTCAAAGGCGTTGCCCCAACAACCCCCCATTGGGGGCATTTCCCCTAGACCCCCACTGTGGGCTTCACCCCCCGCCCCCCTACACTCCCTCATTAATTAATTTGGGGGGGAAATGTGGCTACCAAAGTTTCCAAAATATTAACTACAACATGATCATTCGCCACATACCAACAATATTTTTTGCTTCAACCTAGACTTTCTAACCGCCTTTCACTCACAAACATGTGCTTAACGTTGGGCATAATAGATAATCTACTTTGCAAGGTGAGGCAATTATTGGCAAAGTGTGATTCTTGATCGCACGAGATCCTTGCCATCAATGTGCTCTCTCATATGATTTAGGACCCATATGTGGTTGTAATGTACTTTGTGATATTCCTTGCATCTTCACCCACATTATTCACCCAACTTAGTTTTCCTATATCCTCAAATATTAGGTCAGGACAATGGGTAGCACAAGGGCTCCAAAATAATGTTGGGTTCCTCACCTCTAAAAGTCTATCGACTGCCACATGCATTTGTATTTTCAATCATTATCTAAATAATATTTTCCACTCCTACCTCCATCACCACTTCTTCCAATATGTTGCACAATCTATCTACATTATTATTTCATTGAAGTCATCGATTGATTTTAAAAATACAAGATATCCCCCTAAAGCTACTAAAAATTTGATGAGTGCCACATTTCTACCATTTGTTCACCCATCAAATAATATTGTACAATCTTTATTATCCTTTTTTTTTGTTCTTGTACTAATAGACATTTGTTTTGGACCTCATCCTACAATAATGGCTCACTCAACTTATTGAAAATTGGGGCCTTGAACCCCTTACCCACCATAGTCAATGCATTGACCAACTACTCTCAATAATAACTTGAAGCAACATTGAACAACATTGTTGTAGTACCAAAATATTACACATGCCAACTTTGCCTCATATTCCAATTCTCTATTCCACGAAATACCTTCCAATTAAGGTTGTGCATCAAGATTGTTATGTGGATCAAAAATCTAGAACTATGTGTGCCCACACTTCTTAATCATCGTATATGTGGCCCAATGGAAGAAGAGCCCCCCATATCTCCCTATAACCCTGTAGAACTTAAAACTAGATTTGAGGCTACCATTACCTTTTTTGTTCTATTTTTTTCTACTTTCCTTTACTCATATGCTACAAGGAGTGCTTTTATCTCTTTCTCAACCTCCGAACTAGCTACCATACATGGTGTAATATCTTGAAAAGGGATCCATGCAAGGTGATATTTGAGTCGATTTATGCCACCATTCATAATATTAGTTCAATGGGTACAAAAAGCATCTCCTTGCACTAGACCTTGTGCCCCATGTTTCTAGCAAGGATCTATTAGTTTTCCACCAGTTCTTCTAGTTTTGGAAGCCTATTCCTTATAGAAAAATATTACCCTCATTATTAGCCTAAACTTCACAAAAAATGTTGCATAAAATATTTCAAAGATTAAATATTCAAGATATATTGGTTATGGAATTATTTTTTTTTTTAATTGTTCATATTGCAAATCTAAACAACCTACAAGCTTGAATTTTCACATTTATAATTTGTGAAAATTCAAGCATGGAGGTTATTTAAAATTTTAAATAAATTTTTGTTTATATTTCAAGTTTGAACAACGTACACATTTGAAATTTTATAGTTATGATTGTGAAAATTCAAGCTTGTGGGTTGTTTAAAAGAATGTTGATTGTGGAGATTGGAAATCATATGAATTTTAAAAAATCATACTGCAAATTTAAACAACTTGCAAGCTTGAATTTTCATACTTATAATTGTGAAAAATTAAGCATGCAAGTCATTTAAATGAAAATTTGTTCATATTGCAAGTTGAAATAACCTATGGACTTGAATTTTCATGGTTATAATCATGAAAATTCAATCTTATAGGTCATTTAGTTGACATTTTATTCTTAATTTCATATTGCAAGTTCAAACAACTTGTAGGCTTGAATTATAACTATGAAATTTTTAAACTTTCAAACTCCAACATAGAAAGGAATCACGTGATATTAAACTATAAAAAATAAATTCACAACTTGCAATTCATTTGAACTTGTAATTTTTTAATAATATTTCTGATTTCAAGCCAAAAGAATATGATAAATGGTGTCCCCAAATCCATGTCATAATTTTTTTTAAAAAAATTATACATGAAAATCCCAAATTGCATGCCCTAAAAATGATTCATTGGAGAAAATGATTCATTAAAAATTATGTGTGTTTGGCATGGCATTCGAGAAAATTCATTTTGATTCAAATTTTAAAATGATTAACAAAGAGGAAAAACACCTCCCAATACACACATAATGAATGAAGAAGAATTATGGGGGAAGAAAACATTTCAAACACACACCCTTGCCCAAGCCAAGCAATTTCCCTTGAGAATATTTTATTATCCCTTCCATTCTGACTTCCAAATTTGTGTTTCTACCATGGAACAAAATAGCGTTTTGGAGAAAATTTCCTAAAAATGCAAAAGTAAAATGAAAATAGAAATCTAATTTTTCTTTATGCCTTTTTCTAGCCTTTATTATTTTTCTAATTCATTTTTATTTTGCAAAAATAGCATTATAATAACAATTAATAATTCACTAATACATTTAATAAAATAAACAAGCTAATTTAATCTAATTGATTTCCCAATTAAGTGGAAGTTAAAATCAATTAAATTAAATTAAGCTATAATGATAGATAATCCATATAGTTAAATATTTTCATTTTGAAGGCAATTAAATTCATTTAATCTATTCTACCAAAGATGCATAAATGCAATAGGTCGTTTTTACCTTAATCAAAAGACATTTTGCAAACACAATAAACATGTCTTTTGAAGAAAATATGTAAATACAATCAAACAAGATAGAAAACCACATGAAAATGACTCACAAACTTTACATGTTTTCAAAGCAAAGGGATTCCAAAATCATCATTGATTTGGGTCCAAGTTAAAAAGAAGTTCACAAGGACTAAGAGAATATTCTAGTGACTAGGGAGAATATTGTTGGAGATTGTTGTAGTGTTGTCACTCATGTCAACAGGGAGATTGTTGCACTATGTTGTCATTAGTGTTGTCATTGATGTCAACCTATGTCAACCTCTAGTATGGTGTTGAGCAGGTGCTATATTGTTGGTGCTGCAGATGGGGAGATTGTTGCAATCTCTAGTGTAGTGTTGATGAGAAGGTGTTTGTGATGTTGTTGATGCAATTGGTTGACTTGGTTTCCAGGTGCTTTTGAGAAAATTTGAATAGAGAGTGTACAAGGTGGAAGAGTTGTGTTTTGCATTGTGCTCCACATTTCTTCATGGTTGAAGATGTGCTTGTGTGGTTTAGATGAGATGATCAAACGTGTTCAAAGGTGTTATATCCAAAGTTTCAAGTTCTAGATCGTGTGATAGTGGAAGATGTGTTTGACAGTGTGTTGCATGTGAAGAAGATTGTCTGGGAGAAATGGAATTGCTCCACATCTCTCCGCATTAAGGTTTCTTGTCTTGCAGATTTGGGAACGTGCTAATAGTGTTTATATCTACCTTCTCTTGGAGTGTTGTGTGTTTAGGTTTTCCACAAGGTTGGTGAGTGAGTTGTATGTTTGTGGTAGTGTTGTTAGTTGCACAAGATGATGGTATTCTCAGTTGCAGGTGGTTGTGATAGTGTTGCTAAATTTTTTGATGGTGTTGCAATATTTTGAGATGTTGTGTGATGTTTCTCCGTTGTCCATAGGATGTTTCCGGACCTAGTGAGGAGTGAATTGATTGTTTGCTAGTGTTAATATAGGTTTGACCAACTTGGCGTGTTAGCATTACTTATGGATGTGCTTCATGGTTTATCGAAGCATGGTGAAGCGTTTCAATGTGGATTTGGGTCCTGGTTAACCCTTAGTGTGTTCCACCTTCACTTCTTTCCACCATGGAAGTGTTTGGTGCTGACCTATTTGTTGGTTGCACATTTGAGGTGCATAAGTTTCATTGAGGTCAACCTAAACAAGTTTGTTTGAGGTCACAGAGGATATATAAGAAAGGTTATTATTTGAGATGTTGTGTGGTGTGTTAAGATGTGAATGTGATGAAGTGTTGTGATTTGAGTGCAAGCTTAAATGCCTAAGGCTACCAGATGTAGTGAGTATAAGGTGTCTACATTTTCAGTGAACTTGAAGTTGTTGGAGGTAGTGAGCCGAAGGTTGTGGATGGTGTAGAGTTGTGGTGGATCTTCTTGTTGCTCTGAGGTATTGAATTTCCTTGTAATAGTCTTATTTTATTCTCTTCTATTTTAGACAGTGTGTCCTTTGGACAATGAGCCCTTAGTAGTGAGTCATTCTTCTCTTTTGGGTAGTGAGCCCTTCCGACAGCGAGCCTATTGTATTCGGGGTTGTTATTCATATATATGTGAGTTAATCCTCATCGTGGTTTTTCCTTGATTAGGGTTTTCCACATAAATATGGTGTTCTCTTGTGTATGACTATTGTTGTGTTGATGTTTCATATGTTTACTTTTTTTCAAGGCTTAATAAGGGTTTGAAGGCTAATAAGGGATTAAGGATTATTGAGGGTTTGATGATTTTAATGTATAATTGATTCAACCCCCCTTCTCAGTTGTCATGTGTGTCTAACAATTGGTATCAAAATTGTAGTTCCTTGGAATAAGCTTAACTACTTGAGGTAGATCCAATGGTGCACATGAATGGTGTCAAGGTCCCTTTGTTTGATGGAATAAACTATGCTTTTTGGAAAGCCATGATGGACGCCTTTCTTGTCTCATTAGGGTTTGGTGTTTGGAAATAAGATGAAACTAGATATACTCTACCTACTATTCCTCTGACAAGTGATGATGAGATCAAGGATTATGAGAATAATGGCAAAGAAAGGAATGCTATCTTGAGTGGGCTTTCTGATTAAGAGCTTATGAAGGTGATAGGCCTCGAGACTACTAAAGAGATCTGGACAAAGTTAAAAAGCATTTATGAAGGATATGATAAGGTCAAGCAAGCAAAGATGTAGAATTTCAAAGCCAATTTTGAAACCCTAAGGATGTTAGAAGATTAATATATTGTAGGCTACATGCTTAGAGTGGATGAAATTATCAACACCATCAATGGTCTTGGCATAAAACTGGAGGAAACTAAAGTTGTGAAAAAGGTATTGAGAACTCTTCCTAAAGCTTATAGTGCTAAAGTTTTTGCTATTAAGGAAGCTCAAAAATTGGATCAGTATTGTAGAGATCAAATTTTTGGTGCTTTAACTACTTTTGAATTAAGAGAGTTTGACCAAGATGCCCCAAGGAAAGAAACTACTTTTAAAGTCAACAAGAAAGAGAATGATGAATCTAATCTAGATGATCTTGATGCGCTGGAAGAAAATTTTGTAAGAAGAATGAAAAAGGGCATTGGAAAATACAAAGGTAAGTTAACCGTTAAGTGTTTTAATTGTGGAAAGATAGGTCATTATGCTTCTAAATTTCCAATCAAATTTGCAAATGAAAAACGTAAAGATCATAAAGGTAAATCTGTCAAGAATATTTATTATGTTAAAGAAGATAGTGGTGTGTTTGATGATGAAGAATTAGACTATCCAGATGATGGAAGTGATGAATGCTTGTTTGTGGCTTTAAATGTTGGAGCTAATTCTACTGACCCTAAAAAATGTATGAAGGAAATTGCTCTGGAAATGGGTCACAATATTGAAGGAACTATGTTGACTGCTTTTCATGCAAGAGAGGAGAGAAACTAATGGATAATTGATAGTGGATGCTCAAATCATATGAAATATGATAAGAGTAATTTTTTTAAGCTTGAAAAGTATGATGGTGGTCTTGTTAAGTTTGGTATCAACATCTGCTAAGATTTGTGTACAAGGTTCAATTAGTTTTTATGGTAAGCATAAGATAGATGGTGTTCTCTATTTCAAGGGTCTCAGACATAATCTTCTTAGTGTAGGACATATGTGTAGCAGAGGATATAATTTGGTGTTTCAGGATGACGGTTGTGAAATCAAAAAAGGAAGCTCTAGAACATTGGTTGCAACCGAAACAAGGATAGAAGGAAGTGTTTATCAGCTCAAAGGTGGTGGTGTTAAGTGTTTTATGTCTCAAACCAATGAAAGTTGGCTATGGCATAGAAGAATGGGTCACATCAATTTTGATAGCCTAGTGAAGATCAACTCTACTCAAGCTATGAGAGATCTACCAAATATTACAAAGCCTATCAATGCAATTTGCAATGAGTGTTAGTTTGGAAATTAGACAAACAAGAGGTTCAGAACTAAGGAATATTCTATTGTATGACCTTTGGAGTTGGTAGATATAGACCTATGTGGACCTACTAGAACAAGAAGCTCTCAAGGTGACAAGTATATTATGTTGTTGATAAATGATTACTCCAGAATGACTTGGGTAACATTTCTTAAAGAAAAATCAGATGCCCTAGATAACTTCAAAGCATTTAATTCTATGATTGAGAATGAATGGATTTAAAAATCAAATGTTTGAAGTTTGATAGAGGTGGTGAGTTCATCTCCAATGATTTTAACAATTTTTGTGAAGATCATAGGATAAAAGGCACTTATTAGCTCTTAGGACTCCTCAATGGGATGAAGTTGTGGAAAGGAATAATAGGACATTTCAAGAAGCTACACAAACCATGATGAAGGAAGAAAATCTATCAGAAGTCTATTGGAAAGACCCCCTATGAACTATGATATGGAAAACCTCCTACTGTGAAATATTTCAGTGTTTGGAAGCAAATGTTATATCAGGGGAGATGAAGAGAACTTAGGAAAGTTTTATGCAAGATTAGATGAAATAATATTCCTTGGATATTCTACAAAGAGCAAGGCATACCGGTGCTACAATAAAAGGTTAAAGAAGATAGTTGAAAGTGAAAGTGTCAAAGTAGATGAAGAATATCATTAGAACTCAATACTGATAGAAGGATATGAATCTAATGAACCACCTTGCAGAGAAGAAGAGAAAGAAAAAGAGATGAAAGTGGAAGAGAAAGAAGCTCTGGAAAAGAATCCTAAGACTCCTAAGTATGTGCAAAAGAGATATTTTGAGGATCAAATCATTGGAGATAAGAGAAAAGGTGTGCTGAGAAGAAGAGTCGCTATGGAAAAAGAACAAGTAAAATTTTGTTTACTTTCTTGAGGTAGAACCAAAAATAGTAACTGAAGAATAATTGAGGCAGATTGAGAAGAATTGGACATGGGAACTAGTCCTAAGACCAACAAACAAGAATGTAATAGGAACCAAAAGGGTATTCAAGAACAAGTTGAATGAGAATGGAGAATTTATCAGAAACAAGCCTAGGCTTGTGTGTAAAGACTACTCACAAGTGGAAGGAATAGATTCTGAAGAGATTTTTTCTCTGAGGGCGAGAATGGAAGCGATGAGGATGTTCTTGGATTTTGCAACACAAAGACTTCAAGGTGTATTAAATGGATGTCAATTCTACATTCTTGAATGGTGAGTTAGAAGTATACATTGAACAACCAAAAGTTTTTCAATTGTCAGAAGATTCTGATATGGTCTATAGATTGAAGAAAGCTTGATATGGACTCAATTAGGATCTTAGAGATTGGTATACAAGATTGGATAAGTACTTACTACAACAAGGATTCAAAAAGGGAACTGCAAATAGTAATCTTTACTTCAAGGTTGAGAGAGGTCAAATCTTGATTGTGGTTGTGTATGTAGATGACGTAATATTTGGAGGAAATGAGGAAATGTGTAAGAATTTGTAGAGGAAATGAAAAATGAGTTTGAAATGTCAATGTTTGGGGAGATGAATTTCTTCCTTGGGCTACAAATCAGTCAAACTAATAAAGGTATATTCATCTCACACTCAAAATATGTCAAGGAAATTTTAAAGAAGTTTGGAATGGAGGACTCTAAACCAGTATGTACTCTCATGGTTACTAGTTGTAAGTTTAGAAAAAATGATGAATTTTTTAAGACAGATTAGAGCAAGTACAGATCCATGATTGGTGGATTGCTATATCTAACAGCTACTAGACTGGATATCATGCATGTAGTTTGTCTTGTGGCAAGGCTTTAAGAAGATCCTAAAGAATCACATGTGACAGCAGTAAAAAGGATATTTAGATATTTGAAAGGAACTCCAGACTTTTGTCTATGGTATCCTAGGGATACCGATTTCTCTTCAAGTGCTTATACAGGTGTAGATTGGGCAAGTTGTATAGATGAAAAAAAAGAAGTACAAATGGAGGTGCCTTCTTTTTTTGAAGCAGATTGGTCTCTTGGTTGAGTAAGAAGCACGATTCAATATCATTATCTACTATAGAGATAAAGTATATTGCATCAGCATCTTGCTAAACACAGGGGTTGTGGATGAATCAAACATTGAAGGATATCAGAGTATCAAATGATGAACCTATTTCTATCTTGTTTGATAATACATGTGCTATCAACATTTTTAAAAATATGATAATGCATTCAAGGACAAAGCATATCTCTATCTGGTATTACTTTCTAAGAGAGAAAGTTGCAGAGAATGAAATGAAGTTGGAGTATGTGCCTATAAAGGATCAAATAACATCCATTTTCACAAAGGCTCTTCCAAAATATACATTTAAGTATCTTAGGAAGAAGTTAAGGGTTATTGCCTCTCCTTTCAACTAGATGGATTAGTTGGTGCATCTGTCTAGGTAAGTTATTCAAGATACATTATTGGCCCTGGACTGATGAAGGCTACCTCTCAGGGGGACTAGATACTGGTGTCTTTGGTTGATGCAGTCAGAGGGAGAATATCTTGTGACCCTAAGGGAGAGAGAGCAGTAGAGAGCAGTAGAGAGAGAGGGCAATGAATAAAGAGCAATAAAGAGAGTTTCTTACAAGTATTGCCCTTTGCCATTTATGTCAAAGGGGGAGAGAGTAAATTCTAAAAAACATAGGGGGAGAGTGAATTCTACAAGGAAACAATTGATGTCAAAGGGGGAGAGAAGCCTAGAAAATATAAGAAGAAAACGAAAAAAAGAAAGAAGTCTAAAATGTAAGCAATGTCTTGGTAAGGGGGAGTGCTACTTGATGTAGGGTTGCTTTTGTGAGTTTTTGCTTCCATTGCAAGATTGCTTTTGTTGTCTATAGGTTTTTAGAGCTGGTGTTTCCATTGATGACAAAGGGGGAGATTGTTGTAGTGTTTTCGTTGATGTCAATAGGGATATTGTAGCACTATGTTGCCATTAGTGTTGTCATTGATGTCAACCTATGTCAACCTCTAGTATGGTGTTGAGCAGGTGCTATATAGTTCGTGTTATAGATGGGGAGATTTTTGAAATCTCTAGTATTGTGTTGATAATAAGGTGTTTGTGATGTTGTTGATGCAATTGGTTCACTTGGTTTCCAAGTGCTTTTGAGAAAATTTGAATAGAGTGTACAAGGTGGAAAAGTTGTGTTCTGCATTGTGCTATGTATTTCTTCATGGTTGAAGATGTGCTTGTGCATTTTGGATGACATGATCAGAGGTGTTCAAAGGTGTTATATCTAGAGTTGATCTAGGGAGAAGCCCCCACGTGAAACTAGTGGTTTATACCCAGTATCTTGGATAGTGTGCACGGTAACCTCGTGGGGAAACTTGAAATATGTATGGATGATTGAGGCAACCATATTCATGGAGACTAGCCATGGACTACCTATGTCACTCTGAAGAGATCAAAATCGGGTATCACTACAAATGGGACTTCCAAGACCTTAGGTCCTACCAAGACCAATACAGAAATAGAGCCAATAGGCGTAATAGATAGCCCATCGTGCGTGAGAAGTGTGGTCTGTGATTCCTCGTACTTCTCCATATGCAATTTTTTTAAAAAAATATTATCTTATATAATGATATTCACACAACTCGTGGGGTTAACCATAACACCTATTACAACATTCTCATCTACACAAGCGGGGATATAAAGTGGAGAGGGCTCTTTGTTCAAAGGTAGATCACGTGAGGTGAATATAATGTTAAGAGTTACTTTCATGTGATCCGGAGGAGGAATAAAATTAAATGAAACTATGTTCAAAACTCATACATGGAGTCAAATAAGAAGAAGCATGGATGAAAAGGTTGGTAGAATGAGATGAGAAGGGATCTATGTAAATTTGTAGTTGGTTGTTGGGATTCACTATAGATTTGTTGGAGTTCTGATTTTTACCATCGAGTTGGATGGTACCATTATCGATGTGGTCTTGTATCATGTGACGAAGATGCACACACTAATCGGTATCATAACCCAAGACTCGATGATATTGGCAAAAAATTTGTGCATCGTACCATTGAGGATACTGCTCAAAAATTGGTCTAATCTCTAGGGGAGTTATTATACCATCTTTTTATAGTTTCTACAGTACATTAGTATAAGATTCAGATAATTTTGTGAATATTTTGTTTCAACCTGTAGAATTTTTATCAGTGGGAACCGACATCATGTTTATCACTACCTTGTTCTTTCTTGACTCACCAAAGATTGACACAGTTGATCGGCCATCCTGATGGAAGGACAAGGAAAAATCCCCGTACTGTGCAACCATTTTCTAGTACACGTGTAAAGAAACACACAGATGGACGAAGGACGGGTATTTCATCAGTAGAAATTATCTTGCAACATCGATTGCAAGTTTCCAACGAATAGTCTTTGCACATCAGAATCAAGCATCGCTTAGGAGATCTGAGAGAAAAGGGCTTGATAATGAATTGTAGAATCAGTCACCTTATGTGCCCCCTACTTATATTGGACAAGATCGGTAAACATGACCTTTGGCCCGATGTTGGCTTGTAACTACTAGAGGAACTTATTTACAAGTTGGTCAAAGGAAAAGAGAATTATCAAGCAAGGAGCAATACCACTCCAAGACAACATCCTTAAGAGAATGTGAGAATAGTTTTACAATAAGAGCATCATGATGAAATAATTTTGTACACATGGCGTTAAAGGACAAGACATGAGTTTTTGGGTCCCCTCGACCACTGTACTTCTTGAACTTAGGAGTTTCCATATCTTGTAGGATGAGGGATTTTAGAATATTAAAAGACAAAGTACTATGACGACAGTAGGGTTGGAACATAGGCTGAGAAGATGAGCTAGCCAAATTTGCCAACTAAGACTACATCCACCCCATGTTCTGTTATTCTTGCAACAACTGTGGTCGCAAGGTTGATGAGTACAGATCTAAGGTGAAGAGGAACAACTTTGTTTCAGAACAAAAGATTATGTGCTACAAATTCAATAATGTGGGATATAAGGCAAATAATTGCAAGAGTGGTTTTGTGAAGCCGCCTATTCAAAATTAGAAAAGGGATGAGACACTCTATCAACAAATGAAGGGAAATGAATTGGAAGATCATGAGAAGAAGTATGATTCCACTCTTGTGCACTTTGTACAAGATTCCAAGAAAAATTGAGATAGTGTATTATCTCAGGGATGAAGTAGAATCTTTTAGCCCCATGAAAAGGAAAAGGTGTTGAAATCCTTAGCATGAAAGAAGATTTGGATCAAAATAGTTGGTGTGCAGATCTATTGTGCATAAATTTAACTTTGTTGAAGTTTTTGGTGGAAGTAAAAGATGTGTGGAGATTGGTACACTTGTCCTAATTGATATCATTCCAATTTTGTGTATCGCACATAAAGATAGGTTTTAGAAAGGTAAGTTTTAGAAGTTTTCCAAGACATTCACAATGCATACTCTTTGGCAGATTCATGGTATTTTGGTCCACTTCTCTCTGTAGGAAAGGGTTTTTCTTGTGAACTAAAAGATATGTTGGTCAAGATGTGAAGGTGTTGTATCCAATTTTTGAAGTCTCTAAACCCTCTAGTATAACAACCATAAGTAATAGAGTGTTTGTGCTCTAGTAGAGTGAAGTAATGATGAAGGCTTTTTGGAATGCTTTGCCTGCCTCAAGAAAGAATGTATTGTCCATATAGTCTTATGGATATGTTCAGCTATGTTATGGGAGTCCACAAGTATAGTTTCAAAAGATAGATAGTTCCAGATGACTATCTTCTCTACAAAATATATGTTTGGTACTTGTGTTGGTTGGTGTATATACAAGTTTAGCTATGGAAATTTTTGCATGTCTCAATATGTTTCAAAGCTTGATGCTTGATTTCCATATTTTAAGCCAATCCTAAGCAATGTCATGAGAAAATTGTGAAAAGAATCGTCAAATACTTGAAGGGAACTCCAAATTATGGTTTGTGGTACAAAATTGATCAAAATTTATCTCTGAGTGTCTATATTGATACTGATTGGGCAGTTTGTGTTGATGACCGGAGAAGTAAAAGTGGAAGTACATTCTTTCTAGAAGATAGATTGGTCTCATGGTTCAGTAAATAGCAAGACTCGATGTCTATGTCCACAGTAGAAGTTGAATACATTGCTACAACATCTTGTTGCACTCAAGTGGTTTGGATGAAGCAAAATCTAAAGGATGTGAAGGTGGTTTATGATGAACCTATTCCTATATTGTGTGACAACACCAGTGCTATTAATATTTCCAAGAAACTAGTAGTACATTAAAGAACAAAACACATTTCAATCCGATATCACTTTCTGAGAGAGAAATTTATAAAACATGAAGTCAAATTGGAGTATTCATGCCTACCAAGGACCAAATTGCAAACATTTTTACTAAGGCACTTTCAAAGGATACTTTTGAGTATCTCTAGAAAATTTAGGGGTGATTTCCAATCCTTTTTCTAACTAGATGCATAGATGGTGCATCTGTCCAGGGGGAGAAAATCATGTCATATCCTTTTCTCCTAGATTGATGTGTGTTACCACTCAAGGGGAGTTGGTAGTAAGGGAGAGTTTTGATGTTGTTGCGTAAAAGTATTGTTGGTCAAAGGAGGAGAATGTGATGTTGCTTCATTTGAAGATATTTTTCCCTTTGTCCATGAAGTCAAAAAATATCTAGTTGTTTTATGCATGAGTATATGGCCCTTTGTCCTTGATGTCAAAAGGGGAGAGTGAGTAGTTGTGTTGCTATCAATGCCAAAGGGGGAGATTGTTATTAGTTGTTGTCATTGATGTCAACACTAATTTTTGGTTATCACTGATGTCAACACTTGAGGATATTTGTGTGAGATTGTTGGCAATCAGTTGTCATGCTTGGGAGTTTGTTAGCATTAGTTGATACTGTTGTCCTTGTTGCAATTGGAATTGATGTATGGGCTAACATTGATAAATGGAAGGGTTGTTTAACTTCATGGTTGGATGTCATGCCTTATCTAAGAATATTTGTTGAAGTTCATGATTGGTTGCCATGACTTATATTATGCTTGTTGAAGTTTATGGTTGGATGTAATTGAGTATGCTTTATGTCAGTAGAGGTAGTTTTATAATGATATAATAAGATGAGAATTAGAAGCATTAGAAGTATTGTTGATAGTGGAGAGATGTTGTTGAAGGTCTATAGTATGCCTTTTACTCTATCTTGATCTTATTGATGAAGCATGTGTTATTGAAAGAAATATCTAGCCTCCACAAGGTACTTAAGTATTTTTGGTTCAGGAAGTTGCATTGAAGTCTATCTAGGAGAATGCTCCACATTCCACCGTTATTGAAGTTTTGGTCTTGCAGTTTGGGATTCAATGTTAGTGCTTTGTGGACATTGCACTCCTATCTTTTTAGGTCACTTGTGTTGCAGAGGAGAGTTATAAAAATTGCATAAGGTTGGCAATGTTGTTAGTTGTCCAGATTGGTCCAATAAATATTATGTGTTTCTTTGCATTGATGTCTCAGCTCTTACAGCTTGGTGAATGTGCTCTCAATATTTGTGTTGTGTTTCAGTTCTAAATTCATGTGATGAAGTGGTCTGCAAGTTGATATGTTAATGCTATATCTTCTAGTTATGAGTTATGTGCTTTCTGGATGGAGTATTTTGTTCCTGTTTAGTTTGCAATGGTTTCTAGTGGCATGAAATTATGAAAGAAGAGTACAAAAATTTTATTGGATGTTCATGGAACATCCCCATGTGATTTGCATGATGTTGATTGCCTGATTTTGTGTTGCATTGTGTCTTGAGTTGGCTTTTTGGGTTATTTTTAGATATTTGGCCAATAGGGCTTTTTCCTTTGCTTGTGTCATGCGTTTGGGGGTTTATGCTAGAAATTGAATATGTGTTCCTTTATACTTACGGTCCTGGCCTATCTTGGTTAGAACCACCTTGAGAAAATTCAATTGCAAGAATAATTTTAAGCCAACTAGTTATGTGCTTCAAAGTTTCATCTACATGTTTCCTTGATGTTGACTTAGGTTGATGTGTGTTAGCATGTGAATTATTTTGGATCATATTGGAAGATGTAATAAGATTCTTTGGTCCTCTCTATCTTCGGGATAGGACCACATTATGTGTTTGGTGGCCTACTTGTTGAATTCATTGATTATATTCTTCCTAGTCGACCTAATTGAAGTTTTGAAGAGTTGTGGTGGATATAAATGCAAGATCATTTTGGATGCAACATGAGAGAGAAGTGTACAAGTGTGAAGAAGTGTGTGTACGAATTGTATTGAATATCCAACAAAAATAGTGCTAAAGTGTGTTAAAGAGAAGATCAATTGTGCTTTAATGTCTCAATTAGCAAAGTGAATTGTTGACAAATATTGTACAATCTATTATAAAAAAATTGTATCCTGATCTGAGATAGTGAATCTTATCAATTCCTTTGCATCTTTCTCCTGGTGTTGGTTAGTACTTGAGTGTTGCAAGTCCTTTGTATCTTTCTCTAAGGCAGTGAGCCTTCTTGCAAGTCTTTTTAGCAGTGAACCTTTTATATTGTGAGTTAACTCTCACCGTGGTTTTTTTTTCATTAGGCTTTCCAGTAATTATGGTTTTCTCCTTGTGCATGTGTTTGTTATCATTTGATTTCTATTTGTTATTGATATGATTAGAAGTAGAATTTCTATATCTTTCATTATTGAGTATTGTTGATCATACTGAGGGTTTAAACTGCTATATTTGATTAAGGGTTTTAGTTGTGATAAGAGGATTGTATTGTGATAAAAGTTTCAAGGTCCGGAAGGGATTAATTTTTTGTGTAGACTGATTCACCCCCCCTCTCAGTCTTTAAGTGTCTTCAATAGTAGATTGGGTTGTGAAACTCATGAAAGTGTCACAACACGCTATCTACGACACGTCCTAACACGAGAGAAGAAAAATTTTGACAGAAAGACAAGAGGAAAGAAAGTTCATGTTAGGTTCACCAAAATGTAGAGGAGGAGATTCACTATTCTCGAGTCTTTAGGGTAGGGAAAAGTCTACATGGAGAAAATTGTCCTCAACTACCTCAAGGAAACAAGCTCAAGTGACGAGAGACAATTCAGGGAGAGTTTTTGATATGTTTTTATGTTTTATGATTGTTTATGGAAAAATAACTTCAAAAGGCAAGTGAGCAAGCCTTAGAGGTCACGGGAGATAGACATACTAGCTCTTGGTTAGAAGACAAAAGCGTAGGCCAAGGATGACAATGAAATGCGCTAGCGACTCAGTGGGGATGTTGGCATCTCAGTGGGGGTGTTGTCGTCTCGTATGAACCAGAGATAGAGTCAGTCACCAGAAACACATGGGATCCACTAGCTATTTAGTAACAAGAGTTTAATAGTTTGACTAATCTAACAGACTGTAGAAAATAAGGGAGGAGCACAACAAGAAGAATACTAAATGAACAAGTAGATAAACTATTAAACAAAATGACAAAGAGTGAAGGAAAAGAATGAGCTCATAGGTGGTTCAGTTGTGAAGCCTCCTGCAAAGCTCCACATGGATAGCCTGCACACATAGAAACAATAAAAGTGTTGGGTTTGTTTCGGGGCTTGCCTTAGTCGAACCCAAATTTTGGTGTTTCCATCTCCATGGACAGCCAAAGAGACAACAATATAGAGAAATAGACAATAGACAATACAAAATGACAAGATATCAATATGCTACTTCAATATGAATGATGATGCAACACAAGGAAATGTTACCCTCCCTCCAATGAGCTTGTGAAGATGAGAGGAAGTGCAATGCCTTGCAAGAGCTTGAGATGAATGTGCAAGAACCTTGATGTAGAAGAGCTTGAGCAAGCAAGAAAGCAAGAAGAGAATGAAGATTGAGAGAATGGACTTGCAAGAGAGATTGAGTTGCTAGAAGAGCTAGAAGTGGGAATGAATGAATAAGAGGGAAGAATATGATTTCAAATGAAGAATTACATGCAAGATGGCCATTTTCAAGTGTGCTTGCGCCTGCAAAGGTGTTACACTTCGCGGGCAAGCAGAAGTGTAACGTTCCAATGACCACAGGATCAAGAATCTTGTCAGGACATTCACACGACACACAAACATTTGCATGATGCAGAAGTGTCCCCGATAAAAATTCCCCCATTGACAAAATAACAGGGTCAAGGAAGAAAATGAAGGCGGGGAGCAAGGGTATTCACATTATTATCTCATTAGGCTAAAGTGAAGATTGATGTAATGTGAAATTGCATTAAGGGTGCAATTTTATGATATTACAGTATTCTAGTATAACTCCCCTCAAATTGAGTGCATGCATCGCTATTGATTTGATTTGAGGAGAAGTGGTGTAATGACCACATGTGACAATGTATTGTCCCTAGTGTGTGAATTGAAATATGTGATTATGAAAGACCATGCGATGGGGAATAAAGAATGCCCTCAATTTCGCCCCAAGTATGAGGACAAGTAAATGAAAGAAATGTAAAGTGGTCATGTGCCAAGTGTCCTCACATAAGAGAAATGTGATCATTTTTATGTATGATGCTTGCATTCAAGAAACAAAATGATAAGTATGGCTTGAAATATAATCATGAGATAGCCATATAATGCATCATGTAAGTTATTCTCATGTGAAATGGCATAACAAGTGGGTGGAAGTGATACCATCATACAGAAGAAAAAAAAAGTATGTGTAGAGGATGTGCCCACATATTTCCCCACAATGTGAGAACAAACATAGGTGTAAATATGTCATCATATAAGTGTAATTGTATAATCATGTCATGTATAATGTCTTCGTGTTAATGTGACCTAAGAAAGGTATAAGACATAATCATTGAAGCGCCACAAGATAAATACCATAAAAATGACATCAAAATGTAAGAAGCAATGGTAAAGCATATTGTGTTTGATGTAAGTATAAACATAACATATAGTATGTTCTCCAAAAGAAAAATAAGAATTGCTTGGATTGAAGAATAATATTCATAGATGTTGTTGTCCATGAAAAATCAAATAAAATAATGTGAATGTCAAGTGTTAAAAAAATGTAAGAAACAAAAATAAATATTAAATAAAAGAAAAACACAACAAACAAGGCAGTTTAAGAGACAATGTATTTACAATATAACTCAAAAATGTTGGTATTGGCATAGTATGATGGTTTAAAAGTGGTAATGTTCTTGCCATCAAGATTCAAACCCCATTGAGATGTAGTTATTGAGTGTTTATGTCAGAGATGAGGTCCCCCATTTATGACCTTGCCTATTCAAATTTATAACTCGAGAACAAAGACATTCACCCCTCTCTAAAAAATATATTTATAACTAAAAAATACATATAAATTCTTTCACATCTCAAAGTCAAGCAACATTCGATTCTTTCACATCTCAAAACTAAGAAAGCACTAAAAAAATCCTACAAAGATGACAAATGAATGGTAAAAATTCCAAGAATAAAAACTTCAAATAAGCAAGCCCGTGACCCATGTTCTTTTTTCGGTGACTTCTGTTTATGATTTTAAAACTTCTTTCCAACTCATAATTCCTGCAATACAATTATGTAATGCTCGTGAACCAAACCTTAAATAAACAAATAGATTTTATATTTCAAAAAAATGATGAACAAGCCAAGCTTGAAAGTGGGATTAGAATAAAAATCCTAACTAATACTGTGATTTATTAATCATTTTCTACTATCATCTGCAGTTCTAACTGCTTCTCTGATGATGCTGAGCTTTTCATGGGACCCTTTTCTGACCAGTTTTAACAGCTACAGAATTTCTGTCCATTGACTTCAATTATTTAAGCTTTGGTTGATGGCTAACTGTTATTGCACAGTTATTGTGTCTCAAGTTGCTGATAGATATCACTGCCATTTACTTAACTATGAACAGTGCAGTTGGTAAGAATGGAACATGTACAACTTCCATTTAAATATCTGGTAACTTTTGAAGTCACAGATATGTACATGTTTCTGTTTGGATGGATTGAAACATCTCTTTTGTGGAGGAACTTTATGTCTTTGTACAGTCACTTTCTATGAGTACCCACCTTAGAAACTCTCAAGTACTTTTTAATTTATTTTGAAGTTTGTGGTGTTCATTTATTTTGACTGTAGCTTTCACAGTCATAACAGAGCTTTTCCATCCTGTACTCTCATTTTCAGTGAACAGTTAGATAACCAAATCTTGTATGTTTTTTTAATTTTATTGGTTTTAACAAGAGAGTAGATTAGATTCTCACTTAATCTCCTTTTGAGTTTAGTGAGTTTGCCATTTCAGTCAAGTCTGATGAGGATGAGTGATTTATATAATTTAGTTCTGAGACTAAAAACAGTATTATTAATCATACATGGAAACCTATTCTATTAAAAAAAGTACACTGACAAAAGTAAAGAAAATGTTTTTAGATGAGAACACAAAAAGAAAGGGAAGGGTTGTCTAGGGATTAGGGGAGAGGGGTCTATAGTGGAGCACCCTAATTTCACGTCTCTCTAAATCGTATGTGAAAATTTCAAATCACTCTCAATTTTGTAGAGAAGTTTATTTGGCAACTCACCTACTTCTAATTAAGTGTTGTTAATATGTTTCAAAGTAGAAATTATTATAATAAGTGTTGTTAATAGTTAATTAATGTTATTGTAATAAGTTTGAAAAAAATTAATTGATATATTAGTAGTATAATTAGATTATATTTGATTAGTTTGAATTATTTTAGTTGTAATAACAAACATAATAAGTTATCTATTATTTAAAATCAACAATTAACAAGTCAAGAGTAAAATAGAATATAAGATGGAAGACTTATAAGATGAAGTTTGATACTCACAATCTTGCAGAGATGAGTTGTGTATTGTCACTTTATTTGTCTCATAATTGAAATTAGTATCAATATTATAGTCAACCTATAATTAGAGTCAAATTCATAGTTAATCTCCAATTGCCCTTCTTTGTTTAATAAGTTTATTCCTTACTCATTATGTCAGGATGTCTCATTTGTATTAAGGTTCAACTATAAGATGTCTTCTATGTCGTTCATTTTATTTGCATGTTAAAGTTCGTAGTTTCAATTTACAATAAAAATTTACATTCATAATTAAAAATCTTTCAAAATACATAGTTTACTGGCTACCAATTGAATAATCACTTCAAAATCAAGAAGATGTGCATGTGAGTGAAAAATCCTTTAAAATTTATTATAAGACAAACCTACATGTTTTTTTCACAATATGTGTGGGAGTCAAATTTAACACTACAAAGGTCATTCCTTTGGTTTTTTAAGTATGTCAAGGATCAATGTCCCAATATAATCATTTAAGATTCAATGGTGAAGGCTAAACCACCTGAGTTAAGATGTTTGAACTTTAATAAAGTCATTTTGGCCTTAAGCTAACACATGTTCCTTTAAATCGAGTTGCCTTTGGTGATTAATTAAAGCAAACACATATATAATGAAACTTGCCTACTCAACCCTCCAAGCACACATGGTGGTATCACATTAGCTCATTATTATGTAGTTCCACCTCACATTCTCATTTGGACCTTTCTTTTGACCAATAGGACCTTGACATAGATCATTTTCTTTCATGGTCATTAATACAAGCATGGGTATATGAGTCAAATAAATTTTAAGGCTCATTTGTACTAATTCAATCAAGTAATAAAATGATCCAATGGCTAAGCAAAATCTAGCTACATCAAATTCTTGAGGGTACAATGTATGCAACAAAGTGCTTGTATTTTAACAAGCACAGTTTTATTATGCATGACATGTGTACCCTTGAGCAATATATAGTCCAACACTTTTACATTGACTCATGAAATAAAGCCACTTATTATAGAGTAATCCTCATGTTATAATGTGATCATTTAAATATTGACATATCTCAATAGCCAAGATGTATTTCATTCCAAATCCTTGATCATGAGAAATCAACCAAGGCTTGAAGTAGAATGTGACTTACCTGCCTATCAGGTACAAATCAATACATCAATGACACATGGGTAATCTTCGTAATTTTGCACATAGACTATTGCCAAGTCATTGGCTAGGTATGAATAGATTAGTGTAGGCAATGCTCATGGTCCCCTCAACTAGTTGCCAATTATATTCATACTTACAATGAAATCACTTTAAGTCTTAAGAGTAACAATTACAAATCACTAGGAAAATCAAATGTAAGTTATGGACTTGTAAGGCGAAGCTTGACAATTGAGATCAAACCAAAGCAAAGGAGATGTATGGTTTATTCTATTTTTATGAAAAATCAATGGTTGAGTACATAGATAAATAAATCATAGAGACTAAAAGCCTAAGGAATTGATAGGTCCAAAGGATTTACATAAGATATAAAGATTTGACTTTATTTCTATGTTGTGTGTCATTTAACAAGGTTATTTTTCCCTATAGTTCACATGTGTCTTTTATACTTTGTTAAAGCTTGAGAAAATCTAGCAATCAAGGTTTATTTTACTTTAGATCATGATGATGAGGTATCAAGTAGGATCAAAGGCATAGGGTAGTTGGCTCACCCATTGACCCAAGGCAAATTAAATTTTGACATGATTTTATATCAAAACATAATTAAACCGGGTGAAAGAAACACAAATTTATTGTCACAAATATTCTATGAGATGGTGTACATGCACTCCAAGCTCTATCTAATACACTATAATTTATGTGAAATGTATCTACACCTTGCACGTTTATATATTTGTGCACCTATAGTGAATATTGAGATACCAAGAATGTCAAATTCCTCTATTAATTGATGTGTAGTGTGATACCACATTCTAAAATTGTTATTTTTTGTTCCAATAATGATGAACACATTTTCTATATGGTTTGTATAAATTGAGGTTATGGGTTCTATTGTAAGATGGGTGAATAGTCAAGGAATTCCCTCAATAATGAGCCCATGGATATCTCTTCCATTATACTAGACTTTCAATTTTATCATTACCAAGTTCCTTTTATTTTATTTGTTACTCCATGGAACATTGATGATGGGGTAAAACCATGTGAGATATGACTATAGAAGTAATTCCACACTAAAAAACGTGCATGACATTCATTAAGGCTATTTTAGCTTTATGGTGACAGTGTATATAAACATAAAATAATTATAGTTCTATAGTACAATCTTGGAGCCCATATGTCAACTCTCAATATACATGTGCAATTATTTCATAGTGATATCATAACACCTTGTGCATTCATTGTTTATAACCTCTAACCAAAAATATTAAAACAAAATACATATTTATTTTGTTTTAATTAAAATATGGACATGTATTAGAAAATATTTTACATAAAGATAATGTTGACACGCATTCTAGATCTATGGTCCAAAAAGAGATACAAAGATTGGTTGGTCCATGTACAAAAGTAAAAAAGGAAAATTGGGCATTCTTTATTTCACCATTCTACCATAGCACAACAATACATGTGAAACTAATTTATGTATTGACCAATAAGAACCCTTTAAACACAATTCAATCATCTACACATCTAATAGTTGGAATTCACTTAACTCCAAATCCATGGTAGTGAGCCATCAATCAAAGGATAAGATATGGGGTGTCTTGCTCGCATGTTGGGTTTCTACCTATCAAATATCGACACATCACTAGCTCACTATGTAATGGGAACTTAAGGCCATCGATAAAGATAAAATAAATTAGGTAAAGTGGTGGTCAGGTTCCCATTCTTGGTTTATCGATCAATTATTATGAAATTTTTTGTGTTTTAGATCAAGTCAACAATCAACAACAAAATATAAAAAAAGTACTCAGTTTTAAATGGAGACCAAGTTGAATCTCAAATAATCTTGGAATTGATTTAATGAAGGCCTTGGTTCCATGGAAAATAATAGAAGACCAAGAAAGGTGATTCTTATAGCCTAGAAAAGAAACTAAATGATCATTTAGTGTTATAAAAAGATTGGTTAAAGAACCCAAAGACCAATAATGAAAACTCCACATCAAATTAGAACAGGCTCTCTAGATTGAATCTACATCTTTCATGATTGGAAATTTTGTAACTTTAGCAAACATTAAGGCATATTCTAAAAAAGTAGTGCTAAATTTATTATATATAAATAGTAATAACAATTTGTAGATGTTTCATACAGTAGCAACATTACAATAGTTTTTACTAGTTATGCAAACACTACAATTTTGTCAAAGAAACACAAATTTCCTATGAGTTCTTTTGTAGGGGATGATGTGCATGCAATCTAATGAATAATTGATTAGATGGGATCCTATTCGTCTACACTATATGTAGTTTTAAATATTGTTATGTCAAGTTAATATAATGTAGCCTTCTATAGCTCTCGATACTAGAAAAATATTTTTTAGCCTTGAGTTACATGAAGCCAAAATAAGATTCTAATTCTTTTATCCAATATAATTTTGATATAAATGTTGTTTTTTTAATTTTTCATTAAAAAAATTGTATTTTTAATTCTTGAACATTAGAAAAGGAAAATTGATAATAATAAAATCTTTTAATTTTTGGTTATATCATACAATTAATAAGCACAATTTAGACTTCCAAAAAAATATTGATCACTTAGTATCCTAACATGTTGCAGGGACTAATAAGTATTATAAATAAATATATAATAAAATCTTATGTGTAATCATATTGTAATGGTGAAAATAGCATACCCATGTAATTTCCCATTTTTTTATGTGCCTACCTTGATGAGAATGTCTTAATGTAATAACATATTGACAATTTCCATACTATTATGTTAGATTTTCCTCATGACTCGACCCCATCCATATTCATTTCACATTCTTTTCACTAATCACTATATATCCATCCCTATTTTACCTTCATTTATTAACTTACATTAATTCCCCACCTCCAAATTAACACTTTATCTCTTTAGATCAATTTTGAGTGGTGCAAGATTCATCCAAGTCAATCCTAAGGAGCACATTAATTATCCTTGAAATCTAAAGCATTAAATTTAAATTTAAAATTTCCTTTCCCTTTCACTATTTTTATGAATTGATCTAGCGTGTGCACATTTCATGCAACATGTTTTGATTATATGGGGAAAATAGGTTTTGAAGGGACTCGAAACCCTTTACGATAGTAGATACAAAATGATGCTCAAAAGATATAACACTAAACTATCAACAGCAACCCAAAATCCTTTACAACTATAGTTACAAAATGTTGTTCAAAAGATATAACACTAAACTATTAGGAGCATCCATCAGCCAAAAAGAAGGAAAGAAACTGAAACCCACCAATAGAAAAACAAACAAAAAATAGACAACAGGACACTACTTCATACTTCTTAAGGAGTTGGCCACCTCAAGTTCCTAGTTCCTATGGAGCCCAATCATGTCCAACGGTTCTTTTTTCTCGTCCACAAAGGACTTCCTCCAATCACCCAACCCTCTAGTAGTAGGGCCTTTAACATCCTCTTTTGCACCTTTTTTCCCTTTAGCTTTAGCCACTTGCTACTTCTCCATCAGCTCAAAAAAATACAACTGGTACTCTCTAAGATCACTGATCTTACAAAATAGAACCTCCAAAGAATTTGTACTATTCTTAACAAAAATATGACAGGCATGGAGAAGTTTCTTAATATCCGCGTTGGTATCCATAACCTTGGCTTCTAAATAAGCTAGTCTCTACTCACATAGAGATTTGAAATCAGTGAACGAACACTCAAGATCAACAATTATATTAATCAGAATATTTGAGGTCGTTCCTTTCATAATATTTTGCACATTCTCTTTCAATCCCTTGATTTTGATGCTAACCCTGTTGAATTCCTGAAGAGTCCATTTAGCCAATTTGAAAGTGCCAGTGGCCCTACCCTCACCATGTCGAGAAGTTCAAACATTGAGGTGGTGTCATCATTGAGATAGGAAAATTCCTCCGACAAGGGGTTAACCTTGAGAGGCTCTGGCTTCGCTTGCTTCTGATCAACACCCTCCTCCTCCTGCACCATTTTCTCACCCACAAGTTCCTCATTTGGAGAGTTTCAATCCAGGGAATCATCAATTTCCACCGCCTTCTCCTTGCAGAGCTCTGTGGTATCCTTTACCATATCTTAATTTGAGGCCTGGTTCTTCATCTTGGAAATGCACTCAGAAACCCTTCTAGCCTTCTCCTTGGCCTCCATGGCCACCGCATTCTCTTGCAACCCCTCCTCCTTACCTCCAATCTTGGTATCAACGTGACCAATGTTCACAGCTTCACCCTTGGACCTAGAATCCCTAGAACCTACCTTTATGTCATCACCATCAGTCTGGGATTTTGACTTATGAAGAATAAGTTTCTTGGATGTTTGTTTTCCTTTAGTGTTACCCTTCTTTCTCTTCTTAGAATGGGTAGCCACAGGGGAGGGAGACTCGTCCTCACCTTCTTCATTCCACTCCTCTTCCTCTACCACATTGATATCTGAACCAGGTGAGCTAGAATTCTCACTTAGAGTTTTCTCCTTTCCCTTAATAGAGGCGACGGGAATTAGGGCTTTTACATGCTCCATAATTAACAAAATAAGGCCCTCATGTAGGACCGGTTCCCTCCTATTTTTCAAGTGCACATACATAGAGACCTCCATGGAGGATAAGAGAAAGAAAGGAAAGGAAATAAACAGCTCATGCCTAAAATGATTTAAAAGAGTAAAATGATGGCTAAGAATTGTAGTGAACCTACCTTCCAGAGTCACATACCGCATAATTATTTCCACTATATTTGCCCATATCTTCTTGAGAGACTTCCGCTCATAGCCCCAAGCTTCCATCTTGATGAGTTTTTTCGTTCGTCATCTTTGAATAATTGAGCCATTGCCTCCTCATTACTCTTCTTATCTTTGAAGAATTTATGACCAACCATAGGAAACCCCGTCACGATAGTTATAAGCTCCTCATTGATGTCAACAACCATTCCCCTCATCTAGAGTTTGTGATTGTGTCAATATGAAACAAACTCCACTTAAGTGTTTGGATCATGTCCATGCAGCCTTTCTAAGAAAGGTGTAAAATTCCCATGTTGGAGTATCCTCCAAATTTTCCTCTTCTTTCTCAGACTCGCACAAGAATGAGGCTCAATTCTACTTTTGTCACCTCCCATATTCACAAGAACCAGAAGCAGAAAACCTTGGCAAGAAGTGTTCGACTGAAAGCCAACAAGTCAAGCGATACCAACAAAGCATGTGAATCTAAAGTTGTTACCAATGGTAAAATAATGCCACCACATAAACTCAGCCAAATCCATCATTTCACATTGATATCTTAGTTGCCTCGGGAAGGAGAGAGTACCCCTCCCATGCTCTATACTCATTAACTTTGATAGCTTCATTAGCAAAAAAATCTGCCAATCAATTTACTTCTCGATATATGTGAGAAACACGAGTTTCCTCACAATATTTCAACATTATAATAGCATTCTTAATTAATTAATCGATATTCCTAGGCTTATGGGTTCCACATAGATAGTTGATGATTTTTAATGAGTCTCCTTCCACCCATAGTCTAGAGTATACCATGTCGATGACAAGTTTAATACTTATAAACATAGCCTATGTCTTAGCACAGTGATTTATCTGATTTCCCAATGGGAGTGCCACCGCGCCTAAGAGCCTTCCATCCTCATTCCTCAACACCCCCCACAACTAGTGAGACCAAGGTTACCCTTGGGTGCCCTATCAAAATTAATTTTAACCCACCCTAAAGGTGGAGACCTCCACTTAGTACTCAATCTAGCATTTAGATTGGACTTGGTAGTCTCAAATAGTAAAGAGGGAATCTTCCAGTTAGAAATCACCAACAAGTCATACCCAGCCAAGCAAGAGGACGGGGCCCATCGAGGTGCCTTAGACCCAATGAGAGAAAAGTTTTCCAAGATTTCTCGACAAATCTTAATGAAGAGACTATTTATCTTGAGTTTAGAATCATGGAAGATTCTATTGTTACGTTCTTTCTAGATACCCCATGCAATATGTGGAGCCATAAGATCCCACAGTCATCGAAGAATGGGGGAGGAAGTAGGACACTTCCATTGTTCAACAAAACTACAAAGGGAATCCGAGAAGACCCAGTCTAGGTTCTAAAGGCCAAGAATTATACTCCAGAGAAGAGAAGAAAAACTACACCCAAGGAAAAGGTGAAAGACACTCTTCGCATCAGCTTCATAGAGGACACATCTATTCAGAATTGTAAATCCCCTTTTACACATATTATCTTGCGTTAAGACTTTATCTTGCATAAGCAGCTAGAAGAAAACATTCACCTTAGGGATCAACATTTTTGTTCCATAATTTCCCTCAAAACGGAAAAGTGTTAGGCTTCTCCAGCGAATTAACAAAGGCAAAGGCCACCGAAAACTTACCATTAGCACAGGGGGGCCAAACTACCCTATTTGATCTTGGATAAAGAGGAACATGAACATTACATAGGAATTCATGTAGGACATTCAGCGACGGGTCCCGATCTTGGAAAGCCTTCCACTCCCCATTTTGAATATAGTCAGCCACCATAATACCAAAGAGGTGCTTGCATAAAGGAATTCCATGCAACATGTTTCTATGTGTTTGTAATCAAATAAAAACTCGTTGTGCACTAAAACATATGGTGAAAATAAGGAATATGAGGGAAAAGAGAATAATTAGAGCATTCTTCGATCCTAAAGGATAGTAGAAGAATAAAAAAGGAACCAAATCTACATCATCATCATATAGGCCATCTGCATGTGTATGAGTGTTATCTTTGATATTTCCATCATCATTAATTCAATCAACCAAGGTGTTTGACCTAGAAGAACTCATTCCCCTATTGATTTAGCAATATCCTCAATTGAATCTTTAGACACTAGACCTTGATAAATTCGCAAATCTTGAATGTAAAGGAGAGAAAATATTTTAGTGCACTTTCTATCAGATTAGTTCTAAGTGGCATAGATCAATTCCATGCATTTAATAAAGTTAATATCAATTGGGATAAAACACATGAGGCTCAAGTTAGATTTGCATCATTTTATATGGTAGTTCAAACTTAAGGATATTCATCAAATTGAGATAATTAATTTGTTATAGTAGAAATTCCTTCCAAAATAGCATAATTATCAACATTTATTCATTATCAATTTTACATCCTAAGTACAATTGATCCTCCTATTCAATTACCACACTTATTTTTATTTTATATTATCTCTCTTAGCCCTATTATCTAGGTTAATTATTTATTAATTGAAATAATTTATATAATTAGCTTAGATAGTTCATAGATATAATGTATTTCTATATATTTTTTATGAACACAACTTATCTTACACCCTAGGGTTTGAACTTAGGGTTTATTCCTTCTACATTATGGTTTTGGATCTCATTTATCTTATTGTTTATCCTTTATCTCAAATTCAACTAGAGTTTGCATCCACCCCTATTCATGCATCATTGATTTATCTAAATAATTAGGGTCTAGTTTTTTAAAGTATGATCTCTCTTTTATCCTTACCTACCCAACCACCCTTCTATTGTCCTCTTAGGTTGTATTTCATGCTTTTTAACTTGAATATAATTATTGACTAATATTCTTAATTTATTTCAACTTTAAGTTAATTCTCATATCATTCATTTTATCCTTTAGGGCCATTCAAATTTGTAATGTGTATTTTACCATAGATTCTCATAGTCCATGGAATCTATCATTTATACATGATTCTCTTACTAATTTTGGCATGTTTATAATTTATCACTTACATCTAGGCTAACACTCTCATTGATTTCTATCATATGGTTGGTTTTCTATCTATGGATATGCTTTTTCATCATCTAAATAATCGTTCCTCCTTCATAGATATATTTATTACATTTCCTTATCTTGAAACCCATTCATCTCACTTATCCATGAGTCTCATGTTACTTATCCTTTTATATGGATAGTGTTAGGAATGTACTTGAGCCTATATGCACCAAAACAACTACACAACACCAAAGAGGGCATACCCAATTTATCAGTTTCATGCTAAAGTAATCCATTAGGGATCACCTAATATCTCAAATAAAAGATTCTATATAAGCACCCAAAAGGTACATAGAATAAATCCCAAAATGGGATTTTATGCCCTTAATCTATTGATTGTATTGGGATATAGGAATGAATGATGGCTCACATAATCCTTAATTGAGTCATTTGCGATTCACTAAGTATACTTAAAGTATGCCAGGCTAGCCTCATCGGGATTAGAGTATTAATATTACCTATTAATTATTATATATAAGAGGTAGTGAGTAGTATTTAAGCATCATATTATAAGCTTTGTTCTTCTTGAAGACTTTTGGAGGTTGCTCCCTCAAAGTTTCTTATTGTTCTCTAGCCTTTGCAAATTATTTCTTATAATGTTCTTCTGTCATGAAATTAATTTCATTAAAAATGCAACCAAAGCATGATCTTGGCATCTAGAAAATAAGAAACAATGTTTTTTTTTAATTTAGGAAGTCTTGTTGTCAAGAATATAGATTTCTCATTTTTGTGAATTATTTTTGTGAAATTTGTAAGGTTGATCAAGGACATGTTGAAGTAGATATAGTCCAAATTTGAGGAAAATTGAAGCATTTTTCAAGGATTTATAATAAAATTGGGCTTTCACAAAATTCCCTTCTAATTATGCATGTAATATTATATTTATTGTGGGAGGGTTTTTCTAAAGTGAGTCCTACAATCAAGTAAGTTATAGTAAAAATCACAATGGTGATGGCTTCAACAAGAGGAAAAAAAGGAATATAATCACACTAGGAAAGTCTCCTAACAAAGATGAGACAGAGTTAAAGGACATATTTGATAGGAATTTGAACATAATGTCTTTCACATTGGAGGACAAGGTTTGCGTACTATACGAGAATAAGAAAAATATCAATTCTAGCATGGCCAAACATGGAAATATTTCTATAATAGCAATAATAAATTGGATAGTCTCAGACACACTACTAATAAGATGTTAATTTCACAATAGAATCAACAACTCTAGGGTGGATCTATAGGACAAATCAATCTAGACCCAAATTGTGTACAAAATTAGCCCATGGGTAGCACTAATTCCATTTCTTAGAACCTACTTTTGAAGGTTAATGTGTAAGTTCACTAGTAAGGATCCACCAAGATAAATTAAATGGAGATTTTTTATGTACATTAGATCCCAAGTTGGTAGAAGTTTGCAATGGCTTCCTTATATCTAAAAACTAATCAATTTTTTTAGTATCAATGGTCATGTACTCAAAAGAAGAAAAAAATATCATTTTCACTTGGTCAATTTTTTAGAGGATTATCAAATATACTATAAAAATAGTGTTACTTATAATTTCTCTAGTGGAGCTTCAATCAATTGGAAAAGCTATGACACAAGTTTGGTCAAGGATTGTATTCATTAATTCTAGAACCTATCCTTGTGAGGGAAGACAATTATGGATGAGAACATTATTAAATTATCCTTGGTAATATCAAGGATCATATTCAACATGGGATGTATATGATTAATCCACATAATGTATCTAATTTAATTATTATGCCATGCAAGGTAAAGTGAAATTCTTGTCCAACAAAAGGAAAAAATCACTAGCAACAAAGACTATAGCATCCTTGCTTTTCCATTTCCTTTGGCTAATAATCTAAAACCTCAAAAAAATTAAAAAGGTAAAAAGGATTACGTTTTATTATGATAGGAAATACAATTCAAGATAAAAAAAGTGTTGAAAAGAAGTTGTTCTACATTCATGGCACCAATTAAGAAGAATAAGTAGTAGATGTTGTTGATGAGATAGATGAGAGAAAATCCGCCACCAACTATATATAGACATGCACTCTTAGGTATTATCACACCAAAACCCTCAAGGTAGTGGGGTTCCTAAAAAATAGAAGGTAGTAGTATTGATTGACTTAGGAGGTATTCACAACTTCATAAACAAAAAGTTTGTAACACAATTAAATTATTTCATTTAACTAGATCAAATTTTAAGTCATGAAATTATATTCAAGGAAATGAAATATTATTAAACTTGACATGAGAAACTAATATCTAGATTGACCTAGGTTTTATATTCTCGTGGGTGGAGTTGAAATTGCTTTGGGAATCCAATGGCTTACTACCTTAGAAATGATTGAGATAAACTTGTAGGATTTGTTCATGTGTTTTCATTTAGAGGATATCACATTTAAATTGTTATGGTTGCATATAAAGTATCCAAATATGATAAGATCCCATAAAATGCAAAGATTGCTAAGAAAGAGTGCAAATGGATTTTTGGCACTTCATTTTCTTAGAAACATAAAAGGAAAAATTTCTTACACTTCCACATTTATAAGCAAATGTAAGTAGGCACTTAGTAGTTTTTGGGGATATATTAAAAGGATTACCTCCCAAAATAGATCATGAACATTTTATTCCAGTACTATAATGGAGCCAACCACCACACATTGAACATTAATCAGTCATATTCAAAGTGCTTATTGATCTCTAGTGGTGATGGTATGTAAAAAAGAGGACAATTGGAACATGTGAATATACTATAGGTAAATCAACAAGTATACCATCAAAGATAAGTTTCATATTCTAATAATTTATTATGTGTGAGACGAACTAAATAGAACTATATTTTTGCAGAACTCTTAGATCAAGTTATCACCAAAATAGAATTGAGGAAAGAGATATTCCCAGGTTAGCATTTAGGACTCATGAAGGTCATTATGAGTTACTATGATATTATTTTGTTGTAGTAGATACTCCTTTTAATTTTCTAATTTTGATGAATTTCATCTTTAATCCATTTTTAATAATTTTATATTAATAAATTCTTTGATGATATATAAATTTATAGCAAAACATAGGAGAAAAATTTGCACTATATTAATTAGGAATTAAAAATTCTCCAACAACATTAGCTTTATGATAAACCTTATAAGTATGCATATGAACTCAAATAGGTCAAGTTCTTGGGTCACATTGTGTCTCTTGAAGGATTTAAAGTTGATCCTAAGAAAATCGACGCCATGATAGAGTGGTTGGTTCTTAAAACCATTAAGAACTTGAGGGGCTTATTAGGACTCTCTAGATATAAGAAAATATTTGTAAAGAATTATGGTTGCATAACAACACCCCTCTAGCCATGTTTTGAAAAGAATGATTCCTAATGAAGCGAGGTATCTAATACAACATTTTAGAGACTAAAGGAGGCTATGAGTACCACTTGAATTTCAACCACTCCATATTTCACAAAATTTTATGATGGAGTGTGATTATTTAGGGGATGTTATAGAATATATTTTCATGCAAAAAGGAAGGCTCGTTGCTTTCTAAAGTCATTCATTGGAGTATAATAATCAAAAATCCTATTTATGAGAAGGAAAGGATAGATATTATTTTGCAGTCAAATAATGGAGGCCATATCTAATTAGTAGACACTTCAAAGTAAAGATAGATCATGATAGCCTAAATTCTTAGGGTAGCAATTATCCTCTAAAGAAAAAGAAATGGGTCACTAATGTGTTGGGATATGACTTTCATATCATCTATATCTATAAGGGAAGGAGAATGTATTAATCGACACAATATCTAGAAAGGATTATAGGGATGAACCATTGTTGTGTACCATTTCAATATTATAGGAAAATTAAGTTGAATAAGAGAAATAAATATGTTGCACGTAAAATCATTAAATAATTGATGAATGATATAAGATTCTCAAACAAGTTCTATTGGATAGGAGACTGTCTATGGTATGAGAGATGGTGCTTATGTAATAATTCCACCCTCAAGCAAACGATTCTACAAGAGTTATAGGGTTCTCTAGTTAGGGGTCACTTAAATTTTTTGAAGACATGTTAGTGAATTAAGTAGGATTTATTTGGGAAGGGATTAAAGGTGATGTTCAAAACTTTATGGGAAAATGTTTGATATGCCAAAAAAATAAAGGTGAGAAAATAAGATACCTAGTCTTTTTCAATCTGTGTCTATCCTTAGCTAGTGGTGGGAAGAGGTCCCCATTTATTTCATCATAGGACTACTAAAGTCTAAAGGTAAGAATTCCATTATGGTAATGATGGATAAACTCAATCCAATAGTGGCATAGTGTGATGGTTAAATTTTGGTGTTGTTGTTCTTTCCATCAAGGTTCAAACCCCACTAGGGTGTTATTGTTGAATGTTTATATTGGGGATGAGGTCCCTTGTTTTTTACCTCACCTGTTCATAGCTTCGAGTCAAAAGTGTTTACCCCTTTAAAAATTGATGGATAAACTCAAAAAATATGCCCATTTTTGTGTACTATCAAACCCATTTATAATAAGTACAATGGAAAAAAAATTTATGAATAATATACATAAGCTATGCATAACCCTAAAGGTTATCAGAAATGATCATGATCCTATATTTACTAATAATTATTAGATATATTTATTCTCTTTTTTGTTTACTCAACTAGCTCACATCTCTTCATATCATCTTTATTCAAATGGTAAAACTAAGATAGTAAACAAGCGCTTAGAGCGGTATCCATGTTTCTTTACTTCGGATAAGAAATATTAATGTCTAGCTTAACTACCACTAGTAGTGTAGTGTTGAAAATTGCATACCCTTGTGATTTCACATATGGTTTTTGCCAACTTTGATGTCCATTCCCTTATTATTATTTTTGGCTCATTTCATCCCTTGCATCATCCTTCTTCCTTCTCGAGTTTCTCAAGCCTCCTTTCTTGAGGTCACTTTTTTGTGTCTCCTTTGTGTTACCCTTATTTTTTTCTAGTACCCCATTATTTGTTAGCATAAATTATTTGGAAACTAGTCCCTTGCATGTGCATATGCATGTCGCACTATTGTCCCATGAATTTTTTAGTTTGGTGGTTGTTTACAAGCATTTTTCCACTTGTCATCTTCCCAAGTTAGTGGAAATATCTCAAGACAAATCTAAACGGCTTGTCAACCTCTTTTTATTCCCTCTCTTCTCATTCTTTGAAACTATCTTTTCATTTGGTAGTTCTCTTTATCTTGGCTTTCTTTTACTCTCAAGCTTTCTCATAGCTCTCTATGATGCTCTCGCATTCTCTTTCTCTCTTTGGCGTCCTCAATTCCTTCCAGTTAATATTATTCTAGTTTTTATTGTTATTTCAAATATTTCTTGTGCCCCTAACCACCTTAGGATTATTGCATTCCCTATCTTTCATTTTAGTTACACTATTGCACATTCATAGCTCTAACCATTCATAGACACACTTAGGTAGGAGCATACACACACTATTTTATTTCTATTTCTCTATCTTGGTTGATATGGAGGTATAAATACCAAAGCATGGATTTGACTAATTAGTGAGAATACTCTCAGAGGAACTTAGTTTCCTTTTTTCAAAGTCAATTTTCATCTAGATTAGAAATAGAATGGTGGTATAACACTTCATTACATAGTGCTTAAAAAATTTCCCCATTTATGGTACTATATGGATACCATCCTCCATCCATCACATCATCATTAAAACTTACAACAAGATTTTAGGCTATCGAAGATCACATGAAACATCAACAAAATTTACTTTTTTATCTTAACGAGAATTTTGTCATGGCACAAACATAATGAAATAATAAGTCTATGAATATTGTAGTGAAATGAATGTTAAATTAGGAGATTATATCTTTAAAGGTTGTAACCATGTAAGAAATTATCCTTGAAATAAAATAAGAATAACAAGCTCTCACCTAAATTTTATGGTTTATATTAGAATTTGTAGGAGATTGGAAATGTAGCATATAAGCTCGAGTTACCTCTAATAAAAATACATCTAGTTTTCATGTATCTTGTTAAAAAAAAGTTATTGGACAAAATATTCCAAGGTATACATAGTTACCTAAGCTTGATGAAGAGGAAGAATCATCTTGGATCCTACAATAATTCTTTAGACATGCACAAAGAAGCTAAGGATTAGGACAATCATAGAGTATCTCATTACGTGGAAGAATTTTCTTGTCGAAAGTGTTATGTGAGAAGAAGGTTTTATCATGTAGAAGCATCGTAGATTAATTAACATTGAGGATAAAACTTATGTGAAGGGGGAGTATGCTATGCCATTAACCTATTGATTCTATTTTGATATGTGATAACCAATTATGGCTCACATAATCCTTAATTGAGTCATTTATGAGTCCCTAAACATAATTATGATATGCTAGGCCAACCTCATTGGGGTTTGAGTGATAATATTAACTAATGATGCCTATATGGAAGATAATGAGTAATATTTAAGTATCATATTACAACTTGTGTTCTTCTTGAAGAAGCTAGGAGGTTACCCTTGAAGTGGTTTATTATTATCAAGTATTTGCATCTTATTTCCTATTATTTTCCTCTTTTGCACAAGTAATTTCACTACATGGGAACTCCAACAAGAACCTGTATGACTAAGAATGTTTATTTAATGATTTGATGGGTTTCATCACCTGTTTGCAATATGTAATGGTGATTCATGAATATGGAACTATTTGAATGTTGAAAATGTTTAGTTGGAAAATGTGTGTTTAATTGAATGTATCAATAACCATGTATAAATAGTTCACGAGAGGCTTTACCAACATTTTAGGATAATAACAGGTAAGCCTTAAAAGGCTACAATAAAGAATTTCATAGTATCGATGACTTTTATAGTGAAAAAAATACAAATGATGAGACTTGGGAGGTTACAAATGAGTTCCAATGTTAAATTTGGTAATAGGGATTCTAGGGGATGAACATCTCATAGATAGTGGTTCATTCAAGTCATAAAAATCAATATTTGTAGAATTTGTTGCTAAATTCCCTTAAATTTTGCTATCAATGGAGGTGAGGAAACAGTTGGAGCTCTTTCTACTACCCTTAAAGGATTTAGTGAATTTGGAAGTTGAGCCTACAATGGAAGTGGCGGGTATTGAGTAGGAGGGGGAAATGAAATTCAAAGAGGCCACAATGGAATTTTATTGGAAGGTAATACATTCCTAATTGCAAGTGACAACTTTATATGTGCATGCTCTTCCTACTTCATGTCAAGATTTATGAATAGTGATGAAAAATCTCCTTGTTTCTCATCATAAAGGCTTTTGGAAGTTTCCAATGGGTTTACCTTGTCATGATTAGAATTAGATGGATTGGTTTAAGATATGAGAATTCAAAGGAATGAAATTAGATGGTTTTGTAGACCCTACTAGGTTGAGTGGTTTTATTTTGAAGGTAGTGACCACATATGGAAGTGGTGCCTACAATGGAGATTATGATCGATATAGGGAGGCTCCTAGTTCATAAGGTGTTAGATGATGGGGTGTTTCTCTAAATCCTATTTGATGTTATTATCTATTATTATTTGGTATTTGTAGTATTGTTGGTTGTAGTTTGAAAGAACATTATTAAGTTTCCAAACATTAATGACCCTTCTAATTATTTTATAGGAATCTCCCTCAATGATTAATTTTACACAACCCAATGAGTTCACAATCTTGATACCTTCAAGTAGAGGATCAAATTTAGCTTCATTATTGGATATAAAATCTATATCTAGAAAGACCCACTTATAATAAAATTAATCTAAAGAAACCCACTCTAGTTGTGTTTTTAATGAAGCTACTAGTCTCAATACTCTGTTGTTGATTACCCCATTAATAAGGGAATGAAAAAATAACTTCAATAATACATAATACAATAAAAAAAAAACATTTTAAATGTTCTATAAACTAACATCAATTTAATATGAAGATGTAAAAAATGGTCTCCTATTATTGTAGACCAAAAAATTGCATACTTTGTACTTTTATCTCTAGATTTATGCTACTTTCTTTTTCATTAATGTATAGTTCCAAGATTCATTTTTTCTCTATTTATGCACTTGATGACCCTAATCCTAGATCCAATATTATGTTACACAAAATCTATGAATTCATATCAACACTTGCCTAAATCTCAAGAATTTTATCTTCCTAGACTAGATTGTGCCTATGATTTTTCCCCTTGGACAAAACCATGGGCTTGATCTAGTCCTCTAATTTTGAATTTTAAATTTATTTCTTTGAAGGCTAACAATCCCAAGATTTTATCATTATTTAACAGAGTGTGCACCAAAAAATTTAAATTACGTTTCTAAGGTTTTGTATTTAAAGACATCATCTTAGGATTCATATACTCAATCACATATATCCTTCATCCCGGTTTGCATTAGATGTGATGATTAACAATCAACATCCTTCATTATTAGTTTTTTTATAGTTCAATTTTGTCAAAACAATCAAGGGTTTTATTGTTATCAAGGAAGTTAAACATCCTTCCTTATATATCATAAGTTTGGAACAATGCTATATAACACCACGCTTTCTCACATGTAGATACACGATGGTAAACAACGTATGTAGATACTGAAATAAAAAAATTATAATCAACATAACTCTATTAGAAAAAGTGTTGAAAGATCAAATCATATGCATAGTCTCATCCCAATATTTAGAAATCTCAAAAATCATTTGTCATATGTCTCTAATTACTAATCTAATACCAATTTCTAGTTTTTACTCTATGTCAAAGAATCTCAGTCAACCTAAATATACAAAATGATTATCACACTAATTTCCATATAAACCTTAATCCACATCTATCATTTCAACACATTTTTATCTTAAATTATGCAAACACTTTATTTATATCAATCAACCTCAACTAATCTAATAAAATAATATTATTTAGAAAAGGACATTTTATAAAAATAATAATAATAATAATGTATTCCTCAAAATATGTGTGTTTTACACACAAAGCAATGGATTCTAGATAATACCCATGAAAAGTTGGTGAAAGGAGTTTAGCCACCAAATAGCACTAACAACAACCAAATCGTATTTCTTAACCTTCCAAAACAAAATTACAACTTACGGAAAATGATAATAATATATTAAACGGGGTAATAAAAAATTTGAATGATTTGTAATGACGACCAACTAATTTTCAAAAAATTGAAGGCGTTTACGTGAAGGTAAAATAGTCGGTAGCAGGTCACTGTATAGTTCGCTTAAGTCGTACAATAATCCCTCAAAGCAGGTATTTTACCTCGTAAGTTTATTTTCATACAATATAATAAAAAATTATTGTACAACGTTAAGTGAAATACACATTTTTACATAAAAATGTTTGTTAATTAAATAAAATAATTGATTTAGATAAATATGTTAAGATTGGAAACAAAAAATGTGAAATTAAAATTGAATAACTTTAAATTTGATATTTAGTTGGATTTTGAAGATGGAAAAATTATACAAAAGATGTTGAGAAATCTAACTATGCTTTATTTTGGTTTAGGTTTGTGCTTTCGAAATTGATATCTAAGAGTGTAAAAAGATTTGACATGTAGACCTAAACCTGTACCCGCAAGAATAAATTGAAAGAGAATGTAGTGGTTGAATATGCATGCTTTGATATTCTAATATTTAAATCTTGGTAAGAATTGGCCTCACAAAAACCTTTAGGGAATCTATTGAATTGTGAGGATTGTGTTTTCCTCAGTCAAACACCTGGTTGGACTGGGTCAACACCTTTGTAACGAGGGTTGAGACTAAGAAGCAAGTGTGTAATGGACCAAGGATGATATATGTTGATATAATGCTTTGATAATGTTATTATGATGAATGCTCTTCAATGATTCATAAATTATCCTTGCATAATCATTATATGATCTAAAATAAATGAATATCATAGGGTACAACAACATAGCACATAGATCAACACAAATTTGTGCTAGGTTGGCTCACAATGGTTGGTCAAGAGGTTAGCAAGGTATAAATTTTTATTTTGAATTGTTAAAAGCTCAAGGCTTATTCTAATGGCTATGATCATCCAAAATCTTAATTCATGGTGACTTCACTTGATTATCAAAAACTTAACCAAATCAACATTTTTTGTCAAAAATAGGGTGAGTGAAACTTTGAGGGCCACATACAGGGATTGAAATGAAGGACTGTCAATAAATGGCCATTTCTCATGTGTTCTTTTAATGTGAAACATTAAAAAATAGTAAAAGATGCTTTCTTTTAAACCCCATTATCATGTGGTAGGTCATGTAACTTTGAATAAAGAACCTTTATTTGAAGGTGATCAATGATTTTTGCCTCCTAGGATTCATTTTGTGAAATGTCCCACAAGTTAGACAAGGTTGTATGCTTCCACCCATTGATAAATCTCCCTTCAAGGTGGGAATGACTATGAGCTTCTCACTACAGAACAAAACTCACAAAAGATTGTTAGTGACATATATGTGCCCTCCAATTGATTGCATACAAATAATGCAAGGAATAGGAGAAAAGGAGAAAAGATATAATCATTATAAAAGAATATATTCAAATTAAAAGATATCACCAAGTGATAAACATGCAAGAAAATAAGTCGTAAAGAATATATATAATATAAACATGATAATATTGGTATGGCATAAGAGGTAAACATCATAATCATGGAACATAAGGAATCATGGAGCATCAAGAGTCATGCAACTTATGAATATAACAAGGAACGTGTGACACATAAATGGTAAACATGGAACATAAGGAGATGCAAGAACCCAATCACATATAAAGAGCATAGGGGCTAGACAAGGAATATAGGATCCAAACAAAGAATATAGGAATGCATAGAATTTACACGTGATAAGCATGTAACATGCATAGTGTAGGAACTAGATGGCATAAGCATATAACATAGGATCTAAATAAAAAACATAACTACCATAAGCAAAACCACTCATAAAAGATAATGTAGAAGGTTAAATGAGAATGAGATATGCACAATATAAACATGGCATACACAAAAGGCTAAAGTGTAAGAACACATAAAAGAGGACAAATTAAATGCTAGTATAAGTATATAAATAAATAAAGCATATAAATTATATAAGGTTTCAAACAATAACATTATTGAGATCCTAATGCAAGGGGTCATCCTCATCCCAAAAAGTGATATCAGGCTCCTCATCCTTAATTATATGGCTTTCATCTTGATAGACATTAGTGCTCTTAGTGAATACATTGCCAATAGGTGGAACTATGGAAACATTCTTCTTGACCCATTTTTCTTGTTTCTTTAGAATTTGCTTCATAAAGAAATTTTGCATTTGTTGAACGATGAGATTTTTCTTTGGTACCCATGAAATGATCTCTTTAATATGAAATGTGGGGTTTTTAAATATATTACCTTTATTATTTTCTTTCTTCCTTAGTGTAAGAGTGTTTTTTTCCTTGTAAGTATTAGTGAAAGGAGTGCATATATCAATACCTTGATTTTAATATGTTGTAATATATGCAACTTGAGCTTTTGTATGTCTTTTATCTTCAAAAGTTGTAGCATGAAAAGACACATAAGTATTCTCTTAAGTCTTGCATATATTTTCTTCTTTGTTGCTCTTATAAGGGAAACTTTTAGTGTAAATCATGATCATCTTTGCACTAATATGGTAACTCCTTAGGTGTCTTCACAAATGTGTCCTTTATAAAATGAATCAAATCTAATACTAGTTTATAATGATCTCTAGTGATTTTGACTACTTTGATTTCTCCTATAAATTTAACACATTGATAAAAATTGAAAGGAATTAATTTACATTTCTTTATCCATGGTCTACTAAATAACACATAAAATATATCTGAAGATTGAATCACATGACATAACACTATTAGTTCTTGCAATACTTGAGCACATTAGATGCAAGTAATTTTAATTCAATGTCCTTTGCATGAGCACATGTGTCCATAAAATAAAAATATATTCAATTACACACTATCGTTGATAGGACGAAGGAATCCCTCAAGGAACATGGATTTTAGTTATCATAATCACCATCCAAGTGATGCTTCATCTTACCATTTAAGTATTAGAATCAAATGGCATAGTCCTTAATATGCTCATTATGTCCTTGCAAGCATTTAATCCAATCGGCCACATTCAAGCCCATATTGACATAAAAATGTTGTAAGGAAATTATGGTTAGCTCATCAAAGGAATGGATAGAAAAAATATTTGAAGAGTAGAATTATTATATGGAATAGTGCCTTAAGGTTCATGGAAAAATTTAGTAAACGCTTTAACTTCATATGAGAAATCTAAGCACACAATATTTAAAATCTTCTAAATGAACATTAGGATCTCATTTTATTTAATATAATTAAAAATTAAGTGTTATAAATTTAATTAGTGATGAATATGTAACAACTTCAAATACAAGAGGTGTGTGGTGTGGATTTTTACATGTAATAAAGTCATGATTAGTAGGGATATCATCCACTTTCTTCTTAAGTTAATCAAATTCCTTCAATAATTTTTCCAAGGTAGATGTGGAATATCAATAGTATGAGGATCATCAAAATAATAGATTAAGTATAGAGAGGATGAGTGATAAAATTTAAAGACATAGTGGTAGAAGGAGAAGCCACACACTAAGGTAAAGTGTCCAAAGGATGAGAAGGAGGAGTAAAATTTAGAAACATAGGTGTAGCGGATGACACTATTAGCTACATGGGTATGAGAATATGTATAAGCACAAGAGGTAATTAGAAAACTAGTGGAGGGAAAGGTGGTGGTGATACTAAAGAGAGGAATGAAAGAGGAAGATATCATACTAGGAGTGATAATATGGTAATAGAGGCCATAGAAGTGGTAAATATAGGATGAGAGGAAGAATAATTGGAAGAGGATGAAGGGTGGCTAGGTGGATGAGAGGATGCACCATTAGTGGAATCCATGGGAGTGCCAATATTATGAAGAGTGTTTATACCATAGTGGGCACCCATAAATGCACTATATAACTAATTATTAATAAAGTTCAAACTAAGTAAGTGTCTCAATTTAATTAATTATCATGTAACTAAAAGATATTAATTAGTAGCATATGCATCATTATCAAAGTCTATGGGTTTAGAGGTATTTGTTAATGGTGATTGTTGACATGGGTGGAGATAGGAGTAGATTCAAACCTCTATCTTTTGAGGGTTGGAAGAAGAAGCAAAAAAATTGGAGAATCTTGAGGCATGGGTAGTTTACGCCTTTCCTGGAGAGGCTTCATGGCCACGACCCCAAAGCCTTTGCGGAGTTTGTTCATTGTTGGCACAATAGATGTTTGAAGGTGAAGGGAGTGGATTTTTTTATTAATGAAGACTTTATTTCGTTCATCATTGAGCTACTGACAGATGACTGTAAATTTTACAAGGAAAGAAAGAGCAATGATGAGGCTATGGACCAAATCTTCAAGGACAATGATGGAGAAAATTTGATTAAGCTGTCAGCTTGGGGGTATCAACGGACTTTCCTGAAGCATATCTAGGCTGAAGTGGCTGAGGTAATAATGTGGTATGTTACTCTTGAAGGCTATTTCACTACTATTTGAGAGCACCATTATACCCTGCTTAATCATTTTAGACATGGGTTGCATGTTTCTTTCCCATTTTTTCTCCTGACGTCTTTGGAAGTTTTGGTTTATGCCCATTTGAAGAATCGTAGAGCCCTTGTTCTACATGATGGCCTCATTTTTCTCATCATGGAGCATGTGATAGATCATATGGTAGCCAAGTCTATTAAGGGCAAGGAGAAGGCCACGAGTGAGGATTCATTTTCGACTGGCTCAAAGATGAGTGTTGATGGTGATGTTGACTGGAATCTGGAGGAGGATAACACTATGGGGGGTCCTCATCCCCAATTGCGGCTTCCTCTAAAAAGAAAAAGAAGGAAGAAGGGCACCGCTAAGAAGTTAGTTATGCAAAAATTGATTCTCGTGGCTCCCTATCTGATGGGGAAGATACTAATATTAGATCTAGTGGTTCTCATTGACGGTAGTCTAAGGAGAATGTTGTGTATCATGAGGTGGGCTCTAGTGCGTCTGTTAGTTAGGAGAAGGACCAATCTATGGAGGCTAGGGTTGATTGGGCAAAGGAGAATCCATGTAGGGCTTCTAGAAGGATTTCTAATTTAAAGTAGCAGGGTTCAAAAGGTGGTAGGAAGGGCAAGAAGGTTACTTTGGATCAGGAATAGGTAAAGGATGTGGCAGACACTAATGTTATTATTGATGAATCCTTTATCTGATAGACTCCTCCTCATGGGGAGGGTGATGGGGTTCTTGGCAATGAGGAGGCCTAAGTTGAGAAAACTTTGAGTGAGGATGTTGGTGTGAACCCTAACCTTGGGAAGTCAAAAACATTGAAGGTCAATCCTATTTCTAAGGATTTTTATTATTTGAATGATGACAATACCTCCATGTTTGAACTGTTGGATATGGCTCAGTCGGGTGCCATATCCAACTTTAAACTTGCTAAATGGGTGTTGCAGGAATTTAACAAGGTCAATATCAAGATCAAGGGCTTGATGGAGAACATGAAAAACCAACAGAAGGGCTCTTCTTCGGATCTTCTCATTGAGAGGTCGGTTGACTTAAAAAGTTCTTTCTTTGATTTTAAATTCCACTGTGAGAGTCACCTTGGCGATGTGGAGGGAAGGATAAAGGAAACAAATGAGGATGGCAGGAACTTACTACAGGTTAGTCATAGCTCGATTAAAAATACTGCAGAGTCCTCGAAGGTTTTATTTGGTAAGATTAGTCAACTCAAGGAGGATCACATGTACTTTGCGGAGATGCTTGAGAATGACTAGGCCTCTAAAGGTAAGGGGAAGAAGACCGCTAAAGATGAGGCTAAAGGCTCGTGCACTCGAACAAGGGGGGACCTTAGGAAATCCTTCGAGGAATCGAAGAAAGAGCTAATGGACATGGTGAACTTGCACTCCAACCAGGAGATCGAGGTGGCCAACACCTTCAAAAATATGAAATAGTTTTGGGGTTTTTATTTTTATTTTTTTTCTGTTTCTACTTTTCTGCTACTGGGTCATTGTTTTTTGGTTGTTGGTTTGTTCTTGGCTACTTCTTATGTTTTATAGTGTTTTATGTTATAGCAACATTTTTTCTGAAGTGTTGTAAAGGTTTTCGGGTCCCTTCAAAACCTATTTTTCCAATATAATCAAAATAATAGGAGTAATAACAATACTTAAAAGAACATCATTAGGAACATTATTCTCAATAGATTGGGCCATTTTAGGATTCAAACAAGGAATTATTCTCAAAGGAATATGATGATGTGGATGGGACCTTGACATACAAAAATTCACAAAACCTTAAAGGCTAAATGATATAAATAGGATGTAATATTTACTATAAGATTAGATAAAATCAATTAAAAAACAAATTTCAAAACTGAAACCCAAGGTAAAAAGAAGGGTGGGTAGGATAAGGAAAAAAAGGTCACATAATGAAGCACAAAAACCCAAAGGAAAGTACAGTTATGAAACACAAGCAAAAAGAGTGTCTAAAACCTAAATAGATCTATGTGCAATAAAAAAATTAAAAATTGTAATGAAAAAAGGATAAACCTTATGTCATTTGAGAATGTTGAATGCCTAAAAAATATAAGGGAAAACACATGCCCTTACATAAAATGTATAGGAAATTAAATAATATAATCAATTACAAACTCAATTGACATAGATAAATGAGTTAGGATTAGAAATAATAAATGTTGAATTAAATGAATTTAAATGTGATGCTTAGCTAGATTCTTAAGGTGGGGCATAGAAAATGCAAGAAATCTATTTTCCACAATTTTGTTATTTTTGAGTATTCTTAGATGGTTGTCTTAAAATTTGTAATAAGATAATTATTTTTTCTAAATAAAAAATATGTCTATGAAGCTAATCTCCTTAAGTGTGGAAATGATTTGGAATGCAAAAATAATTTGATATGTGGACCTAAAATTATGATTACTAGAATTAATTTATATAAAAATAACTATTATAATTTGCATGACTTCGATCTTTTGAGGTCTAACTCTTAGTGAGGACTAGTAGTAGTCACAAACACCTCTCGGGAATTTTTTGAATTGCAAGGGTCATGCTCTCCTCAATCAAACCTTTGGTTGGACTAAATCAATGAATTTAGGGAAAGGATCAAGGACAGCAAGCAAGCATGCAATAGACACAGGATTATGTGTGTTGATTAAAGTTTTTATGATTAATGCTCTTAAATGATTCCTAAATTGTCCTTGCATAATTATTGCATGATATTGTGAATGAACTTCTTTAAATATAATAATGTAACACATAAATCAACACAAATTTACACTAGGTTAGTTCATATTAGCTATTCAAGAGGTTAGCAAGGTGTAAACTTAAAATATAAATTTATTAAATTTCAAGGTTTAGTTCAATGACTACAAAATAACCTAGGTCAATTCTGCACTTGTGGATTTAGTTCAAGGAGATGAATTTGGTGTGTAGGGATTGAGATAAGTATTTAGGCATATAAATGATGATGGAATATAGATAGGGTGGTTTCATGAGTTGAATTTATTCAAAAACATACCACTTGTAGACTTGTTATTGCATTGACGAAACGTTAATCAAATTAGGCCAAAAACATGATGGAAAAAGGTATGGGTATGCCATCGTCACTATTATAAAAACATGCCATTTAGACAAATGAACATGGGTCCACAGGAAAATGGTTAAAAATGTATCTTCTTAATAATTTTAGCTAGAGGTAAGCCTATTAATCTAAAATATTATAATATTTTTTAAACAATATAGTAAATGTTATTGACCAAAGATTGGCCCATACTTTTTGTTGGAATAAAGTTTGCATGTCATCTTTATTTGTAAAAAGAACCATTCCCTTTGATTTTATATTAATCATGTCATTTGGGTGCTCAATTAAATAGATACTAGTGTAAAAGCTGACTAAACCCAACTATTTTGCTTCTCCTTTACCAAATTTGACCCCTATGGTTAGGATTGAACTTATTATTTACCCATTTCCCCACCCTAGTCAAAATTATAGGTGTTATTATATCTCCTAGCCTCAAATATGATCATATCTACCTTATTTAAGTCTTATTTTCATATTCCCAACCTAACTCATCCAAAATCAACTTGCACATGAAAAATCTAAATTGTGGCACCTAGGATGGTATATAAAGGCAAATCCTAGTTTTCTATCATTTAATATTGTATCATCAATTCCAAAAATTAAGAATCGAAGAGATCCTTTTAGAGAACTTTGATCAAGTCACTCTACATTGGAACATAATGAATTCTACATCAAGTATAGTATATATCATGTGCCTTTGAATATTTGTATACAAATTATCAAAAATAATAACGAAAGGCTTGATTAAGACATAAACAAGAATCACATTTCAATCTAAGCATATAATTAACACTACAATGATCCCAATTTAGATGCAAAATTTTTAGAGGTAGGTAACCAACAAAAATAGGATCACATCATATAGGATAAAAATGCAATGACTCCAAACATGATCATACATGATTGTATCAAACTATCATTGTCACCTAGAGCTAAGAAATTCTTAACCTCTTGTTTAATTTGCTATGTATCGATCACATTACTTACTCAGTTCAACTATATTTATATAGAACTGTATTGGAGTGTTTTTATAGCCTTTATTCCTAAATTTAATATATTTTTTATGATATGGTAGTTTTATTTCTCTAAAATATAAAATATAAAATAACTGTTAAAATGAATAGTACTTATTTATTCTTATAGTGTATAAAAGACCATTAATTTAAAGGATTTTCCATATAACTAGTGATTATTAATTCTACTTATATATCAATAAGAAATATTTATTTTAATATTTAAAGCTATGAACTTGTTAATGTTTTAATGATATATAGATAAAATAGATTTTCTCCATTTTTTTCTTGAGTAAATCTAGTTATCAAATATTTCACACATCAAAGATTATAAATTTATTCACAAGAGTAGGAATCTCCCATAAAAATTGTTGTAATATAAAAGGATCATAAAATTGCTCACAAGATCTATATAACAAATAGTAGAAACCTATAAATTTGAACTCACACTTCAGTTGGATCTCCCAAAAAATGTGTTGTTATAATATAAAAACATCTTAAAATTGCTCACAAGATTTGTATAAAAAAGAACAAAAACTTATTAAAGGAGCAAATTTAAGCTAAGAAACTAAAACTCCACAATAATAAGAGTGTTAGACTAGATATCCATATTATCTAGCATTTGATGTGTGGTGTATGGATGTTGAAAGTGTACTAATACATGTGGTCTTATTGAGATTTCCCTTATTGTGTAGTGAAGAGCCAATAACAATGGGATGATCTAATGACTTTAGAAGTGATATAATTGAGCTTCTTAGTGAGTATGCCTTAGCTCTTATCCAATTATTGTATCTAATTTTGAATGCTTTCACTTTGCTTGGTAAGGTTTGTGTAATCTTGTAAAAGGTGAAGAAAATTCAAACCAATGAATAAACTACGTAATTTAATGTCATAACAACTCCTTATAGATTTATACTTGATCAAAAATACAGCCAAACATCTCAATTTCTAAACATGTTTAATAATGGTTTGTCGATAGGTTTTAGAAAGTGGATTGTAGAAAGAGGTAAAGGAGAGAAAAATTCCATGAAATTTAGCATCCACGGGTAAGGGAAAGAGTAGAAAACATAACATTATAGACTTGATGAAACCGATGAATAAACTAGAACACATTTTGAATTAATTCTTATTTCTTCTCAAAGGGGCATATGGTAGGGTGGATTGGTGGGAAATGAAGGTAGTTACCAATAGCCACTATGAAGTGTAATAGTTTCCAAGTAGAAATATAGGCTTGTGATATATCCTTAGCGTTCCAAATAGAGGTTCTTATTTTCATCCATTTCAAGTTATGAAATAATAATATCAATTGAGATTAAGTTATTGATCAACTAAATCTTAGTAAGTAAGGCTTTATAGTTTGAATCAAAGAAATGAAGGAAACCAACTACCATTAGGCCACTTCCAATCTTTGAGGAAGTTAAAAGAACACAAAGAAAAACATTTTGATAATGAGAGACCATGGTATTAGCATAGTGATTCTAATGATGATTAGTTTATCAACATAAATTAGTTAGAATTTTAAGTGAAGTTGTTGTCAATACTTTCATTAAATGTTGGGTAGATCTCACAAATTATAGAAGGATGAAATTCCTTAATTATATAGTATGTTTCCTTTAATTTATTTATAAAAATCAAAAGGTCCTTTATTTTCTTGAGCAATATAGTTCCACCAGACAAAAGAGATGGGAAATCTAATACCATGCCAAAGAGAATGAGTGGACCAAGTGAGTAGTTTATTTAAACCAATTTCTAATATTTTTAGATGCTATTAAAGGGGATTGAGATATAATTTTTGAAGTGAGGAGAAAATAGAGCTTTATCCTTCTAGCTAAGTGACCACTGGGAGTATCAATTAGCAAAGGCGAGTCAATTTTGAACCAAGATTTTGTAATTAGCATCTCCATGAAGGGATCTATTGATCTATTTAGAAATTCAATAATTACCCTATGCATGAGGAGCAATGAGGTCAAAACCATCTCTATATTTTGGATAAATACAATGAGTCCAAGTCAAATATAGCATGCATCTATTGTCATCTCACTTAGTCTAGAAAAATGATGTGATGAGCCATGTGGTCACTCAAAAAAGATTTAGAGGCTACCTAGATTAAAAAAAAAAACATAAACATGACTTTTTATAAGGATCTTGTTGGCCTCTTTGATGCATCCAACCATTAAAATTAAAAAAAAAATGACTGATTATTTTTTAACCTTTATTTTTTATTATTTATTTGAAAGAGAATTTATTAATGAAATGGCATCGCCCTCAATAATTATCTTTAATACTTATTTTTTTATAATCTCACTTTAAAAACAAGGATAAAAAATTATACACATCCTCAATGACGAATCATATTAATTGCATATTTAAAAATAAACAATAAAATTTTATAAAAACCAAACACAATCATATCTTTGAAATATTAAGATCACCAAATATTAGATTTAACATACTATAATTAAATTGCACTTTTTAAAAAAATCTCTTTTTAAAAATCCTACCAATAATTATATGATTCTCAAAATAATTCTCTTAACACTAATACTAAGTAGATGGATACAATTTAGTAACATTCAAATAGAACAAGAAAGAGAAATCAATGTGAATAATAAATTACACATGTTTACAAGTGCATACATAAACTTTTCAAAATAATATATCATATACATAGACAAAAGCAATAAAAACAAGAGACGCATTTGCGTCAAGTTCTGCCCATTGTAGAGTGTGATTGGTTGTTTTAAACATTTAGTTAATAGAAGTAAGGTGTAATTTGATCGTTTGTTGTTGTATAATGTTATTATTATAGTTGATTAATGTTGTAAAAAAATTTAAAAAATATTCATGTGGGGTGTGCTTGTTGTTTTAAACATTTAGTTAATAGAAGCAACTAGGGGTGTAATGTGATTGTTTGTTGTTGTATAATGTTATTATTATAGTTGATTAATGCTGCAAAAATAAAAAATAAAAAATCATATGAGTGTGCTTGGTTGTTTTAAATATTTAGTTAATAGAAGTAGGTAAGGGTGTAATATGATTGTTTTTTGTTGTATAATGTTATTATTATAGTTAATTAATATTGCAAAAACTTTAAAAAATATTCAATTATAAAAATATATTATTATAATAACTCAATATTTATATTTATATGATAATGTGATATTTATGTAATTTTTGTCTTGCTAAATTATATTATTACTTGTATATTTTTAAAAATATCTACATTAATATTTAATGGACAGATTTTATTGAAATATTAATTGTAGATAGAGAAATTTTACTTTGATATTTATTACAGATAGATAAATTATATTGTGGTATTTAATACACATTATAAACAAATATAAAATATGCATTGAGTGTACTCACATTTACTTAATAAGCTTTGAAAATCTTGCCAATTATTAAATAAAATATGTAAAATATTACCTCTAAGTCAACAATGCAATTATATTGTGATGTATGTAATAGTGCTCATGTCATTCAAATCATTAATAGGTTTGAAATTTGATTGAATGAATTAAATGCATTGTATTTGACATAATTTAGAAAAAAGAAAAAGAAAAATCCTAATTTTTGCACTGACTATTCACAACATGAACCAATAAAAAGAAAGATAAAAGGTATTTTACCAATTCTAAAAATAGACAATTAAAAATAGACTATGTAAAAGTGTTGGTTAAGTTTTTAATTCCAAATGTTCATTGGTTGAATTGTCACTATCAATAAAAAAAATTGGATTGAATGAATGCATTAGTATTCTGCCTTGGGTAGAACTAATAATGCTATTGAATTACAAATAGAATTACAATAGGAATCTTTGAAAAGTAAATAAAAGTATATAATAAATTCAAATGAGAGGTAATGTGCTTGGAGATACTTTAATGGGGCTTCTCAAGATGTTCCTACTCACTATAGGGATGGTGGCATAATATTTTTTATTTTTTTATTATTTTGTTAAATATAGTGTTGGTTTGAGAGGTGATGAAAATAATTATGTTGAAATTATGGCTTTGAAGCTATTAATAATATTGGTGAAGGATAAAATGTTGAGATTATGGCTTTGAAGCTACTAATAATGTTGGTGAAGGATAAAATATTGAGATTTTTTTAATGTTGTTGGTGATTCTAGAGTTGTTATCAAATGGTTAAATAGGATTTACAAAGTTGACAATATACTTCTATCTCCTATAAAAATATGATATAAAGGTTGAGACATTTTTATCATTTTATTTACACATGTATTCAAGTTTAATACGAAGGTTGATGCTCTCTCCAAGGTTGGTCTTCATTTGGCAGTAGAAAAATGGTCTTTTATTGAAGACAAGGAAGGTTGATGCTCTCTCCAAGGTCAATGCTATCTTTCCTATTCACTACCTATTTGTGATCAACAATTCTTGATTTTTTGTACTCTTCCTCTCCTATGCGCCTCTTTCTACTAAGGTCTCTTTGGGTAACATTTTTGGTGTGGTGGTTAATCTAAGTTAGTGGTTTATTTTATACTCTATTTATTTATTTTTTCTTTTGGTGATCACTCTATGTGGAGTGCTCATAGAGTGCTTCATTGCATCTATTACTTGATATTCATAATTTTTTTGCATCCTAGATTACTCATTTCGTACAATCTTCTAAGACCTCCAAGACTACTCTATTCTTGCAATCCTTTGTGATCTAATATGCTCTCTTTTTCTTTCTCTTTTTTTTGGTTGATTCCCACCTAATCCATGGTATTTTTGGAGTATAGAATTATTGGATTCTCTCTCTTTCTCGGATCGTCTTACATGTTCATTCATTGGATGGTTTGTACTGATGTTAGCTAATTCATATGGTTCCATTCATTATTATTTATTTTTGATTGATTGTCTCAGGTTTACATTATTTCTCTCTATCCGCTCTTCATATATGGGTTATGATATTTTATTATTTTGTAGAGGTGCATGGAATACTTTATTGGTTTTCCTCTTTTGGGTTATTAGTACATCTATAATTTAATTTTTTCTAAGAAAAAAAACTAGACACAAATATGTGAACCTAGTGGTGTGAGTTTAGCCACAACAACAAATAGCTATATGACTTCCTCTGTTAATTAGAAAAAGTTAGTAAATCCTCATTTATATCCATGTCTTGGTGGATAAAAGATAATTCAAACCATGGGCCCCATTCAACTTTCATGATTATCTTAAAGATAAAAAGAGAAGTGAATATGCTTTTCTTCAACATTCTATGTAACTTGACATTATTTTAATAAATAAAAATTATGTTAAAAAATATTCTATATAATCTAATTAATCTAAATCTATAATTTTAAGGTTCACAAGTATATTAGAGTACATTTTAATACTTAAGCCATCATCATGATGAATAGTTTAAAAGTCTCAAAGGAATCCCAAAGAAAACAAACTCCTTCAAGATTTAGTATTCTCAAACTCTAGTATCTTCTCTAATTAGTAAATCTCATGTGTGGGATGTATGGCTAAAATCCTTCCTTATTTTTATATTTTATTCACATTTGGCTCTTTTTAATCTCCATATTAATTGTGAGACTATTTGATATTAAAAGAAAATTTGGTCACTATTTGGTTCTTCTTACTTTTAGAATTTAAGGTGTAACTCTTCAACTTGTTGGAGTAATTAAAGGTTTTAGAAAAAATGAGTTGTTCATGACTGGATTTTTTTAATAATTTTTTATATATTCTCATTTTGTCTCATAATTAACTCATAGATTTTTTATTGGAGCATTTGTGCTAGAATTCAATATGTCTTATACTAATTTTTCTTTCCATCCATTAAATTTATGGATTAATTTTTTTGTAAAAATAACTTTGATATTTATGATTGTTAAATGACAATGAATGTGATGGTTGTAGTCAAATCCACCTCATGAAATATAAATACTATATGAAGCAAAGATTCAATACAATTCATATATATAATGAAGATTATAATATTTAACTATCCAAACTTCCACCACCAATTCATCTTTAAATACAACTCAATATGTTGTATTCAACAACCCACCTCTACTTTTTATCCCACTCTCTACTACTTGATAACTTGTGAGCAACAATAAGATCATTTGGGTGTGGTGATCATTATGTTCCTTTAGAGCTTGGTTGCAATAACAATGCCCATGACATGAACACTAAGAGCGCCAGCACAAGAACCAAAATAAGTAGTGATGTGGGGCAAGACATGGTGTTCTATCTTCATCAAATGGCAATAATCTAGAGTTTTAAAGTTGTAGTTCCCCTCTTCATTTTCTCATGTTCTCAAACCTTCCTTTTGGAAGGGCTTGCCCAAGGAGTCACTGGTATGGTAAGATTGAGAAAAGGTCACATAGCTCTACCTAATCAATTTTTTGCCACCTTCAATTTCAATCATAAATTCACCATTTATTTTTTAACAAGCAATATATCAAGTGTCATTTTCTATGGCAACAACCCATATGTGCTCCTTCTTAGAAAATATGCCTCTAAGGGACTCACTTACACTCCTTTAGTCAATAACTCAAAACTTCCAAACCAATACTATATTACTAAAAAGGGCATCCAAGTGGGGGGAAAGAATGTTGCCATCAATTCTACCAAATTAAAAATCAACAGTGACCAAAACCCTCATAATTATAAATATTACTGAAATGGAAGATGTGATAACTATCGCATTGTGAAAATTATTATGGTATTTATGAGGGATGTGTTGTATTTCTTTAAATTAATTGTAACTTAGTCAGAAAATAGAAAATAATTAACAACAAATGTTCTAATTTCTGTATTTATTTAGAATTCCATTTTATATTGATTAATGAATAATATTTGGGATATTAATGGGAAAGAGAGAAGATGATTATGTTTCCATTCTTTGGCATCTTCTTTTCTTGAGATTTAAAAAAGTAATCAAATCTTGAGAAGCCAATAACTTTTTTAAAAAAACATCGTAGAAAATATAATGTTGGTTATTTACTTAGAATAAGTAAAATTACTTAAAGTAAGCAACTAAAAATAAATCATGGGACCACTTAATCCATAAAAACTCTTTATAATATTGAGCAAGATTTTCTAAACAATTAGCTCCATTATGCTCTTTTAAGTGTGAGTTATTTTTTAAATCATATTTAATGTTTGTTTTGCTACATCTTATTAGTGCAATTATTTGTAATGTGTGTATTGGATTCATAAAAAATAATGAATGTCGGAGTAAACTTATATTGTTTTTTAATTTTTTAGTGATCAAACAAGTAAGGTTATTATATTAAGGGACCTCATTTCTCTCTCTTCTAGATGACTTGAACAACACTTTAAGTGTTTAAGCTTAACAATCTACTAATTGAAATAATTGTGATTTTTTTTATATATAGCTATCAAGAAATAAAATGTTCAAACCCTAAAACCTTAAGGTATGTCATATTTTTCATAATAAATTATTTAAGTCTAAATAATAAATTAATAAATAACAATTATATCTTAATCAAATAGTTAAGAATTAAGTAGCTAGAGAAGGTTAAGAGTGCTTAAGTAGTCATTTTAACATAATTTGGTGATACTGATTATTGATGTTGATTTGTAGATCTTATGATAGATAATTAAGGGTTAAGTACTGATAAATATATTTATAAGTTTGCTATAATATTTATGACTCACAAGTCTTATGAGAACAAAAATTATGTTCATTTATCAGTTGCTTATGTTTTTATCTTTTCATATAAAATCATTTTGAATTCAATGGGACATGTGATCATTGTATATTAAATGTGTGTCGATTTCTCACATGCTCCCATTGGGGTTTTTTTTGGGGAGGTATGGTATTGAGACTTGAATATAATAGTAAATATTTTACATGTTTTTTTTAATTCGTTAATTTCTAAATTGATTATAATATTTTTTATTTTTTTTGGATTGTAGGAATTGGGTAGCCTCCCTATAAACTATAGTGTTTCTGGTAAACTTTTTTCATGTGACCAATGATGTTAGCATGACACGCCCTTTGGTACCACAGGGACGAGGGAGACTAGACCTCGTGACCTCTTGCCTACAATAGGATGCTTTAGCCAATTGAGCCAAGGGCCTCACCCCTAATTTGTATTTTTTAATTTAACTTGGAAATTAAAATTAGATTAGGAAGAGGCAATGTTGTGAGATAAAAAGAAACACTCAAAGTACCACCCTGAAGCTATACACGTCCCCTTAATCTTCGACATGTTCAAGTTGCACTCTTTATGTACCATTTTGACCAAATCAAAAAAAAAAATTAAGTATAATTTTATATATATACCAAAATATTCTTTAAATTTCTCTATCGACTACCCATTACACTCCCTAAAAGTGCAAATGTTAATTGTAATATATTGAATAATCTTATATAATCGTCTTATTATTATTATTATTAGTATTGAATTAAGCAAATAAATGTTACATTAAACCATTAGAAAGACACAAAGACGACTAAATAAAAACAAAATAACCACAACTAAAAAAACATGCTAATAACTAATCAACAATAGATGACAAACAAATCAACATCATTTCTCCCAACACTAAAAACTGAAATAAAATACCAAAAACAAATCCTCTAAAATCCTTAATAAACTACAATTTATCTTCCTTAATATTCCCTTATCATAGATCTTATGATCTTTAATTATAAACCAAGATTCAAACTTAGCACTTAATTCTTTTATCATCCATAACATTAACAAAATGCCTTACCTAGAGTAGCACTAGAGTGGATAACCTTTGAGAATGCATGGGACCCACACAAAAATAAGCCAGGTTTACAATACGCCTAGAACCAAAAGGAAGTACCTATACTTAATGTGATTGATTTGATTGCACTTATGCCTAAAAAGTTGCACGTAAGGGGATTGCTATTAATTTTGTACCTTGTGGAAGATTCGATTAAAGGGATCTCTTTGGAATTGCGTGCAATCGTTTTTTTAATGTTACGGAAGAATATACTTAAAACATTGATAAATACTTAGTGACTACCAAAGGAATAAATTCCCATTTTCAATATACATAATATTAGCAATAGTATTTTGGGAAAGGTCAATCGATATGAATAATTTGTTTTATAGCTATGAAACTTATTTGTATCTTTAAAATACACATATTACATACCAAATACAATTATTATTAGTTTTAAAAATTCGAAGAAAAAATAATATTAAGTCAAATATTTTAATATAAATTATAAATTTTATTAAAATCATTTTCTAATTTAAAAAATTAAAGTGATAGTCTAAATCTATTTCAATTATATTTAATTAATATATTTATTAAGAGATGTAATAAATATTGAGAGAAGTAATTTTTGAAATAATGTTGAGAAGTGTAATAAATTAAATAAACATACGATTAATTTGTGCATTAGAATTGGGTAAGTATTAAAATAATAAATGTTAATTTAAAGAATAAATGTGAGAAAAATAAACTTAATGTTTGGAATTATGATGATAATTAAATTTGGTGTTGTGTAGATTTTTGTTATTTGTATATAAAAAAATGTCTTTGATGTGCTAACTATTTGAAATTCTATGTAGACTTGAAACTCTGTATGGGTCAATCTAATGGCTTTCAATAAATTTTGCACAATGTGGATTTGCCTTGTAATTTACATAATTGATTTGGTGAAATGTATACTTCTAGTATTTGGATCACTCCATTTTTTGTTGTTTACTAGTGTTTAAGGGCTAGTGGTATTTAAAGATACCTAAGGGATATTATTGAATTGTGAGGGTTCATGTTCTCCTTAGTCAATTCCCTCTTTTACTAGCTTTACGACCTTTGGTGAATAGTGGTAGACAATAATTAAGCATGTAGGTGTCTTAGATGAACTTAATGCAAATTAAGTTCCTTTTAATGCTCCAAATGAAGTGTTCCTAGAATGATTCATCTTTTCCATGCATATGTTTTCTTTCTCAATCATTGCTTATGAATTAATGCATATTGAATGCCTTTAAATACCAAGACATGTAATGATTAACCATGCAAATATTACCAAGTCAAGTCATTGTGGCTAGTGAAGTAGGTGAGAATCAATAAGTTTTGAATTTAAAATTTTGAATTTTTGGGTCAAGTTCATGGTATGCAAGGTTGATCCTATGCATTATGAAAATAACTCAAAACATGTGATGTAGGATCTTGAGGTGGGGAATGAGTGTGTGAGTGTAAGTGCAAGAACAGGTGTAATAAATGATGAATACCTAGGAATATGTGTCGGTATGAATAAGATAAGGTCAAATTTATGGAAGAATGAGTAAATGAGAATAGATAAATGATCAAGGATTTAGCCAAATTTTATATGTGTTATTTATCAATAAATAATCTTATTAAGACATTTTATCAAAATGAGCCCAAAACTAAATAAAAATTGGTATGGGTGTGCAATTTTTATTGTTACATTTTACCCCTACACTGAGGTGAATGTGAATCCTAAAATAATTGTGAATCTTAAGTATATGAGTATCCACAAACATGCATATAGATTAAATATCCAAACATAAAATGTATGCTTGATTCCATGTAAAAGAATGGACCCAATTGAATATTTTCATGTGTTTCTCCTCCTCGGTATGTGTTCTTTATAGGAAACTACAACATAGAGAAAAGATGTGCAAGTAGGTTCTATCGCACAAGTAAAAACAAGGATGATGACAAGATAATTTTATTATTTAAGATCATGAGAGAGAAGAAAATAGTAGAGTTAGAATAACTTCTCGTGTATGGATAGTGGTGTAGTAATGCTTTTTCTAGATTTTTGCTCATAGGATGGCATGCCATATCAAGCATTGCATGTTATGTCATCAAGATCTATTTGGACATATATTGAGTCTTTATGGAGGAATTTATAACATATAAGATCAACATGAGCTCATTATAGTAGCATAATATACCTCCCTTAAATTGGTTGCATTCATCAAATATAAGGAGTTGGAGGGGGGGAGATAGAGAGAATAAATACATAGTATAAATATAATCACACAAAAGAAATTAAACACATAAATCATGTAAAGTAATGAGTGTCATGAATGTATTGTATAACAATCAAATAAGACATCTCAAATAATAAGTGTGGACTTGAGATAACGATGAAGGTGTATAACTTCCCCTCCAATATATATAAATGAGAAAAGTGGTGTGGAGCTTAAGCAACACAAATATATAAGAATGGACCAGTGCAAGGAATAAAAAGTGAAGAATTATTGGGTTCTAAAGTATTATGTAGTATTAAGATATTAACAAAAATATCACAAAAATAAGGACATAATGTTAGGAGATGTAACAAAATGGGTTCAAATATTAAAATGAAGCGAGACAACCTTCTATTACAAAATAGGAATTATTGTAAAAATAATATAAACAAACAAACAAACAACTAAGGAAAGAAGTTATTGAACATTTTAAGAAAAAAGAGAATAGGGTTGTAATTTAATCACTTACAAGGGATAGGCAAAACTAAAAAGAAGCAAATCAAAGTGATAAATAAAAGGAATGTCCTGACCATGGAATAATGGTTAGGAAATCTAAAATTTTAATAGAACAAATAAAAAATAAGAAGAAAATAAGAGAGGATATTTCTTAGTAAAAAGAGGCCCAAAAATCTAAATTATATGGTCACTTTTAATAAAAGAAGAAAACTTACTTGAAAATTCAAATAATTTTCCAAACATTAGAATAAAAAGGGTATAGATAAGAAGAGACCTCAAATTAGATCCCTAGTAAAAACCCCAAAAAAGTGAAAATAAATTAGTTTTATTGGACAACAAAATTAATGGTAAAATGGTTAGAAAATATATGTTGAAGCTTGGAGTAGACATCAATATTATGTCAAAGATGTTTGGAAGCATCTGGAAAATCACAACTACATGAGATACCATATGATATTTCTTTAGTAGATGGAAACCCTATGTGCCCTATAGGAACTTGGAGTTTAATGTACAAGTATATTTTATGGGTATAAAGAAAATATAGACTTTGAATTTATAAATATGTATGAAGGATCCCAAGAAATATTCAACATCATACTGGATATTAAATGGTTTTTGGATAATAATGGAATATTTGATCTTGAGAAAGAAGAATTGATAGTACAAGGCAATGAAAGAGAAGTACACATGTCGTTCAATAAAGGGGTGAAAGACATGTAAGTAGAAATAATATATACTACAAATGAAGATGATGGAGAAGATAATAGAAATAAATTATTATATACAATTGGTAGAATCCAAATAAACAAATTGGATAGTGAACCTACATTATAAGGTGAAATAATTGTAAAAAGTAGTGAATTTTAAATAAATACTAATGATGTAGTATAATCTTGGGAGTTAGATGAAATGAAGAGAAGGATAAGGAAAATATCGAGTTAAATGATACCTAAAAGGGTTCCAAAGAGAACTACAAGGGAAGAAAACCTACTGCATTTTAAAAGAGGACATTACATAAAGAAGAGGGTACTTAATATAAGGAAGATTGAGAAAAAAAATAGTGGAAGATATTGTAAAGATAGTTGTAATGGGTATAAATATCAAGAAGAGTATCATTTAGGAAGAAAATCTATTACAAAATCCATGAGGCACAAGAGATATGGTGGAGTTGATAGAAACAATAAGTGTGATACACCAAAAGGTAAATATTTAAGCAAGGAAATAAGGTAAGGAGCTAAAACATGAAGAACAAGGTCCTATAAATTAAGATGCACATGTTAAGAAGGGGGATCCATCATAAAAATTAAAAGGAAGTTGATGGAAAGGAATATTACAATTTTGTCTCAAGTATGAGACAATAGTTTAGGTGTGAGGAGGATGTTGGTAGGTTAGTAATTGAAACAAAATAGACTAATAGTCACTAGGAGACCATTGTCGTTGCAATTATCATAATATGGTACCCTTTGAAAGATGTGAAGACATAAATACAGGTAGACAAACATGTACCTATGTTAATAGAAGGTTATATAATAATTTGACCTCACCATAAGGAATATAGAGAAAGAACAATAGAGAAATATTATAATAGAAGATACCCAATCATATGTGATGTTTATATCTATGCTTGAGATAGAATGTAAATTCTATGAATAATATATGATATGAGAATATAAATAATCCTATCTTATGGTACCAATGAATGTATATAATTTTTTAAATAATTATTTTATACATATATTATTTGCTACACTACCATTATTTTTGTCTTATTGTAGCACCCTAGGGTTAATATCTCTTACATAAATAAAATAAACCTTAATATTGTATTTTATTTTCAATAACTTATATGCACAAAATTAGGATTAGGATAAGGAAAACATAAAATAGGGAATGGAAAGTGAATATCCATGATTGTAAGACCTTAGGAAGTGCTCAATAACCCATTTTTTAAATCTGTAAATTGTTGAATGAGTCATCAACAAAGGGGGAATGGATGTATAGGGTGGGTAGATGGTTGGGATAGGATAAACCCACCCCTTTTCCACAAATAAGTTCTAAATGACACAAAAAAATAGGTAATTTAGTTCCTTAGGTGTATAAGGTGTACAATTAGCTTTAGACACCTATCAAAAACAAAGATAAAGAAATTAAATTAAAAAACTACATTGTTAATCTTGTGCAAAGAGAGAAAAATGTAGAAAATTACCACATTGACTTGTCAAAATTGAAACTAAATACTTGTTTGACAATTAAAAGACTAGAAATAGTCTTTGGTAAAAGCTTAAACTTGTAACAACTAAAATGTGAAAAAGAGGTGTTAGCACTAGCATAGATGTCTTGTAGCCTTTATTCTTAATATTTCCTCTAGGGTCATTCCTTTCTAGTGCTCCAAATACTTTGAAAATTATAAGGGATCTATATATTGGGTTGTTCTACACTTCTCTGCTATAGTGAAAATACCAAAAGTACACATATTATTCTGTAATCAAAATATAACTAATCTTGACAAGAAGACCCTATAAAATAAAAATTATAGAGAGAATTTTTCCTTGATCATCCTCCTCATGGGTATTCCAATAAATTTGATGTGTATAAAATTTTCAAAAAAAGTGCTTAAAACTTATTAAATTTCAATGGTAATAGGAAAATCAAAACCCTATGTTGTACAAGACAAGATTGGGTGTCACAAAGGAATAAGTGGGCACACAAGGAGATGGAAAATAGGGATAACAAAGACATTATATAGGGTTCTAGTGGTCTAGACGTGACAACAAATGTAAGTGCAAGAGTTATGGAGACTTGGGGGCATATAATTATGGTTTAATAGCTTCTAATAAAGAGGGGATAATTATACAGAATGTAGGGGCAAAGAGAGACAAGAGTTGCAAGAGGGCTAGACTAAAAATCCAATAGTTCCAAGATGTAGAAAAATATCCTTAATAACATGTGCCTAATGAAACAAACATTTTCACAATGCAAGCACTAGTTAACATGTATAGTGTAGTGGCATTCAAATGAGAGGAAAGATGGTATATTTATAGGTTTTCAAAATGATTTTAGGTTAGTGAACACATGAAATGGGTGGGTGGGTGATTAATGACATCTCATTTGATTTTTATGGTAATACAAACAAAGGATAGATGTGTCAAATAACACAAGTATATTTTGATGCTTCAAGACTCAAATCTCTAGGGAAGGTTAATAAGACCAAGGAAATGTGGGTGAAAGTAGTTTCATGTCTTTATGGTCCATGAGAAGGAGCAAGGTCTATAACACATACGAGGGGAAACAAACAAGTTAAATACTAGGTGGGAAAGGATAACCATCTCATGTGAAGGATAAATAAGGCTTACACAACATTTAAAAACATATGAAAAAGGGGAATACAAACACATATAATTAAATAACAAATCAAAATACTAGAAAAGGTGTAAACAAGGGGAAAATAAAGGTTAAAAACAAATACAAATGGGAACACCTAAAATGAGTGCAAAACATGATAAAATAAGTTTTATTTTATACATTTTTTGTTATTATATTCCCCCCACTTTAACGAGTTGATGACACACTAAAGGGGAAGAGTCATGCTAAAGAAAAAGGCTATAATCATGAAATATGGATGATATGTAACTAAAGGAGAGATTTATTTCTTCTAATTTTGGTCTTTAATTATTTATTTAGGTGCATGTGTATCTAATCTTGCTCAATATCCAAGGAAGGTAACCTATGTATGCACACAAGAGAAATGCTAATCAACACACACATAAGAAATATAAACATGTAACAATATTCTAAGCATTAAAATAAAAACATACACCACATAGGGACATATAATATGAATGGGTGCACAATAAAATAAATAAACACAAGTAAAAACATGTCACTTAAACATAAGCATACACACTTGGTTTAATGAAACAAATGTTAAAAGCAAGAAAGACACTCCTAATTTGTAGGAAAGGGGATCCTATGGGATTTAGAGGAAAATGAGAGGAGGGTAACTAGATATGTGAAGATGCAGCTGGGTAAAATTAAAATGGAAGCTAGTAACTAGAAACCCAAATTTTGATATTTATTAGGATGATAATGTTTATAAAGTTTCCATCCAAGATAAGGTTGGGATAGGTCAATAATGAAGGTATTGATGATCACAAAAAAGTGTAAATTTGTTAAAATGGTTATATGGAAACCACCCTTGCCTAAATGTAGTTGCTACCCCAAATATTAGCTATATAGTGGCCATCCTTGGCTATATGTGATTACCACCTCAAATAAATTCAATCTTGGCCAAAAATAAAATGTAAAAAAGGTAAAAAGTGATGATGTTGTCAATGACTATGTGTGTTAGATTAATCATGCATTAACTAATAGTTAATTAATCTTTAACTGATTGTTAGTCTGATTCATTTCATGCACTTAAGCTAAACTTAGGAGTGCTTTTTTATGTTAACCGGAGTTTTAACTTTTATTAGATAATTATGTTTCATCACATAGGATGTTGACACTTGTCATGATCTAATCCCTTTATCATTTAGGGTTGCTCCTATAAAGCACTAACTCTCATTGTATTATCTCTCACGATCTTCGTGAAGACACTTGAGGTTTATTTTGTAAGTTTTTTTGTTAAGAATATAACAAATCATTATTTACAACTCTATTGCATGGACGATGTCTATGTTCATTGTTTGATCTTGCGTCTTGTGTTTATTCATAATTTTCACATGGTATCAGAGTGTAGATTCAACGAACCCCTTCTCGATTTTTTCTCAACTAGGGTTACAAGAGAAATTTTAAAATCTTCATTATTATTTTTCTTTTTTTAAATAAAAAATAAATCAGCAACCCTAGGGTCATATGGGCGACCAACGCCCAACCCCTAGGGGGATATATATATATTTATTTATATTTAAGCGAAAGTGACAAGCCACTATATAATATACTATATATAATTAAGAAAATACAAAATCTAGTTTTGGGGAGCATACCGACAGGAAAGAACCAGTAAGAAAACCTCTGGTTGTAGTTCTGATAGTAAAATTGACAAGTTTGCATAGTCTAATTTAAAAATTTGAACTAGACATGTTGATAACTCAAAATTTAGCATTCAACTTCCTAGGTGCTTACATTATCTATTCCCATACAGATTCATTGATGTTCAACCCTAACCTAATTTATTTCCCAAAATGCTTATCTACAAGCCCTTATACATCAAATAAAACCCTATACTGATAATACCAAAATACCCAAAAAACTATTGACATTACACTTTATAAAGAACTCGGTTTGCCGAACTTTCATCCATTCCCTCAATCAACTAAAAACCCCTTTCATAGATTCTTCATCCTCCATCTTGAACTCTGTGGTACTATGCGTGTGGCGACCATCTTGCATTATCAACAGTTGAATTCCCCTGAAGATGGTTTGCAGATAACTCTTGAACATTTTGGGGACGGGCTGAAGACCCATGAAGATGATTTGCAAATTGTTCTTGGCCATTTTGAAGACGAGTTGAAGACCGAGCTGGCGAATTTACCCTCAAATGTAGGTCCAATTGCAAATTTTGAATTGCTAGGTTCGAAACATGTGCGTGAAGGAAAGACAGCGTAATACTTTTCCTTAATCCCTAGCTCCATAATCGAGCAAAAAAATTGACGGTTCTTTCTGAGGGCTCGTAGCAAAAAATTGTCATTCTTCTATTGGAGCGAAAGCCTTATGGTTTTGAAGATATCCTCAAACCCTTGTCGCCTTTGCACAAATTTTCTTGGAAATAAGCTGCCAATAAACCCTTCTCCACTGTAAAATTATATTGTTGAACTGCTCAAAGAACAACATTGTCCATAAGGAATTGAAACCTAATCAATTTCCTAGCAAGGTTCTCGGTTTCACTCAAGGATTGGATTAAGTCCAATACATTTGAAAAAGAAATAGATATAACCTACAAAGGAAAGAGGAGGTGACAAGCTCGTGGGCTGGTAACGTCAAGACCTGGAAGGATTCAAATGCATTCCTCCACCCTTGCAAAATCTATCCTAAACATTATTTTGAGATCATGAGTGATGTATTCTTCAATTGGTTTCTCCCACGACTTGACTGGAAAATAAACCTTGAAATTCCAAGGATGGAGCACCATTTTGCTATTGTTTCAACAGAATTTTGCCACTTCCAAAATACTAAATATGACTACCCTTCCGACTTCTTCTTAACTGCTCAATTCTTTTGCAAAAATGATCCTAGCATTTGCCTTTTTAAAACCAAATACTGGCTAAACTATGATGTATTGTCATCATGAAGAAAGGTGTCGAGGATGAGTTGTTTAAAACGATCTTGCTCCCGTAAATGTTAATATGTGTTGGGCGAACATTGAGATATTTAGTAGCAGTGCTCGCATAACAAAACATAATTTAAAATGTACCTAAATAATGCGAGCAACTTATGACGTCTTAGAGGCATAAGGCAATGTGACCAAGCTGGAAAATTTGTGCATATGCCAACATCATCAGGTGGTATGGAAATGTCCTTTCAGACTGCTGCTCACACTCATGAGTGTTAATAAGTCATTATTACTGCAAACACCGAGGGGATATGTGAATGTCCTTTAAATCTAGTGTGAGCCCCCATGTTCATTAATAAGCCTATATGACAACGCTTGACCTTTAGCATATGCTTAAATTCCAACTCACTTCTGACTCTCCATGTGTTGTCCATGACAGATGCTTTGTTGCTTATCTGTATAATACCTTGGGTGAGTATTTTTCCAACTCTTAGGAAGAATTAGCCGAGCATGGGGAAATATAGTCTGCTTCTATTACATTTCTTAATTTTGCAAGCTCGCAAATAATGGAGAAATCGTGATTACTATTATTATCTTGTGTATACAAGACCTCCTTTTTATCACATCCTAAATTAGTGAGACGGTATGTTAAAACATTCCCTTCTTTGTAGGTATGAGAGATCTGGAAGTCTTCAAGTTCGTCTAAAATCTTCCAAGCAATCTGTAAAACATATCTCAAGGCCCAATTGAAACACGACCTTTCTTTACAAGCATTTATTATTATTAATGAGTCACCTTCAATGTGAATTTGTTTGATTTGTAGTTGCCTTGCTAGAAGCAACCCGTGAAGAAGAGAAAGTTATTATGCCATGTTATTTGTCCCAAATGGTAGGGATATTGACCTAGCTACCTTGAGAGTCCCTCTTTCATCCTTGATATTGACCTAGGGGGATTGTTTTTTGCTTTTTTAACAATTTTAGCAAGATTGGGAAAATCACAATAACTTTTCTCTCATATATCAAAATCAGGCAAATAAGATAACATCAGAAAGCTGGTTCCAAGAACTATCCAATGGCACTCTTTTTTTCTTAGATTTTTTTGCTAGTACATTTTATCGCTTGTCAAAGTTAGATGTGTTGTTTTCACTCCTAAATTCACAAATTTTGACTCATTTTTCTATTTTTTCATGATTCCAATGGCGTTGGAAAGTTATTTTAGAGATCTTCATACATATTTATGAAATTTTTCTAGATTTTTATCTAAATACATTTTATTTAGTTTTTTGTGTTTTCACATTTTGATGAATTATTTGGACGTTTTAACTCTTGGAAACTATTTGTTTGCTTGGTATGACTTGTTTTATATTGTTCTACATGTATTTCCAACATTCTATCCTATTTAGGCATTTTGAGCATCTTTTGCATGCAATTTCTCTTTTGTAGACATACTGAAATAAAGTGTCATTTTGGTGTATGTTTTTTGGGGATTCCGTATGTATCTTCTTGTGTCTTTTGTACTTGCACTATATTATAAAGTTTCATGTGTGGGTTGTGAGTGACTTTTTTCCATCACACCTTTTTCAAGTGAGTGTTCCTTCCATGACAACATTAAATTTGTGCACGCTCATATGTTCTTGGTTCTCCTTCATACACTTCTTGGTGACACATAGTTTCAGTTGAGTTTTCTTCACTCTCCCATTTTGCATTATAGGGGGTTTCTACTATTGGTTCTAATGCTTTCTTAGTTTCATTTCAGAGTGATCTATGTATCTAGTTATTGTTACTATGTATGAGGAAAATGTAGCGGTTGGTTTCCCATGCATTTCAATGAGATGAAGCATTTACCATATGGACACTCTTGGATTCCTATTTTTGGAAGTGACCTTTCATTTTCACTTGATCAGTATTCTTCATACTATTGGTACTTGTGCCATTTGTATCTTCAATTTACAGATGTTTTTCTTTGCTTTTAATTGGATTCAAGTAGTGTCATTGAGGGCACTCATGCAAATTATTATCTTCTTGATCTTGATCATAATTTGTTTTAGATGAGGTTCTTCATTTCAGCACTATATCAAGCATTATTCGATAATTATCTATGGCTTCTTTCTGCTTGAGTGATGTTTTTCATGTTCATATTCTTTTTGGGACATTATTTTGGAGGCTTTTTAGTCCTTTATTTGCCTTTCTCTCTTTTGGAGAGGATTTTTCCCATGATGTTTTCTACTTTTTTCTCTAGTTGTGAGATTAGATTGTTTGTATATGTATACCTCATCAAGCCTTGCTTTTTGGGACCCATTATGCATTCTTTTCTTTTTATGCATTCACTTTTTAGGGTTTTTAGTTACTCCCTAAGTTCATCTTAAAGGGGGTGTTAGACTAATCATGTGTTAGCTAATAATTAATTAATCTTTAATTGATTATTATTCTAATTCATTTCATGCACTTAAGCTAAGCTTAGGAGTTCTTTTTTATGTTAACTAGAGTGAGACTTTATTAGATCATTCTCTCATCACATAGGGTGTTGAAACTTGTCATGATCTAATCCCTTTATCATTTAGGTTTTCTCCTATAAAGCACTAACCCTCATTGTATTATCTCTCGCGATCTCCATTAAGACTCTTGAGGTTTATTCTGTATGTTTTTATTCTTGAGAATATGAAAAATCATTATTTGCAACTCTATTGTGTGGAAGGTGTCTTTGTTCATTGTTTGATCTTGCATCCCATGTTTATTCACAATTCTAACAATGCGGTAGTCACTTGATTGGACAATATTACAATCATACCCAAGTTGTAAATGGATATGTTGTTTTCATGATAATGTGAAAAATGAGAGATATAAGATGTATGCCCCCCTTAAATTGATTGGTGATTGGTGATAAGAGAGGATAAGGGAGAAAGGAAAAATTACCAAGGATTTCTTGTAGCAGAATAAAAGGAAAATAATATTATAAATGTGATATAAAGGAGAGTTAGAGGCTTCAATGCACCAATCAGACATTTATATTAAACAATCTTCATTACTACATTTAATGGAATTATAAATCCATTCAACCTACTACCCAAATCACTTAACAAATAATAAATAACTAATAGCCAACATTTAACATATAACATTAATATGCTAATTTATTTATTACATCACACATTCTATGTCATACACTAATTAATATTTATACCCCCTTTAGTGTTAACATAAGAATTTTTATGCTAGAATTATATTAATGGTTGGATTTGGTTGGTCATCACCTCCATATTTTATGTTGCCACTAAGATTTACCAATCACAATAGTAACACAATAGTCAAAAAAATAATGTATAATTGTCAAAACTTTTGATCCTCTCTATATAGAAACATTTCATCTCACGAGTTGATAACATTTGGGCATTTAGAGTGAGCTTATCCTCAATACATATGACATCCAAAGCATTGGTTTGTACCTAGCATAGATGCATCAAAAATGGAATGTTTTACCAACATCACTTCTTCTCTCAATTCAATGACCAATAATGTTACTCATATAACTAAATTGACTAATTATATTTTACATGAATAAACAATCTTCTACTAATGTTGCATTAAATTTGACATCTTGAAATGGGCATTACCACCAATGAAATGTCTAGTGATGTATCTATTGCAAGTAAGGGATTTTGAATTCACTACAATGAATATACAGTGGCTTCATAGCTTATTTATTTTTATATTTAAAATCAAATTTTCACATTTTTAGGCTATCAAGATTGCCTTATAATGACTTTCTCAATTGATCGATATGGTGCAATCCGCTCAATAGAGTTGTTGCAGTCTACAATGACCTTGGTCACAACCAACACTCCCATGAAACTATCATGATTTTCTTCCAATTGTGTGCAACCTACTTTATATGGTGTGAATTTTTTGATCTAAACTATTTCATAACCCTTAATGTTGATTGTGTAGTACTAGGTATTTGGCATAGTATTAAGATATTTGGTATGGCGTTGAATAATGATAAACTACACCAATCATTAGTTGTATTAACCGTTATCTTATTTAATTCCTTAATCAATTGCAACATAGTATTAGATTTGATGATGGATCAAATATGCAACAATGACTCTAAAATGTATCTCCATACACATCCAACTAGTAGTGAATCTTATTGAACCACACCATATTTTTATTTTCATAATTTTTGTAATGAAAAATGAACAAAATGGAATAGAAAATAATGAGAAGAGTGAACAATATAGAGAGAGGAGAAAATATAGATGGATAGTGAATATCACAGATTTCCACATGCTTTACATTATATCACTATTGAACAAATATAAGAATGGCAGATGATAACAAAAAATGGTTGTTGCATGTGGCCTTCACTACATTGTCGTTGTGATCACCACTTCAAAATAAGAACTATTGAATGGATGGTGAATAAAGAGGTCTCATGAGATGCTTTCTTTGATACCGTATTAAAATTATAACATGAAGGAGAGCTAGAGGTTCCAACACAACAATCAGTCACTAATATTCAACACTCTTCATCATTACATTCAATGGATTTATAAATCTATTCAACCTTTTAACTACCCAAACCACCTAAAAAATAACAAATGACTAATAACTAGCATCTAATAAATTGAAATTTATATGTTAATTTATTTATTACATCACACATTCTATGCAATTCACTAATTAATTCTAACACTTGAAGAGATAAATTTAGGCCATGTCCCCAAGTGATAGATACATAAATAGTTAGGTAAAACATAATATGAAGAAGTAATGATGAAGGATAAGAAGCTAAGAAGATGCCTCTATTAAAAGGGGAGAGAGTAACAGGGGGGAGAGTGACACTGGGAAATACCAAATGTAAACAATCAAGGAGAATGGAACAAGTAGGTATGGAACAAGTAGGTATGGAGTAACAAGATGGCTATTATTGATAAGTAGATGTTCATAGAGGAAAAAAAGGAAAATGTCCCAAAGGGATGATAGGGTGGAAAAGACCAGGAAAGGAAAATCACAATAAAGACAAGGGGAACAAGTATTTAATCCCCCCAAGGTGATATAAATGTAATGGTAGGTGTGATGGTAGAGTGATAATTGAGATTAAAAAAGGAGGAAGAAGGTGAAATTTTCAAATAAAGTTAATAGCAGACAAATGAGTGAAAAGTAAAAAAGGAAACGTGACTATGCTTTAAATGGAATAATTAGAAGGAAAAGAAGAAGAATTAACATAATAAGTGACATAGGTACTAGTTTTTTAATGTAGTTAAGAGTATCACATAACCTAATCCTAATCTTATGCAATGAGATAATAAGGAAGTTTGTTTTAACTATCTTTTGTGTGTAGATTGTGGGTAAGTGCAAAAGGGAAGGGAAATATTGGAGAATTTAAAAGGAATGTGGCATTGGAGGTTATTGCATATGGTATAATGTGGAAGGATAATAGTAGTGATTGAGTTACCATAAATGTTACAAGGAAATTGTTAGTGTGTAATCAAGAATTTTGAGGGAATAAGGAAAGACAAGTATGTTAGGAATTGGGAAATGGGGGGATGAAGGGGTCTGCTAAAGTAGAGATCAAATATTAGGCCAAAAAATACATAACTTGTCCAACTATTGGTACATTTGTTACTTGAGAGGCAACTACAGAGTTAGGATATATAAATTTCATAGTAACATATTTGTTAACTAACAATAATCTAAATTTGATTCATGATTTTTATTTTTTGGAAAAAAATTGATGCATGAATTTAGGGTAAATTTTGATATCTTGCAAACTAGGAAAGAAAATCATTCTTTTGCAAATAGAAGAAACTATTTAAATCTATCACTTTATATTATTTCATTTTCAAGTTTACGAAAAGAGGCAATCGATTGAAAGAATGTTTTTTGAAACCCTGGCTTCATGATCTTAAAATATTTATATATAAAGTTGTGGAAGCAAAGAATAAAATTATGGAAGAAATGAATATATTTAAAGATTCTTTAAATCTAACAATGCTTTTGATAAACTGTATCTTCACTCTAAAGTGAGATGGGAATACAAAAATAAAATAGATGCATGGATAATTTGTATAATAACCTGCATAAAATAATACAAGGATTTCTTTCAAGGAATCTTCTCTAGATGATGTAAAAAACCATTTAAAGCCCAAATTTGATGATTCTCTTCTTTTTTATAACAAGTTCGTCAATGTGGATGATGTGGAAGAGATTTTTGTTCAATAGATTATTGCACTAATTACCAATGTCTCCCTTCATATTTAGGACATAGACTAACTACCTCTCATGGATCTTTTTATCTCTGGTGTTTGTATCAGGTGTTAACAGGTTGATCTTTTGGTGCAACAACAAACATGTTCCAACAAATAGTATTAGGGCCAGGTTGTGGGTTCAAATCCCCTCGGGTGATGCTGAGGGGGGTTGTTGTTGGACTAACCACCAACATCTCCCTTTGGATTCAAGACATGAACTAACCACCTCTCATGGATTCATTAACTCTGGCGGTTGTATCGGGCATTAACAGGTTGATCTTTTGGTGCAACGACAATCGTCTATGCAAAAATTGGTATCAAAGCTTGGGTCATGAGTTTGAACCTCTCACTTGCACTGGGGGATTGTTGCAAGGTGTGTGCCCTTGGTCTCCTTGTGTTGTGTAGTGTAGCGCTTGGGTTTGTGACGTGGCTTAACCACCTCTCGTAGATTCATCAACTCTGGCGGTTGTATCAGGCATTAACAGGTCGATATTTTGGTGCAATGACAACTATCTATGCAACATAAATAATAATTTTTTTGGTCTTACATAATTATCTTTTTCATCATCATAATTAGAATTGAACATTATAGAGACAACAATTTGGTTTCATGTCGAAACAAAGGGAAAAGGGAGGTAAGTGAGTTATGTGTGTGGTCAATATGGAATTATTACAAGGTTTAAACACACCTACTCTTTCCCTAATTTCATTAGAAAGAGAGGAGATCACAAAAGGATAGAATTGACTTTCAATCTTGAGGTGAGTCAACCCTATTTTGGATCTCTTGGGTCTTTGTTTTCTTATGAAAAAAATGATTGATTTGCTATATTGGGAGATGATTTAAAATGCATTAACTAACCAAACTATATGACCTAATGTTTGAAATGAAAATTTTTTTGATAACAAAAACATAAAAAAAAATTTACAAGTAGATCTGAGAAGGGCAGAATGGTGTGCACCTATGCCAAAAAGTAGGTTTTAGGTTCTATAGCAGGACTGGTTCACCCTAGGGCGAATGGTCCTAGTGCAGGGTCCAAAAATATACAGTCCTTTGATCCCAGATCTAAGCTTATGATTCCTCCAAGTTTGACTATTGGAAAGCTGGAAATAAAACCTATAGGCGAGCTTTTGTAACTTGACAACAATGATGACAACTTTGAAAACTTTGCAAAATTTCTCCTTTGATCAACTTTTAGTCCTTCTTCACCTATAAATCTGAACATACAAAGAGAGAAAAAATTTTTGTTTTTGGGTGAATGGGGGTTTTCCTTAGTCAAACCCCATGTTGGTAATCAAACCTTGATAATGAAATAATGATGAAATGAAGGAATTGATGAATGAAAAATTGCTTGTTAAAACTCACCAAACCCTTAATGGCTTCCCTTAGAGGACTAAAGTCAAACACATCACTCTAAAGTTTAGATCTTGCATGAATTGGCTTGATTGATTGATTGACTCGATGCTTGAATGCTTGAAACCTACAACACAATGTTAGCTCTAAAACATGAACATGAACACACATGAACTTTGACATGATGATATGATCTTGATTTATGATTTAGATGACTAATAAATCTACTCTTCAATGCTCTTGATAACAATATTTTCTCTTGTGAAGTTTGAATTATGTGTGTTAAGTTTGAATTGATAAAATAACTATATTTATAGGTGTATCTAATTTCCTAAAAAATAGATTCCAAAAGCCGACAATTGAAACTTGAATTTGAATCATTAAAATTCCACCAAAAACATATTAAAAATTGGGACCTAAGATAGTTTAAAGGAAATGGGTCCTAGGACCTAAGTCGAAGGCACTCAATTTCCAAGGTGTTTTAATTGATGTTAGCAATCGTTTAATATAGGTTTCCGTTTAAAAAGGGGGAATAATAAGGCTTTGGAATACATAATTTAGGTAATTAGAAGCTTAATTAAGTCCAATTAATTAAGGGGATGCAAACAAAGTGTGAAATTGTAAAGGTATACAATTTTCTACACTACACATGTTTTTAATGATCATTTCCAAGTAGCAAAAAATAAGTGGAAGAATAAGAGAATAACATGCTTCAATTTGGTCTTCAAGCCTTGAGGATACATCTTCCTAAGGGAGATAGCATGTTTTGTTCCTCAACATAACATATTTTATTGTAAATCTCATATTCTATGACATGATATAGAGTTGAGTAATTTAATTCATGTTTCAAGGTAAAAAATGCCAAGGGGGATGGAATGTAATACACCTAGGGGTCTAACATTATAATGTATTAGGTAGTATTAAATAAAGGTGTGGGTGCATATACTTTATAAATCATCATAATAGCTAATTAAATTTAACATATTCATCTCACATACATGGGATAATAGTAGTTATCTTTACCTAGATTTTATGTATTGTAAGGGTATACCAAGTATAAATCATCAATCTTGAATATTACAATTGGAAACTTTTATTCTCTACTAAGAGGAATTACCACTCAAATTGGAATTGAGAGGTTTCCCCCTTTAAGTGGTATTATATGGTGTTGCTCCACCTCAAGGGTTTATTCTATTTTTGAATGTGTTGGTCAATGATTGGAGTATTTCCATTATTCGTGCAAGGTTCTTACCACCTTTCTAATTACGTTTTTTTTCAAACATAGTGCAGGATGACCCTTTAACTTTTTTGTACCCATGTGAAAATTAATGCTCATATTGAGTGCCAAAATTGATTGTTCTTGCATGATAACCAAATTCAGTTGGTGGCATTTTATTCATTTTCTAAGTTCTCATATGATAGTCTTTGTTTGTCGATTAACAAATTTTACAGGATGATGGAGGTTGTAACTATTTGATCATGATAATATTTGAGATGGTATTAGTGACATTAATAAAAATAAGAAATTAAAATTTGGCCAAGCTTGTGACTTTCTTCTGATAAGTGTGTAATGTCCCCATTTTTGGGTTCTCTTGTATTGCAACTGGCTTGACCTTCTCACTATGTGCTAGCCTTATCAAAGGGGTTATTTGATGTTATTGGTGAGCTCAAATGATCTAAGGGACTTAGATGACACTTTTCAAAGTTATTTTTGACTTTTGGTGCGTTCTCCAAGATTCTTAGAGAGAGCACCTATTTATAGTAAGTCACCCGATTGGGTCAAATTCTCATTATTTATCATTGGTATCACTCTAGTGCAATCAATTTTTGATTGCTTTTCGATATTTTTCACAAATTAGATTTATTAATGAGCTATAATTTAATTATTTTTACTAAGGTTGATAATTTTATTAAAATAGTTTACTGGGCACCTTAGTATACTAGCTCCTTAGAATGAGAATTGAAAGTTTTAAATGTTGGTCATTGGTAAAATGAAAAAAAATTGTGTTGGAAATGTTTAAATAATACTATAAATAACTTTTTAGAGTAATAAGGCGTGTTTAATTTATAAGGTGATTTTATTTTATTTTTTGAAAGGCTTTCAAAAATGTTATAAAAGGAGTTTTGTGAGCTCATTTGTATCATTTAGAAGATTGTTAATTTCTCTTTTGGAGATTTGTGCCTATGGCCAGATTTATTATTGGAGAGATGAAAATCTTGAAGGTTCCTGACAAACAAAAATCCGGAAGGCAGTGCAATTCCAACTAGAGATCGACAATGAGTTAAAGATTTGGAGTTTAGGACAAAAACCCTTAGATTCTGCTAGAGCAATTTTATATAGAAGTTACCTTTGTGTTGAATGTTTGCAAATAAGGGTTTGGAGTAAAATGATTTATATATACAGGTTTACTAGGTTTAAAGTTATACCAGATTATAAGAAAATATAAATTTATTAAAATGATTTGTGTTGGAAGTGAAGAAATTAGATAAATATTCATGTGTGTGCAAGTGAATATCATAAGATTTACTAGTGCTTGTGTGTGCATGCAAAATAGTGACATAAAAGAGAATACATACAAATATTGAATATCACCCAACCATACCCTTCGTGCATTTGGATGGGGATTATACCATATTATATTCACCCCTCATATGGAGTGATACCTTTAAGAAGGCTTTAAGCCTTGTTAGAAGTCAACATAGCCCCATATTGAAGCTAGTGCAACATATGAAGAGGGGAAATAGTTGTAATAAAGTTGTCATAAATTCTTTAGCCGACCTCATGAAGGGCACATAATATACTGAGAGGGGGTGAATCAGTATATCAAATCCATTTAAAACTCTTTAATTCAACATGTATAGATCCAAACATGAATTATCAAATATAAATAAAAAAAACTACTATCGATCAAGTAACACAAATGCACACATTCACACAATGAACATGAGATATATGTGGAAACCCAAAATGGAAAAAACTAAGGTGAGAAGAGTTGCTTGGAGTTATTGTCCAAATCTATCCTCACAAAAAGAATGAATAAGTTACAATCATGAAGTTGGAACCAACCTACCTGAGACACCAACCTACTGGAGACAATAATCCCCAATACAAAGACCTAAGCACCAGCTCAACAAGTAAGACACTAGTCCTAACAAATTACAAATATAAAGCTTGTGAAACTTCAATGCTACATAGCTTACACAAGATCTAACCTTCCTTCAAACACTCTCTCACAAATCCTATGATATTCTAATGGTGGCACACAATGATTGAGATGCAACTCACATAGAATTACTCTTGATCACATAATACACTTACACACTCACTCTCATCATATTAAGTGAGATCTAAAACTATGATGATTATATACATATCATTACATTAACATTATTTCATGTTGACCAAGAGTCCCTTAACACCATCTGCAAATAGCTAGGTTGGCTAAGGTGGACCTAAATTCAAATTTACATGAAATGTGTAGCGGGCTGGTCCTAGATCAAATTTGTTGCTACCAAAAGAACATGATGTTGTGCACTTCCTTTAGGAACATTAACCAAGACCTATTTCACTATCCTACGCTACCTTCAGAGGTCACATGCTATAAGCTACTGCCACACAGTTCTAGAACATCAACTGGTTAACTAAGGTGAGCATAGTAATCCTTTTGTCACTTCAATGTTTTTCTTGTTGAACATAAATTCCAGAAACTCTGAAATAAGATAGAATAAGTGTAGACATACTCTCCTTTAAAAATATAGACCAAAACTTGCAACCAAGAAGAAATACAAATCATGAACATGTTGCAAGAGAAATCTCTCTGCCTCAAGTAACTGACCTCAAACATTTCAGACCAGAATTCCAGATTCCTTCTATTAATATGAATAAATAAAAGCAAGATATTGCAAGCATACTACAATCAGTCTTCTTCATTATACTCAAAATTATTTGATATACAAGTATGATTACATTTAATTCTCACTGTTCAACTATCATTAATCCTTAGACATCAGTGAGAACCCTTTGACATCAAGGACAATACTCCAGTGAATCAAGGATAACATATGTTTTGTTGGATCTCAAAAATGCAGGTTACAAATCCTAAGAGGATGCCAAACTCTATGATCAGACTTGCAACATTTTTGAACCAATGAATGAAGTTAACCTATTAGGTTGATGACTCCCTACTCTTCATGCTCTGCTAGACCTAGGTGGGTTGACCTTACTAATGAAGCATATTTGAAAGCTATGTTACTATTAACTAATGAAATCTACTTACGGTGGTAAAAGAAAATGGAGTAGATGTAATAGCTAATTTGTATAAGTAATATCAAGGTATATAAATATGTTCAGTTAACAAATGTAGTTACTTGAAAATTGATACTTTCTAAAGTTCCTAAAGTGAATTATATATGATTGAATAGAAAGAACAGTGCTTTGTTGGGTATGCAGAGTCAAAGAAGTTCTATAATAGGTGGCTAGTATTGGTTACAATTTTAATTGTTTGGCACTAAAGTTTGTTTATACCTTGTATAAACGTGCAAGAATGTGATTGACAAACTCTTCTTATTGATCCAATTGATCCTACCAGGTTACTGTGATTTATTAAAAGGATTTTAATCTTTCCTTGAATGAACCAATTAATAGAACCACACAATGGCAACAAATGTGTATTGACAAACGAAGTAGATTCTTAATTTGAATAACAAGACAACATCAATGTGGAAATAGCTTGGCGATCTTATTAATTACCCAACTCTTCTTACTGATCCAAATTTTACTTCCAAGCTACTGTAGTCAATCAAAAGGATTTTAATTCTTTAATAGAAACCAATTAAATTGATCACACAAAAACAACAAGTGTGTCTTGATGAAACTAAAATATCAACTTGGATACACATATTCAAATAACAGATAAATAACAATGTGGAGACAATAAGATAATTGCTTTGTTCAACAAACAATAAACCCCAATATTGAGCCACATAATTAAAGATTCTTCTCCATTATGTATTTCTCCAAATTGTATGCATTAAGACAAAAGTCTTGAATATATAAGCAAGATTTTGCAATCTATCTTCTTACTATGCCTATTCTAAAACAAAAGTTGTAATGATGATCCTTTCAATCATCATAATTTCACATAAATATCAATATCCTGAAGGGGATACGCCTCTTCATAACTTTTGAAATTAACAACAATTAAACATAAAAGATTAGGTCCTAGTAAGCCACAAATGAACTTTTGTCATGTGATCCAAGTATTCCTGCCTCCCATGAGTATTAACATCTTCAAAAATGTTCCTTGCAACTATCTCCATGATCACCATCTTCTCCAGATGTTCACATGTCTCACCTATAGCTGAGTCCTTGTTCATGGCTGCTTCCAAGGCTCCCTGCAACATAGACCTACACTCCTCTATCCATCCATTCCTATCCTTCAGCTCATCACCCTCCTTCACAACATCAATAAGCTCCTTTGCATTTGCTTGAAGCTCATCATAATATTCCTTATGTTTCGTGAGGATATCTTCGGCAGTTGTGATGACTCCGTTGTTAGAAGGATCTTTCTTTTGCACTTCTTGGATCTTTTCTTGAATTTGGTCACTCACCCTTTTATGCTCTTGAACTGCAACATGACTCTGGGAATGAGTTCCCCACAATTTTTTCATCCAAATCATCAAGTTGGTATGCCTTTTATGTAATACTGTAGAGAGTGCATCATATTTTCCCTTGGCCACTTGTGCTTCCTCTTGCTTACCTGTTGACTAAGAGCTCTCCCCCTGTGTTAACAACTTAGTGTCCTTCAAAATTTCATTTTCTCTCAATATTCTTTCATTATTGGTTTTGTACATATCCCTCTCTTTTATCAACATTTCTCTGGGAATGAGTTCCCCACAATTTTTTCATCCAAATCATCAAGTTGGTATGCCTTTTATGTAATACTGTAGAGAGTGCATCATATTTTCCCTTGGCCACTTGTGCTTCCTCTTGCTTACCTGTTGACTAAGAGCTCTCCCCCTGTGTTAACAACTTAGTGTCCTTCAAAATTTCATTTTCTCTCAATATTCTTTCATTATTGGTTTTGTACATATCCCTCTCTTCTATCAACATTTTAATTTGTGCTTTATTCAATTTGGCCACATTTATGCCAATGTTAGACGTAGCCATAGGATCAACTTCACCCACTTTCATTGTCATCACATGTCTGAATGCTTTTTCAATGTCAATAATTACTAACTTCTTGTGTGGAGGGTACAAATCCCAAATCATGAGAGAATTCTCATCAGGATTATATTTTGATCTTGTGTACACTTTTGTGACTCCTTCAGGGCTGAGTTTGTGAGTAGCAGTATTATTATGCAAAAAATTGTAAAAAACAAGAGCTGAATTTAAATCCAAACCAGGAAAGATCATCGCATTAGATTCTTCCAACAATTTCCTTCCTCTTTTCGAGGTCATATTTTTTATCTCATTATCCACATCTAGCCTCAAAGTGTTCAACAATTGGGTCTCATTGCTTGGTGTGACATTTGTGACAGAGTCTCTTATTGCTTTCCCTTTTTGTTTATATAGGAATGATTTGAACTCAGGTGATTTTATAAACTCATTATCAGAAACAAAGGATCTATAGGCCAATTGCCTTGTATCAACATCAAAACTTTCATCAATTTCTTATTCTCTACTGGAAGGTTGGTACTCTTCAATTCTTGTTTTAGAGATCTTATCATTTTGACATTTTCGTTCCCTTTCACCAGTGGCTTCTTCACTTCCAGAAGATATCATTTCTACCTCTTCTATTTCCTTCAATTGTTGCTCAATCTTCCTCTTGTACTCATCAATGGCTAATTCAGCCTCCCTTTCCTCCATATTTCTAATGATATCATCTTTTGGGTAAGGTAAATGTTCATATCCTCCCAAATTCACTTTCTTTCTGGCAACATTGATGTATCCTTCATGATCAATCCTTTTCTAGGTGTATCTCTTTTCAAATTGAACTGTGATAGTTTATCTAGGATTGAATCATACCCTTTCTTCGATAGCACAGTAAATTCCCCAAAGCACAATGTACTTGGCATGAATGATTGTTTTTAATAAGCACTTAAATTCATGACATTCGAGTAGTCCATCTGCCTAACAATTTCTAAGTATGCAACCCTGTTTGGCACTATTTTTGGTAAAAGAAAAGGTGTATCCTCAAAACCATATACTCTGATCGTGGTGGCATTGACATAACAATACCACTCACCCCAATTATGTCCCACAGTTGTGGGTCCATCGAAATCTCTAGGTCTCAAGAATCTTTTGATTTCATCAATTAAGGAATAATCACAGGAGTAATTAAAGAATCTATACAATGTTTTAACAAAGTGCTCCTCAAAAAGAACATAGCTAGAATTTAAGAACCTGATGTCCCAAATAGCAGTCCACAATTGTATTGGCAATGGCTAGCCCTCCTTATCACATTGTGTAATTTTCAGTTCCTTCGGCCACATCCCTATCTCTTGACCATAATATAATATCAAATGCATAAGAATAGAATACTATTTGAAATGTAATGTGGGAGATCTACTTTTGATTGCCATCAACCCTAAGTCAATCTCACTAGCAATATAAGAGGCATAGTCAAAGGGTCTAGCATTATGACATAAAACATTTGTTGCAATCACCATTGGCCCTATTGACATGAATTCAGAGGCCTCAGTTCCCAATATCTGACACACTGAGAGATATGTGTGCTTCAAGTAAGATTCAAATAAATCAACATGAAAAAGAGGCTCGTCGTTATCTTCAAATGGGATGAGGTTTCCATATTTTCTGGATCTATGTAGTGGCAATCTCCACTCTTTGTAGGTTGTGCCCATTCTCCAGTATTCCCTTTCCAAATCCTCATATACAATTGGCTCATCACATGTGCCACTTAGGTTAAAAACCTCTGAAATTGCAGCCTTGGACACATATATAAATGGTTTTCCTTGTAAATTATAGATAGCCTTTTAGCCAGGGTTGTAATGCTTAGCCGAGAGTTTCATTGGTTCCACATTCACAAATACGTTTGGGACAACTAATTTTCCCAAATCAAAGTTCCATGGATTACATACTGGTTCAAATATATTTCTTCGATGATAATGGAACATGAGTAACTCGTATCCCCTAACAGAAGTCCAGGTATCTCCTATATGTTTACATTTGTCCTCAAAATTTTCTATGTCGACCCTCAGTTGTGCAGAACTCTTAGCCCTCAGCCTTGACCTCGGTAATTGATCAATGAGGTCTTGGTTGAACTTCCTTTCTGTTGATTTTGGTTCATCCCCTGTTTCAGTTCGTTGTTTCTTGCTTCTGCTTTAACTACCCTCACCCTGTTGTTTTCTACCCTTGGATTTTGGAGCTTCCATTTTAATTTCCTCAAGATGGCATAATTGAATTTAAATTATCAATTGCAAAAGGCTTCTAGTTCTTACTTGTATATTTCAAAATGTATTGAATCTCCTAGTTTTTGTTTGTCCTCCCGTCCTTCCTGTTGCAACTCATGAAAATTCTTCTGGTTTAATTCCTTTTCTGAGTAGAATTGTTCATATAAAGCATGTTTGTGTGGATATTAATGTACGCAACTGGTATTGAATGCAACAGGTCTCTTTGAAATTCAAAATGTCAGATTGACATAATAGTTTGGCATCGGTGGGACTTCTTCTGATATCAAGCCGATTTGTGTATTTCATTTGGTGCCATATTTTTTATACACTTATGATCGATCGCCAAGACATAACCAAATGCCTCTTCGATTGGAGATGTCCTTTAGTTCTTTTAATACATCGACAAGACCACTCAATACTTTTACCAATGCTGTGTAATGGCCCTTTCTATTGTTCTTCAGTTTACATTATTTTGGGGAGAGAAACTAAAAGTTACACTGACTTCAGAACGGTCTGGTTTGCTAGAAGTTCCTTCAACTATTGCCCAGTGTCTTTTTGATGGGTATAAGCCATTCTTTATTGCCATCAGGTTGACATGACCCATCGCTACCGATGTGTTTTGGTCTCCCCGATGTGTTTCCTTTACATGCTTTGTTATCTAAGAAAGGTCGGTGTGACTTTCCCCAAGATTATTCTCATCGGTATGACTTTCATCATCAGAGAGACATGAGGGGTTCAATCTGATCATACCTGTCTCTCTGATATATATTTTCCATTGCTTTATTCATTCGAACAGATCAACAAGACTCTCCCCGAAACTCCCTTCATTGGTGTGACCCATAAGATCGGTGAGATCCGAGGGATTCCAGTCGATAATAAATGTCTCCCCGATACAACGGTCCTTCAATTTTATCGATAGGAGTATATGTGTTTTTTGTCGATGGGGCTTCTGTCAGTGTGACTTTTGAGCTCGACATGACTTGGAAATTTTGCTCCGATTGCTTAGATCATGTCGATATACTTTCATCGGTGAGATGATAGGTACCGTCCTCCCGATTATGTAGTTTCATTACCTTTGGGACCTTTTGATCACTGTGACCTAGCTCACGTCTCCACGATATTGCAGGAAACATTCAAATGAAGGATCCTATGATATTTTTAAAAACATATATTAAGCATTGATGACATGAGAAGCAACTCTGCTATATTTTAGCTTGGTAGGGAGTGACAATGGAGCTGGATGATGAAATGAAAAATGGCAATGAAGAGCATAGGGGAATTTCAGGGAAAAATCCAAAAACACATATGGATCTAGTCACACAAATCTCAATAATTTGTATTGGTCACAAAATTAATGTGGGGCAAGTTTTGCAATATGTGGAATGTGAATGGGTGGAGACTACTGAAAAATATGAGATTTTTTCAGTTCCAACATGTTCAACACCTTACATCATATTGGGGATATTGTACTATGTTTGGGTGAGCCATAGATGTAAATGGAGGCACAAGGAATATTTTGGGCCAAGTCTAGTTGTTGTTTAGTCCGTAGAAAGTTGAAAAGAGGTCAACCAAAATTAATATATTGTTATTTTGTGATTTATAAGACTCTATTTAATTCCTTTGTAATTTTCAGTTTGTTGTAGTAACTTCTAAATTCATCATTTAACATCTGCTATGCACATTTTGTATGGGATTCAATTGAGAAAGTAATATTATTAACACTGTTATTGGAGAAATAAATTTAGTAATGGTTATTTATGAAATTATGTCAAAACACTTTTACATGCAAACTATTCGACGAAATACCAATAAGCTAAAAATTATGAAAATTGCTTGTATGTTTAAAATATCCCGATAGAGGATATTACAAAGTATAACTCAAAGTTTCACTTATGAATGGTTGGAAAAGTGCCACTATAGTCTTTAAACTCTACCTTGGCATAAATGAGCAAGAATTTTTCCTAATGAAATTGGTGGACATAGCTTGCGTGTGTGCTTAGAGTAGCTTAATCACTCAAACATTTTGATCAATATGTAATAATGACACAAGTGGATTAAAGCTTTGACTAAGTCATATAGGCACACATTTCTAATGGTTTGACCAAATATTTTTTTTCCAATTCTAAGATGGGTGTGTGCTTAGAATGAAAAAAGCGTGTTGAATCTCTACCCAAGTTTGAGGAAAGGTGGCTAACTTGAGAAAATCATGTGCCAAAGGGATATTTGACCATTTTAATTATTTGGGAGCTTATAGAATTTAAGTGGTAAACTTATCATTTGTGTGCACCAAGCTTAAATTTTTCATGTTTTATAATATTTTCAATGACAAGTCCAAAATTGGTAGGGATAATATAAAAGTACATGCTTATGAGTAGTGAGATAGCCTATTAAGTGACATATGCAACACATAGGCATACTTAGATAGTGGATAAGGTTTAAGTGATAAGTGAGGTAGTTTGGATAAAGTTTGATTGACAAAACATGACCAAAATAATCTCTTAGGTCTATTATGGCAAGGGTTTTCAACCTCCAATAGGGATGTAAATAATTATCATAGTCACATATCTCTGATTGAAAAAATAGTTGCTCTACATACTTCATCTCCACCCTCAAATATATAATATTATTTATAAATAGTTAGAACAAAAAGAATAAAAGTCTTTAATGAGCAACAAAATAATATTCAACCACTATTTCTTTCCTTGTCAAAACCCCAAGCCACAGTTTTTTAGTTTTTGATTGAAAAACAAAGTTAGGGTTTAAGATTCAAGTGTTTTACATGTGCTCACTATAAGATTTCATCTCTAGTCTTAAGGGTGAAGTTGCCAAAAAATCCATCAAGTTAGAATATAAAAAAGTGTTCTCAAAATCTCAAAGGATGCTCATGTGCAAATTTACATTTTTAGCAACAATTGTTTTTTAATTGTCAATTTCAATGTTCAATTTATGGGCAAGGTTGAGGGCTTACTTTTAGGTTATATTTTAATTAGTTTTTTTGGTTTTGTTTTATTTTTTTCTTTTTAGCAGCCCTTACAAATTTTACTTTAAAGCTCATTTTTTTGGGATTAAAATAAGATTATTTTAAATTCCCAAATATTAGGTATTTGTAACCTATGAATACATGTTTTGATTATATAAGATCTAAAGAATAGTTCATGCCACCCTTATGCTACAAATTCTATTGTTTAAGTTGATTATTATGTGTTTGTATTTATCATGTTAATAATTTTGTGAAGTTAACTAAAAGTAGATTGTATTGAGTCAAGCTTTGTGTTGGTGACATCTAAATAGTTTAGTTGTTCTTTTGAACACACCTTACCTTTCTATTTCTTGAAATTGTGTTTTGTATTCCTTTTGTAATCTGATTTGCATTGAATAGTTGGTCTTTATTTTAGCCAACCTAAGGGTGTTGTTTACATGTGTTTAGATTAATAGTTTTTCTTTTAATATCTAAAAATAATGTTTGTAAGGAATAATTGTTGGTAGTGATGTATCCATTGAGGCAAAAATATAGGAACATAATCATTTTCATTTATACAAAATCTCCTTGGTGAATCTTGTATATTGTGCATGTATATAAACCTTGCATGTAGTTTTAGTTTAGGGTCAATTCAACTAGGTCTAGTTTAGGTTAGTTTAGATCTCAAGGAGCTTCCCCTTTGAATTTGAAGTTTTTTTTTACCTTAAAATTTGTTCCATTTTGTGTTGTCTTGTAAAAGATAAATTATAATGCTAACAAAATTTATCATAGAAAACCTCACTCTTTGTGAATCTGAGATTACTTCAAACTCTAGGTATTCTTATGATTCAATCAAATAATTAATTAGTTCTTTTGGATTCAAATTACTCAAGTAACTAGAAAAATAAATTATTAATCCATTATGATCTTAGAAATAGCATTCGGTAATCTCACTTCATCTCGATCTTCATGTTGTTTTGCATCTTGTTCATTTTCTCTTTCTTCTTCTTCATCACTTTCATCCAATTTAGGTACATGATGTCCTCTTATATCATCTTCAACAACATCTAATTTGACTTAGAAATTTCTCATCACATCAAACATTTCTTCTATCTTTCTTGATATGTTGAAAATACATTGGTTATTACCCACAACTCTTCATGGAGGCATCTTGACTTAGATATGATACTACACAATGCATATTGCCTGATAATCGATTACATGTCTACAACATGATCCCTTAATACCTTCTACCCAAAAAATTGATGTTGGAAGACATCTTATCTCTCACTTCACTTTTGAACTTCAAAATCTTGCTTTGTTACCACTTAATGCAATTACAAATGGAGGTTTCAATTCAAAACTATTCATCAATGTAGCCAAACACAAAATCACTCACAAAATACACAAAAAAATTCAAATCTCACCAGAAACTATAAAAATATGCTCAATATAATTTTACATTCCATACTCTTCAAAATTAAATTATAGATACATACTTAAGAGATTACAAAAAAATGTAGCCTCAACCTTGAATTACAAACAAATAATCACAAAAACAAGTATGCAACCTCAAAAAACCATCTCTCAATTAATATTTCTCTTTTAGCTCTCCTATTGACTACTATTCCCTCTTCTCTTGTATTGAATAATTCACCACCTTTATATTGCTATAAGTAATGTAACAAGGTGATGTTGATAAAAATGTAGTACAATACCCTATATACCACAAGATAAGGATCTTAAGGCTGATATTAAATGAATTCACCTTTAATCATTCCTAGGAATTGGATGCATAGCCATAAAACATGTGGATGGCCATCTTCTTATATGCAACAAAATATAAGTCTCCAAACTTGATGCAACTCTAAACACAAATTTGCCTAAGACCAATAATATCATAAATGATATTGCCACGAAGTTCAAGTTCATGGTGCATAATTTTTAGACTTCCTTAAATTGGTGTTAGAAACCACAAGCTATAAAATTGCATTAAGTAAACAAATAAACATGTGCACATGCTCAAAACACCTTGTTGATCCATGAATGAAAACTTGCAAAAGATTAATAAACATAAAAATACATTTTTGGTTGATGTGAGATTGCTTGTTGGTCTAAGATGCTCCTACATCATATAACCAATAATAGGTTAAAAAAATCAAAGGAGAACTCATTGTTAGAGGTGGTGGGAACATCAAATCTTTAATGGGCATCTATTGATTAACATCCTTAATGTGCAAGGGTCCATAATAAGTATTATTAAAAATTGTCTTGTAATAGAAAATAGTGTCGATAAAGATATAATAGATGGATCCAAATGGAAATTGAAAGATATCATAATAAATTATATGATTTAAGAGTGTAGATAATGCTTTTATACGATCTTATGATTGAGGAATAGGTTAGTTAATGAAATCTTATGTTTAAATATAAGAGTCAACTCAGTTTGAACTATTTGATGTGAACGATAACACACAACATCCAAAATAATTAATTTAATAAGATAGACAAATATATTAAAATTAAGAAGATAAGGGTAGGATGTCTCCATATAGATCTATCCTAGAAAAAACACTCTTCAAATTAATTATGAATAATGCCTTAATATTATAGAGATCTACACTTAGAAGAAAATTTCTTCGAATTAATTATGAATAAGACCTCTTAATATTCAAAGCATGGCAATCAAATTATAGAGCCATCTGCAACCTTACATTAAATATGACGTCATGTCTTGCATATTCATAAATAACTACTATTGAAATACAAATTAATAATCTGCAAGCTGTTCAATATAATTTCTCTTTTAGTTCTCCCATGGACTACTATTCCCTCTTCTCTTGTATGGAATAATTTACCACCTTTATATTGCTATAAGTAATGCAACAAGGCGATGTTGACAAAAATGTAGTACAATACCCTTATACCACAAGATAAGGATCTTAAGACTGATATTAAATGAATTCACCTAAAATCATTCCTAGGAATTGGATGCACAACCATAAAACATGTGGATGGACATCTTCTTATGTGCAACAAAATATAAGGCTCCAAACTTGATGCAACTCTAAACATGAATATGCTTAAGACTGGAACAATATCATAAATGATATTGCCACAAAGTTCAAGTTCATGGTGCATAAGTTTTGGACTTCCTTAAATTGTTGTTAGAAACCACAAGCTATCAAATTGCATTAAGTACACAAATAAACATGTGAAAATGCTCAAGACACCTTGTTGATACCATGAATGGAAACTTGTAAAAGATAAACAAACATAAAAAACACATTTTTGGTTGATGTGAGATTGCTTGCAGGTCTAAGATGCTCCTACATCATATAACCAACAATAGGTAAAAAGAATAAAAGAAGAACTCATTGTTACAGGTAGTGGGAACATCAGATCTTTAACGGGCATCTATTGATTAACATCCTTAATGTGCAAGGGTCCATAATAAGTATTATTAGAAATTGTCTTGTAATAGAAAATAGTGTCGATGAAGATGGAATAGATAGATCCAAATGGAAATTGAAAGATATCATAATAAATATGATTTAAGAGTGTATATAATGCTTTTTATATGATCTTGTGATTGATGGATAGGTTAGTTAATGAAATCTTATGTTTAAATATAAGAATCAACTTAATTTGAACTATTTGATGTGAACGATAACACACAACATCCAAAATAATTAATTTAATAAGATAGAAAAATATATTAAAATTAAGAAAGTAAAAATAGAATGTTTCCATATAGATCTATCCCAAAAGAAAAACTCTTCAAATTAATTATGAATAATGCCTTGAAATTATGAATATGACCTCTTAATATTCAAAGAATGGCAGTCAAATTGTAGAGCCTTGCATTAAATATGATGTCATGTCTTGCATATTCATAAATAACTACTACTGAAATACAAATTAATAATCTGCAAGCTGTTTAATAAATATAATTTCTTTTTTCTTGCCATAAAACAAAATAATACAAACTGTTGTTAGGTGATATATGACTTCATATTTTGGGGCCCACCACAGCCAGTCCGCCAAACGTCCGGCAGCAAAACACACCGACCAACAAATATCCAGGTCAGTTCATAATTCTTACTTGCTTTGCAAAATGAAAGAACAAGAAAAAATAACGCGCACACTATTTAAAAAATTATTTTCTAATTCTTTAATTGAAAAGCAAAATAGCTGTTCAAATTGACGCTTAAAAAAACACATGACTTTCCTGTGACTACAATTTTTCTGTTGGGATTAAATCATGTTTCTTGAAGAAGAAAATCCTCGTTATTAAGCTTCTTTACCGCGTTGCTTTTCTTTTAATTTATCGGAATGAGCTCAAAAGATATAAGGACAAGTTTGGTTTGAGAGACTGCAACGGATTAAGATCTGCAGATCAACTCAAACACCGGGATTTGTGCACATTTAATTCGAATTGGAGTTATTTCTTTTTTGAATGCTGAGAGGAAATTGGGTTTTCTTTTTCTGTTTTTGTGGAGCGATTTTGAGCTAAATGGGTGAGATTCGAGGAAATTCATGCTGGCTTGCCTGAAACAATGCTACATGCTTGCCGGTGAGCTGAGTTGTCTTTTCTTTTTGAATAGTTTAATTCGTTTTGTTGGTTTATTGTTTGCTCAAATTTTTGTTGCTGGGATTTGAGCCTGCTTCTTTTCAGAAGGGTTTGGGAATTTGTATTGGTTTAACTAACGAGTTGGCTAACTGGGTTGATTAGTAGCTTAGTTGGTGAATTACAGGGTTTTCTGTGAGGCATTTGGCAGGACACGTAGGGTTTTGGTGATGGCATTAGGGTTCAACATCTGTAGCATTGTGAATTGGTTTACGTAGGTAAATAATCGCAGCGTTATTCCGTGACCACATGATTGTAGATCTGGAACTGTGAAAATTCTGTTTCGTTGGGCACTTGCTGTGGTGAGAAGACAATTCAAAAGCACGAATGCTCCAATAGACTCAATTAAGCACATCATGATTTGATTTTGACCTGGTGATGCGTGGGGCTCAAGTGCTTGGACCCGCTTCTTAGCACCACCCAAGGCCGAACCTCGGCCACCATGGAGGCTTACTGAGCTCACACCACATCTCATTACCCCCAGTGTGTGCTACCCCAACCGTACCACCTAGATTGAATGCAATGCCACCAAGCCAGGGAATTCTTTTACTACAGTTAAGAATGGGGGTGCTCTGCTTAAGGAATTGTGGCACCTTACAGTCCACATCGCTCACCTCTACGTTTCCAGACTGGGAGTTGGCTAGTGTAGCAAGAGCCCTGTACCCAATTTCAAATTGAGGTTTAAACGCGTGTTAGCCTGTCTGCTGTGTCACCGAAGTTACAGACATTGCTGAATTGTTCTTTTAGCTTAGTAAGTATATCTTGTGCCTTTGGATGATGTTCAGGAGCTTTAATGTTTTCGGTGACCGGGCCTTGGGTCATGGAGGTTCATAGCCATGCAATGGTTGAAAAGGCACCTTGGCGGTTGAGTTATATGCAGTTTTATATCAGTATTCTGCTAACTGCAACCATTTCACTTACTTTGTTTGCCTATGTTCTCATGCAACCTTCTTGCTTCAGGAATATTAATGTTTTTGTTGTTCGAAGACTGATCCGAGGGTAATGGAGATTTGGGAGTGATAGAAAGTGTTATACCAGTACTCTGCTAAATTTCAACCATTTAACCTGGTTTGTTTATTGATGACATATGTCCTCATGTAACCTTCTTGCTTTATGGACCTTGCCGTTTTTCATTAGTGATCCTTGGGTGATGGACGTTCACATCCATACAATGCGTTGAAGAGGTCATTTTGGCAGTTGAGTGGTATGCAGTTTTATATCAGTATTCTGCTAATTGGCCATTTCACTTACTTTGTTTGCCTATGTCCTCATGCAACCTTCTTGCTTCAGGATTCTTAATATTTTTGAAGACTGATCGTAAGGGTAATGGAGATTTGGAGCCATATAATGCCTGAAGAGTGTCACCTTAGTTGCTGAGTGATAGGAAGTGTTATACCAGTACTCTATTGCAACCATTTAACCTGATTTGTTTATCTATGACATATGCCCTTGCGTAATATTCTTGCGTTATGAACCTTGTTGTTTTTGATTACTGATCCTTGGGTGATGGAGGTTCAAACCCATACAATGCCTTGAAGAGGGATACCTTGGTGGCTGAGTGATGTATAGTGTTATACCAGAATTCTGCTAATTGTGCCCATTTCACCTATTTGCTCTGTTTCCTAGGCACTTATTCACTGACCATGCTAACCTAAACTTTGCCTGCCAAAATGACTGACAGGCTTGTTGTTATTGAATAAAGCTCTTGTTGCTTTGGTTTGTTTTCTAGGTTCAAACCATGATCTTTCGCAACTTGTTTGTTAAAGTTACCTGGAGCATTACATATTCCTGGTCTCTGCCTTACTATGCATTGAAGCTGATAAAATTGATTTTAGTTTTGCAGGGACTGCTAGTTAGCCCCTGTTTTGCTTCTTTTTTTCTCGTCTCAAACCATGCTCTTCTGCAATTTGTTTTGTTAAAGTTGTATGGAACGTAACATATTTTTGGCCTGTTCCTTACTACACATTCAAATTTATAAAATTGATTGCATTGTGTAGGGAACTTCATTTATTGGCATGTGGTTATGATATGAGAATGTTGGAGTCAGAGTAGCCATATTTTGAAGCTGAGCAGAAGGAGCAATGCCGCTAGTGAGGTATGAAATTAGAAATGAATACAGTCTTGCAAACCCAGAGCTGTACAGATCAGCTGGCAAGGATGAGCCCCAGGCCTTGCTGGAAGGCGTGGCAATGGCAGGTCTCGTTGGCATTGTGCGTCAGTTGGGTGACCTAGCAGAGTGAGAATTTTATCTTCTACCTCTTCACTGTATATTTATTTTTATCTCATTTATAAGTCTGTTTCCTTAATATGTATTGGAATTTATAACTTTGTACTTGTTACTTGTTGATATGGGTCCTTAACTAAAAGGTCAAATCAGGACTAAGAATTTCAGCAAGGTACTCACTTTCCTTGTCATTTATTCACGCATGGACCCAAGAGCTTGCAATATACTTTTTAGAGAAAACTGAGATGCTCCAAGGTTCCATATCTTCCAGCTATGCATATGGCAGGCATATGAAGATGAATAATGGATACAATCCTCTCTTAGAAATGAGGTTAATTTGTCAATAGACAATCTGACTAGCTTCACACACCTGGTTTTTTAATTTTTATTGAATGTGTTCGAAAATCAATTAATTTTAAAGGGTTTAATTGAAATATTTGATAATAACTAAGCTTAATGGCCCAATTTAAAAACTACCTTATGTGCTTTTGAGTTTGAAGAAAAATTGAAGAACTTAAAGGGGTTTGATTAATCATCAAAAAATCTCAGCTTAATAGGCTGAAAATCCAACCTAGCTTATAAGGTTGTAAATTTTTTTAAAATACTCAGAATTTTCAAAAAGATGTGCATATATGCTACTATCTCAAGCCTTTCATTTGTTACATATTCACTAATATGCCCTTAGGGAAAGAAAAAAGAGAATTGGTGCTAGTTTCTTTCAACTGTCAGTTTTTGGGATGCTATGAAATTCACATCATATATGTTTAATTTCTGCTCACTTTGCTATTCGATAAACCACACAAGGGCTGAGAAATGTTGTAAGACTTGTTGGAAGTAGTAGATTTGTTGATAGGATGAAAAGGTTTGCATGGCAATTTCATTGGAGGAAAATTTACGCTTCTGGTTTCATTGTGTTTTAGGAAACCACTCCTTGGAGATAATTTTGCCTAGAAGGTTGATGCATCTTGTGAGATTTTAGATTTATCAAAGACTCTTTAGTTTTTATTGTTTCAATATACTAGAAAACAAATTCTGAACATAACAAATCCAATTTCTGTTTGTATTTAAGCATTGTCTTTTTTGGTTGAAGTTCAAGCGACCATTTCAATTGATATCAATGTAATTTTCTGTATTCTTAGAAGTATCTTCCCTGATGTATCTGGCCTGTCTGTCTCAAAATCTGTAAGTATGATTTCTAGGAGCATCTCAATTTGACTTTTAAAATGGTTTGACAGACTTATTCTTAGAAATAAGATATATGATGCATCTCTTCTGTCAGTCTCAAACTTGGTTGATATGATTTTTAGGAGTTTCTCAATTTGACCTTTAAGGTGGTTTGACAGAACTATTTATTTATGAAAGTTATTGTGGTGCAATGGATTCTCATTTTTTGCCAATTTGGCATTTAATGAATAATTAAGCAGGTGGACATTTTTGTACAGAGATTGGTTTTTGTGGACATCTTGTAAAGACATTTTTTTAAGCAGGGTTAGTTTTTATGGACTATCGTTTTCTATTGAATCTTGGATCACAATAAGATTGGACAGGCTTGCAAGAGCAATGAAGCTTACTGAAGTCTGGAGTTCTTAGGCCCTTCGCAGTTTTGCATAAAATATTGGTGGAACCTTTCAAACATTCAAATATCCATTGTTAAATGGAAATTACTCTTTAATTTTTATTGTTAAACAAACTTGATATGATAGCTCTAAGAGAAATGGAATCCATATAGTATAATCTTGAATGAAATAGATCTGTTAATTGATTACTGAGAGATCTTATAAGATAGTGGTGGAATCAATTCTGCCCATAAGAGGTGCCCTTAGGAATGGCAACACCATAAAGATCCTTGAGTTAGGATTACTCCATGTTAGTGCATGACTAGATTTCAAATACAAGTAGAGAGAAGCATAATGGCCATTGTAGGGGAACGGGCACCTATTTGTGCTTAAGCATCTTAAATGCTAATCCTAGATTCCTTGACTTCTAGAATCAATTGTAACCGTTGCTTCCCTGTTTTATAGAATACTTAACCCATTTGCTGGGGACATGCTACCATTTTAATTATTAGTCATCTTTAAAACTATAACAAATGGCCTGTCACACCAAATTGCCATAAATGACTATTAATTACTAATACCCATTAGAACTTAAAAAAACTACTAATGATAGAATTAGTGTTGTGTTGGTTATAAACTTATACAACATGATATTTCTCCTTGAAATGCTTCTTCCTCAACGAATCAATTGTAACCGTTGCTTCCCTGTTTTATAGAACACTTAACCCATTTGTTGAGGACATGCTACCGTTTTAATTATTAGTCACCTTTAAAACTATAACAAATGGCCTGTCACACCAAATTGCCATAAATGACTATTAATTACTAATACCCATTAGAACTTAAAAAAACCACTAATGATAGAATTAGTGTTGTGTTGGTTATAAACTTATACAACATGATATTTCTCCTTGAAATGCTTCTTCCTCAACGAATAAGATAAGATTAATTTTTCTATTTTCTTTTGAATGTTTTCTTTGTTGTTGACTGTGGTGTCATGTATGCTCTAAAATACAAACTATATGTTTATGGTCTTTGATATCATCTCTCTATTTTGTCTCTATCATGCCATTGGGCTCTTCGATTATATCTTGGATATCTATGATTTTAATTTTAAAACTTTTGAGGATGAGATTTTTGATATTTTTTGACCTTTGATGTGTTGAGATTGTTCTCGTCCCTTGGGAATCCACTTTATTGATGGTTGTGAAGAGGCCTTTTGCAAGCTGCCACAGAAGTGTGGATGACAATATAGTTCATTTCTTGTAGATTTTATGTCTTTCTTCTTGATTTCTGTGTCTTCAATTTGCTCCTGTTAAGTGCCTCCTTAGATCCTTCAATGGATAAATGGTTCACTGTTTTCTTGCATACCTCTTCTCCTTTGTGCTGCAAAAATTCTTAATACGAATAACTTCATTTATTCTAGATGACTAAAATAGAAAAAGGGTTCAGTAGTGTGCTCCAATATGGCTCCAGGATTTAGTGCTGATCCGGTTTCTATTCCATGCTTATCTTGAAATGCAGTACTTGTACTAATTCTAGTGATTTGTATTTCATGCTTATCTTGAAATACAGTACTTGTACTAATTCTTCAAATATGTTTTTCTTCAAGATATATAAATTATTTTTTGGCTTTAAATTTGAAAATAAGCAGTAGCATTATTAGAGTGAACATTTCTAGCTCTGCCAGGAAAAATGTTCCTTTAATCTAATATCTGGCCTTAAATAGAACACTTCAGTTTCAATCAGCAAATGTGCTATTTAGTGTAAGTATTCGCTTAGGACTTCACTATCAAATCACTTTATTATTTATTGCAATAGTTACATGTTGTTCTGTAATATCAATTTCTATATGATGGAATTCTTTTACATCAGTTGCATTTACCTTATACCACTACTATCAACTCAATTTTAACATCAATTTCATGGACTAGCGTTAAATCTAAAACCAAGTTGTGAAATGTTATTCCAGGTTTGCTGCAGAAGTCTTTCATGATTTACATGAAGAAGTCATGGCAACTGCTGCAAGAGGGCATGGACTCATGATTCGTGTGCAACAACTTGAAGCTGAGTTTCCTTCAGTTGAGAAGGTTCTGATGTCTGAAAAAAATCAACTTCGTTTTGCATATGCAATGGGTAAGGCTTTACTGGATAAAATTGAAGCTGCAGTTCTTTAAGTTGAAAAGGGTCTGATATCTTGATCTAAGCCACATTTTGTGTATGCACTGGCTAAGGCTTTACCAGATAAAGTGGAAGTTGAGTTTCATTGAGTTATGGAGGCTCCTACGTCTGAAACTAATAAGCTTCATTTTGCAGATTCAGTGCTTAGATAAATAGAGGGAAACATCTTGCAACATAGTAGTCCCTTTGTCATGTGCTCTGGTTTAAAATATTGATTATTAAAAATTTAAAATATAATTCTGTTCAGATAAGACTGATAAAAGCTTTCTTGGGGGATGAATTCTCGCTTGTGTATCTGAAATTGCTTTGCTTAAGAGGGCTATGGATGAGAGATACCTCGTGATTTTTTTCTTTGTATTGATGCTGTTGCCTGTGCAATTGTCACTAGTAAATTCCTGGCAGAGATTTAACATGAACTATAGCAGTCATGTGGGTGCATAAGTTCTATTTTTCATAGAAATTAGAATCTATTTTCAAAATGTTCTAAAATGTAGGAGATGAGGCAATTCCTGACATCTGTTGAGATGAAATCTTTTAGCTATTTTAAACCACTAGACAATAAGACATCCAAAATGCCTATAGAATTTTGTTGCTGACTTTTATTGTAGGTTTCATATTGCAGAGTAAAGTATAAGCCACATATCAATGATAACGGATTGCATACTCATATTCTTTGAAATGATTTTCTATTTCAAAAACTTCTGATTGCTGATCAAAAACTTGGCAACATTTAAATTTTATTCTGAATATTTCAGATTTTAAATGAGCTTCACAATTCAATACTAATAGCTATATTAGATAGCAGGTTTCATACAAACTGAGATTCCACTTTCAATCAGTTACGTGAAGTGTTTGAATTTTGAAAAATGAAAGCACTTTATATATTGTTTGCCTTTGCAGATTTCGAAGTATAAATGAAAATTTAGATGGTCAATACATCAAATTAATTTTCATCTTTCATACATTAAAAATTTTACTTAGTTGAATATTTGCATCCCAATCTCTTATAGTTGAAGCTACTATAGAAACAGAAGCCTGCTGTGATTGTATTCATTATATTGTTAATCTTTTTCTTTGCCTTTTTCTTCTAAATTTCTACAAGAATAAAATAATCTTTTTTTGATTAGTAAGTCTTAATGATTGAACAGGACAAATATAAATTCTCTGAAAACTTAACTTCAGTGAAAATGCATATATCCCATTTCTCTTGTATCAGATGCTAGGAATTTGTCACATGTTTCTTTGGTAAGTATTATCCAGGTTTTAAGAGTAGCAGTAAATACTTTCCTTGCAGGTACTGATTGGCATGCCAGTATTCGCAATGACCAGAACCATTTAACTCAAGGCGACTTGCCTCGGTTTATTCTCAACTCCTATGAGGAGTGTCGAGGACCTCCAAGGCTCTTCCTGTTGGACAAGTATAATGTCATTTGCATGCTTATATATATATATATATTATTTTCACAAGATTCTTAGGACACTGGATGTTTTCAGTAATTCTTAACTACTAAGGCTTCCTTTATGTTTTCAGGTTTGATGTTGCGGGTGCGGGTGCTTGTTTGAAGAGATATACAGACCCTTCATTTTTCAAAATGGAATGGGCTAGCACTGAACTCACGAAAGCTGAAAAAGCTCAAAGGGATAAGAAAGCACGCAGAGTAAAGGTATTAATTTCAATGTGTTCTTAAAAAAAAACCTTGTCTTTCACATGATTATATGCTCACTCTGTCTCTCACAGTAGTCTTTTTCCAGAATTTAAGAATACAAAGTCTGAAGAGGATAATGTCACCAATTTCCTACATGATCTGTAATTGGCTATTCTAAAAATGAGAACAATTTATCAAAGAAATCCTTTTCCCAACAAAGAAATTTAGAGTATGTTTATTACTTCATAATTCTTAAATGAAAAAGAAACGCTAAAATTACAATGAAAAATAATCTAAATCTTAGCCCTTTTATGTTAAGAAAAAGGGCTAGAGAAAATTTGAAAGAAAATACAAGAAGTCACTCATTCACATGAAAGACAAAGAATTTGAATGGAGAAACACCATCAGGTTAGAAAATTCCACCATGAAATTTGGAATTGCTCTTGTTACTTCTAGAACACTTTATGACAAAGATATAGAGGTATATGTTTACTTTGTAACAATTAGATGTTACACTGATTCCTCCTTTACAAAAACTGCCGCATTGGAACAATTACACTGTGATTCCTCCTTTACAGAAACTTCTGTGTTGGAATCTACTGCATCAGAATTTAATAGTTTTATGGTTCTCCTACTGCCTTCACCTCCCAAGTGTTATTTTGACAGTCACTTTTTCAGTTTCTTGACTCTTTCATGAAAAGCAAATCTGTTGTTAGTTATATAAACAATAACAACCATATTAACAAAACATAACTATGGTGCCATTAGTTACTTTTTTGTTTTTGACGACTCGAGAATATTGTCACCTAGCCACATAGTGAATGATGAACATGATTGTAGACATTTGAGACATTTGCAGTTGATTTCATGAATTATGTTCACTTGGTACCAAACCATATTTTATCGTCTTTACCTTGGAAAGGTGTATATTCAACTCAAGCACTCTAGGGTGTTACCCCTAGCTCCTGCAAGAGGGACCCCTCATCTCATAGGAGGTTGTGTCCACAGTGGAATGTGGCAATGTATGAGTGGGTTGGAAACAATGTGAATTGAAAATGCCTCGGTGTTGAACAGCTACTTGGGTCAACTACTACCTCATATATATATATATACAAAAATTAAAAAATAATAAAATATATAAAATTGCAAATACATTTTGATAATTTTATATTTTAAGATAATAATGACATTTGATCTTTGATGACCCCCTTATTGTAATCAAGTTTTTAATGTGACAATAGATCCTAATAACTAGTGGGGGTTGGGAGCGTAGGCCCTAATGGGGTTGGGGGTTAGCAATCCTCATGGGGGTTTGGAGGCAATGCCCCCAATGGGGTTGAGGGGCAGCGTCCCTTGTGGGGGTTTGGGGGCAATGCCCCTAGTAGGGTCAAGGGGTAGCACTCCTCAAAGGGGTCTAGGGGCAACGCCTCCAGCGGGGTCGAGGGGCAGCGCCCCCGTCGCCAAGCCCAAATTAAGGCTTTTGAACCACACAAACCTTCATGGTGCATGCCACATTCACAATTTTATCTTCATAAGCACTTTTGCATTTTTTAAAGTGTTTTTTTCAATTTTGTTTGCCACACACAAAGAGCTGGCACTTGCATGAGCGCCTAGAAATACCTGGGAGTGCCCGGGAGCACCCAAGGAGTGCCCAGGCAGCCCCACGCTGCCTGGGCACTCCTTGGGTGTTCCCTAGGCCGCTCTCGGACCCAAATGCTCTAGGCACGGGCACACAACGTGTTTTCAAAGAACCAGTAACATAGTTCTATTAGTATTTTGGCATGTAAATACAACTGTACTTAAGTGCTTTGGCACAATGATGTTTAACTATTGTAGTGAAACCTGGGTGTAAGGACAAAATTATGGCCATCACTAAACTAATGGACAAATTTTGCTACAATTATGTTGGTTTTGATCTTTCTAGTTCATGGCTCTGGTCAATTTTGTTGCATATATACTATCAAATGCTTGAATAGACGTGGACATCAAAGTCCTTGTAGAAGAGATTTAAATGGGTTGCAAACAATTTATCTTGGATAGATTATCAAATCCACTTTTCTTGATGGGTTTGAAGAGGGGCATAGATTAGCCGGGACATTGAATTGAAAAAGAAAACTTTGTCAGTAATGAAAGAAATAAATCATATTGAAGAAAGACCTGTTGAAGGGAAACCCTGTGGATCCAGTGACAAAATCCTTTTCTGCAGCTTGTCTGAATGGAAGCCTTTGGAGCCTTGGCAATGAAATATATAAGATGAAATAAGATTGTATGAGGCTTCGTGATGAATTCTGAGGAAGTGGGCTGTACAAATTGAGAGAGAAACAACGAATCTGCTTAAACTCCTTTGGTGGTGAGAGTGTGTATGGCCATGTTGCAGAAAGAAAGAAATGAAATGAACCAGCAGTTGCTTGAGGAAATCAATGTTTAACACCTTAAAATTGAAGTAAATATGATTCTTCGCCAAATCCCTGCAAGATATTACTAGTGGTTAGATCCTTTACTTTTCCTGCAAAAAAGTGTTAAAGTTTGATCTTTGCTTGATTCTGGAGAAGACGGTTGCAAAATGAATGAGCAAATATCAATCTCTTGCTTTTGCTCTGCAAATCTTAGACTTGGTTAAATTGAGAGAGAAATAAAGAAACCTACTTAAACTCCTTTGGTGCTGAGAGTGTGTAAGACCATACTGCGGAAAGAAAGAAATGAAGTAAACCAGCATATGCTTGAGGAGAACAATTTTTAACACTGTCAATTAAACTAAAACTGATTCTTTGCCAAATCCCTGCAAGATAAGAATGTTGGTGGTTAGAATTTAGTTCATTTACTTTTCCCTCAAAAGATTGTAAATATTTGATCTTTGCTTGGTTTTGGAGAAGATGCTTGCAAAACAAATGAATTAAGATTGATCTCTTGCTTTTGCATTGCAAATCTTAGACTTGGTGAAGCTAGATTTTAAAACAATGGTTAGACCTTGTAGTTAGTGTAAAATGCCATAGTTATGTTTTGTTAATATGGTTGTTGTTGTTTGTATTATAGACTTGTTGGCTTGTGGATAGTAATTAGGTGGTAGTTGTTAGTAGTTGTTGACAATTGTGTTGTGCTTGGCAATTGTCAATTCTGTAAATAGGCTTTGTATAGTGAAGGAAATGACTCTAATCCTTGGATGATCATCCCTAGTCTACTTCTATGTAAGAACTTCATATGAATAAAATACACTTCTGTTACTCTATTTGGTGTGCATTGCTATTTTTGTTATTTATTACAAGTACTAGTCTTATCAGATAAAGGAGTAAAGATTGGTGTTGTTGCCTCAAAAATATTTGGTCTGATATAAGGTATTAATGCGCTTAGACCCCAATTAAGGTTGTAAGAGACCACAATGTGGTTAGAACCAAGAGATTAGACGATCCCTTAGATTGGTGGAGCAAAGAGAACAGAGAAGATGACTACAAGGTGTAGTCAAAGAGATAACATTAGTGCAAATTCGAAGATGAAGCGTGACTCAAAGCAAAAGATAGAGTTGAAGTTGTTGTCAAGAGCAAAGACACCAAAAATTCCATCCTGTTACAAATAACCATATGAAGGAAGAGTTGGTGGAAATAGCTAGACATCTTCCATTATCGAACAAAGCTTGTGTCGACCTTGCAGACCAAGTTTGGTACAATGAATCGATATAGCCTTCTCTATACAACGAAAGTCTTCATTTGGGAGATGGAGTTAAAGGACTCCTTCATAGATAGATAGACAGAAGCATATGAGAGCAACCTTGGAGGGATTGAAGAATTGTTAATAGAAAAAGAGGAAATTGAGGCAAAAGTTCTAGGGCAAAGGGTTGGAGTGGAGAAAAGAACTTGAAGGCAAAAGAAGTGTGTGGAACATTGAAATTGCAAGAAGAGTAGAGGATTCCCATGTGGCTAAGAGTGTTGGAGGAGTACTACAATGTCCAAATTAGAACTTCTTGAGGAGTAGGTTCTAGGCACTAAGTTTGCATCAAGGTAAAATTACGATGATACCACCATCAAAGCCTGTAGTGTAGAAGGAAAAAAGCTACCAAAGTTTATAGGAGATGTGCTAGAGGATTTATTGTAAGACTCGTGAAACCTTTTGGGTAGAAGATGGCCAAAATGATGAATAATACTAGCTATGGTCTTCTCTAGCCATTCTGAGAGGTGTGGCCATTGATTGGTACATAGAGATTGAACCAGCCCTCCAAAACACATGGGAGAAATTATGAAAGGATTTCAAAGAGGAATTCAAACAACTTTGAGGTTACAATGAAATTGTGGCGGGAATCTACAACACTAGGCAAGGTAAGCATGAAAGCGTAAAAGCATATAATCATAGGCTCAAAGAATTACTCATAAAGTAAGAAAAATAACCAGTAGACAGTTTAAAGAAAGATGATTCACTGAAGTTGTTATTCCTCCATTAAGGAAAAAGATGAAAATTGTACCACCTTTCATCATATGTAGAAGTGTACAATTGAGTAATGGACATAGAAAGTGAGGATAAGATGTTTTCACGATCCAAAAGAAAAATGGATGTGAATCTAGAGTAGTACAAGCATTGCAGAGAGACATGCTTTGCATGATGAAGGAACTGAAGGTAGATAAGGAGTCTAGCAAAGAACCTAAAGAATTATGGTGTATAGATTGCAAAAGAAAAGGTCACACCAAAGCTAATTATCACAAGAAAATGTTATGGAATATTTGTCAATTTATGGGCCATTAAATTAAAGAGTGCCTATACAATCTAAAAAGTAAGATTATAGAAGTACTCTTTACATAAGCAGAGCAGTTCACTTCACCAAGTAGTCCACTGAAGTTGCTTAATAACGTGAATGCATCTCCAAATTGCTATTGGAATCAAAGAGGGTGAGTGTAGAGTTGGAGTACAACTCTAGAGGATGTCAGGACACTTTGCAAGGGGCTGCCAAAAAACTAGAATGAAATAGGATTTGTTGATGAAATGTAGCTTCAGTCAGATATAAATGATGATCGCTGATTGCATCATCATCATTTATATGTGATCAAAATTACTCTTCATATAAATATTTCTGGAAAATAAGTAATTCGAATTTATAAGCATGCATAAGTCACTTGAGACCAAGCCAAGAACGTCATGTACTCGGACCCACGTATTGAAAGAGAAAAACTTGCCAAATCACTATTATAGAGCAAGCGATGGAAAAGGAATGTTGCTGCTCCAATGAACATGCAAGTATTTCTACTAGTAGGTTGGAGTTGTTGATGTTGTAGCTTCGGGCTACATACTTCTGCCTTGATTGTTGAACAATAAATTTATATAGCCTAACGGCTATTCATTTATTGCATTCATTAAAGTGAAGAGGCGCTTCACTTGGCATCTAATATAATATTTAATTATTGTGAATAATTAAATTGGGCCAACCTCATTAAAAGAAATTTATTTCTTTATTATTGCTTGAGGCCGACCTCCTTGAAGAGTCGCCTTGTTTTGTATAAATACAAGGTGATGATTGATCATTTAATCATCAAGTTCATTTTCATTCATATTCGTATCTCTAGAAGAAGTTCACACTTGAGCAGCAGATCATCATTTTGGCGCAACAGATCAAATTCAAGGAGAAACATATTCATCTTGTATTTTCGCATCTAGGAGAGGTGCTATTATTCATTGTATCAAATTCGGCCTTGTGTTGGGCCTGAGTTGTAAGCAGATTTCTGCTCTTATTCTGAAATATATAAGCGATATATTTGCTGGGTTTTTTCCCCTCGAGTTGGAGGGTTTTCCGAGGGTATCTTGTGGTGTTCATTGTCTTATGTGTTGCATTTTCTGATTGCTTTCATTTCTGATCCTAAAACTAACAGGAGTTAGACAAAAATATTGCATGACAAGTATTGTAGACTACGGTACTTGTCAAGATGACGACCTTACTACAAAGCTTCTTTGAACTTAGGGCTGCAATTGCCACCACGGCAATAGAGAGTGGCATGATTGAACAAAAAATAACTCACAATGAGAATGAGTCTTTAATAGTAGAACCTCTAGTATGTAGTGATTAGGTGACAAATCCAATGTTACTAATGGTTAACCTTGCAAAGAAACCGATTTGCATATTGAAATGCTTGGGAAAAATCTCACTAACATGATCATTGGTGGAGGGTTGGGTGTTATTGTGCTTCTTGAAGATACTTGGAGAAGTCTGGGCAAATCGACTATTTGGGCTCTAATAAGGAATTAGGGTACTAGGAGTTTTAATGGCCTAAAAGGTACTTATTGGAACTCAAACATTTTTATTAAATTTTGTGGTCATTTCTTTACATAAGAAAGCATATGATGCATGGTTGGGTTGGGGATGGCTGATAGTATCCAAAGCCGATCACAACTAATAAAAGAATACACTCTCTATTGAAAAGAAGGGCAAAAATTATGTAATTGATTTAAATAATCAAGTAGTAAATGAGGAAGCAACTTCCTCAAATTCATTAGAGTCATCATATTTTGACTATGAAGAAGAGTGGATAGAGAAGCTCAATCAAAGTGCCATTAAGCCAAATACTGAAGGAATTTTAGAATTGTAGTTGTGTTCAAATGGTGAAACAATTTCTCTTCATGGCTTGTTTCATTGGGAAATGGAGGACTATGAAGTATTCCCATCAAATTGTAGTTTTATTGAAGCTACATAAATTAATGAAGAGAAACAAGGCTTGCGAGATGACAAAGAAGCAACCATTTAATGTTGAGGAAACCCAGGTGAATGATTTATGTAGAATGTTGAACAATTCATGTGTGCTAGATGAAGTACATGGTTCACAAAGGTCTGAAGCTTTGATTATGATTGACTTCAACATTCTAGCAAAAGCACTAGACTCAACGAAAGATTATGAAATTGATGAAGGTATGACTCAAAGTAATAATGTTAAAAAATATTCAATTTGGAGCCTATGAACACTTGATCTAATGAATGTTATAAGGGATCCTATTTCTATTGTATATTTTGTCACAACATCAAAGTCAAATCAAAGTGGACTTCATAGGAAAATGACAAAAACTAGGAAAGTATTGTACAATGGGTTGAAAATAAAGGTACTGGAGTCGAATAGGAAAATAATAGGTGGGTCCCACATTGGAAAAATGAAAATGAAAACAATAATAAAGAGAATATAAAAATATTGCAAAAGATAGAAAATGAGCAAATTGAAAAAAAATAATAATAAGAAAGTGCCTTTATTTGCTCCCATATGACAAACTATGGACAAAAACTTTAAGATGAAAAAGGAAATAAAAGATTATGACAATAAAGTTGCAATAGTTGCATCTTCTTTCCCATTGTACAACATATTGATATGAACCCCACTAAATGGCCTTCAAAGGAGAAGCCTCTTATGATTTATTCTTTGTCCTTAACCATATAGGCGAATCTTCCTTTGCTGAACATACAATAGTTTAGAAAAAGACAAGTTCAAATAAATCTCTCCACTGTATGACCTCATGTTGGTTTACTCATTGTACAATCATTTGTAGCCTATTTCCCAATTGTATAATCAGCATAGTTTTCAGCATTTAAAAATTATGACAATAAAATTGCATCTTCTTTCCCCATTGTATGACATATTGATATAGACCCCACCATACAACCTTCAAAGGAGAAGTCTCTTACAATTTACTCATACTCCTTAACACTACAACCAAATCTCTGATCATACAACACTCCAAAAAAAGACAAGTTCAAACAAATCTCTCCACTGTATGACCTCATGTTGGTTTCCTCACTGTGTGATCACTTGTAGCCTATTTCCCAACTCTATAATCAACATAGTTTTCAGCAATTACCATACACCCTTATTTTACCATACATTCCATTATATTTGCACAACTTGCACTTGTGTACCATATGGTCCTTGCCGTGGTTGGATCTTTAATTGCCATTGTACAGTCCTTGCTTGAGGCTGTTGTACATCTCCAAGAGAGTGTCGTATGATTATACAAGGTTGTTGGTTATTCTGTTGTATGGTCCCATGCTGCTGAAATAAAATTAGCTGCTTTAGTCAGAGATCCTATAGACAATGAGGTTGGCAAGAAGTTTGCTCCAGAGAAATTGGCAACTTTTTTGTTTGGTCTTTTGACATAGTTCATTAAATTATATGGCTGTTGGTGTTTACTTTTTCTGTACAATGGCTTGCACTTTGGATATGTTGACCCTATTGATGATTTGAGTGTACACAAGTTTTCATTTCTCCTTTGAGCTGAAACAACCACTGCAGATTTTCAGTCAGCCATGCAAGAGGTTCAATATTCCACAGATTTTTGTCCATATTTTGTTGTGGAATGTTTAGGTTATGATTAGGCTATTTTGGTTGCTTGCGGGAAGCATTAGTTCAGAGGTCCTTATTCCTCGACAGTACCATCATGCATTTGGAAAAAATTATCTTGTATTACTTGATTTATTGTTTTGTTCCCTACTTTTTGGGGTGGATGATTTTGTTAGTGTAAAATTCCTTTGTTATGTTGTGTTAGTATGGTTGTAACTGACTATGTATTATTCACTTGTTTGCTTGTGGGTAGTTATGGTTGTGTACTTCTTGGCAACCATTGAGTTATTTAAATAAACTTTGCATAATCAGGGAAAGGAGTCTAATCCTTGGCCGATCATCCTTAGCTCACTTCTATGCCAGGATTTAATATGAATAAAGATACACTGGTGTTATTCTATCTTGTAGGCATTGTTATTTCTGTTATTTAAAGTTATTCTTATCAGATAAAGGAGTAAACAAACTTGAAATCACAAAGTGTTAGAAATTGAAAATTAGAAAGATTCGCTCCAATAAGATTTATTGTGCAGATGAGATTAGAAAGATACAGTCATATCATCAAGATTTGCTTGTATGCTGATCTTCCATTGGGTTGGGAGTTTGAAATGAAACTATGGCCGTACATTTCCCCCTTAGGCTGTATTGCATGACACAAAAGAGAGGACTTGTGGTTTTTGAGTGCTAGTAGCACTTTGTGTCATGGTAGCAACAGGTTGGGAACTGGAGTGTTCACCACCAAACAATTTGATTGTCTCAGCTCTTGGTTTAAGTGATAGACTAACATATACCCAAAACCCATTGCTAGTGATGTGAAGGAAATACACAATCACTTTAATAATATAGGAGTTAATGGTAAACTCCTCAACACTGCAGGATCACCTGCAAGACAACAATAACTTCCAGAAGAGAGAAATGGCAGAAATATCACGCTATGATTATGGATGCAAGATTTCCAGATTGAATATGAAAATGTACATATGATGCCTTGCTTATAAAGGCAAATTGTGAGATAAGATTAGACAAGATCTTTACATGTGTCTTAATCTTGTACAATGAGACAACTACCTCAACAAATATTAAATGACTTAGGAACAAGCATTAAACACCAAAAGATAAGATAAGATGTAGTGAGAACTAACACTATCTTGAAAGATTCCCTTGTAGGACCTAAGTGGACTTAACATGTAAATAGGACCCAACTAATCACTAGCTAGGAAAAGTACCTATTTACACCAAACCCCCCTTCCCCCCCCCTTTAACTATAACTTAGGGAGTAATATTATACAACGATAGGTCTCAGCTACGAGGCCATTTTAGGTACCCATGTACAAATGCAAATGCAATCTCTCCCAAATGGAGAAAAACCACATGGGAAAAAATCTTGCTCCAAAAGAGATAAAAGTTACAATCAAGTGATGAAGATAAAGGAATCCATGATACCCCCAAGTACAACATCCATGACATATATACATTACATATGGCCCCCCATAAGAGGGAAAGAAAGAGACCACATAGCCCCTTCATAATGAAGTAGCTCCACAACCATTGAAGAATGTCTGAAGATGAAGGAGAATCCAATGCCGACAAACATGTCTCACCTTGGGAAGAAAGAGATCCAATAGCTGATGTTGAAGAAACCTCATCTCCATGACGAAGCAAGAGGGAAGAAGCCTCATGAAAGATATCTTTGAAGATGCATCAAGTGCCATTTAATGGCGACTCATGTCATTAAATAATGACATCGGTCATTTTAATGTTTCGACATTTGGTACTTCACCACAACTTGTCTGTATCAAGCAAGCTCATTTATGAAAATATTAATGATATTCATGATTTTGTACTTACAAATGGAGAGAAGATCTCCTTATAAAGAAAAATACAAGACAATGTTTCTAAAAGAAACAATCGTTAACTGATGAAAACTAAAGCTAAAAAATAGGAAGATGCTAAAACGTGCAGAAGTTACTAAAAAACACACTAAGATAACTAAAGACTAACTAAAGCCAAATAAAAGCAAAGATGACCATTAATATTCCATTTAATATTTTAATACCCTCCCTTAATGGTCATCGTACAAACAAAAACTAAGTCTACCCATATTGTGTTGGTCATCAAAATGCATAGTATGCAGGCTCCTTCTGCTCAGTTTGCTCTGCCACATCAGCACTTTGCTGAGATGCTTCTTGGTTGGACTTCTCATCAGCCAACCACTTTCTGCAATACCTCTGTATATGACCAATCTTACCACAGTAATGGCAAGTAATAGATTTCTTGGAGCCCTCCTTCGAACCGCCTCGTCCTTTCTGCCGAGCGGACTTGCCTTTGCCAACGTCTTTGGCAGTAAAAGCTTGTTCAACACTAGGAGACTCACTGCTGCTCCCAAACTGCTTCCTCCACCTATCCAGTTGCAATAGCTTGTTGCACAACTCATCAAACTTCAAGTCAACATTGGTGGATGTAATGTTGAGTGTTTCGATGAAGTGCTCGTAGGAATGTGACAAGCTCTTCAAAGTGATCACCATCATATCCTCCTCTTCCATCTTACGACCAATGGCCTCCAGTTGATTGCAAATATTTTTGATTTTCCGTAAGTGCTCTTGCAAAGATACTTGGTCATCCATCATAATAGAGAAAAGCATATTCTTCAAAAAGAAAGCCCTTCCCTTGTTTGAGGTCTCATGAAGATCTTTCAAATGCTTCCAGATCTCCGCAACAGATTTACCAGATGATATTTCTAGTAACATCTCATCGGCGATAGATAATTCAAGAAGCATGACTGCCTCCCTATTACCTCCATCATACTTGTCCTGATCCTTCCCAGCAGAAGTGGGACGAGTTTCTGTACCTAGGACAAGCGCATGACACCGGTACTCAAAGATGGTAAGCATCCTTTGCTTCCACGTGTTGTAATTCTTTCCATTGAACCTCTGCGAACTTTCCATTGGACAAAGACACCATACCTCCTATTTTCCAAAGCATGAAAAACGAGATAACTTTGTGATCAGTTGGCAAAATACTTGACAATCAGCTGGCACAACTCGTCTAACAAAGAGGCTTAGAAATTGTAAGATTTTTCAGAAAACCTTCGAAAACTCTGAAATGTAAGATTTTTTTTCAGAAAAAAATCCTCAAAAAAACATAAGCAAAATTTTTATAGAAAAAATTTTAAAAACTCTTTTTAGCAAATTGTTTTTCCAAAAAACCTTTTGCAAATTTTTATTTGTCCTAGAAAAATCTATCAAAAAACTGGCTCAATTTTTTTTTCTTCAAGCTGCCATGAAATCTCAATAATTCACCTTGAACCCAGAACAAATTTTGGTGGCCCAAAAAAGAGGAAAAACCACGAATTGGAACCCAGATGATTGAAGCAGGAAAACGTCACAAAACTCCAAGAAAAAAACGATCTGCAAAAGAGGAAGTCGCTGAGCAGAAAAATGATGAATTTCTGAATAACCTTGTGTAGAAATCTGTCACAAACAAGGCACAAAGAATGTAGGAAAAAATGCATCTAACAAGGGCGAAAAATTCCAGATCCACGATTTTTAAAAAATCGCATCAAAAACTTAAAAAAATCCGTCAGTATAATGACGCAATTTGCTAAGGTTGCCCACAAAACTGAGAAACGTGGTGAGAATAAATACCAGGTCGTGGTCAGAAATAAATCGCGTCTAGAAAGAAACGACAACTAGTAGAAAATCATGCTCAGAAAAACGCAAAAATACACGTGATTTATTTATTTATTTAAGTTGGCCTTGACGTCGCGCGGGAAAATATAGACGCCTCCCGTCCAAAATAGGTCGCACCAACCAGTGCAAATAAAAAAACGTGATTTCACCTTCTGAAACCCTTGGAAAATTGCATAAAAAAAGGGTGCGATTTTCAGCTTTTAAAAAACGTGATTCTAAGAGAAACGAATCCGCAATTCTTTTTTGAAAAACCCTCGAAGAAATTCACGATTTTTCTCTGCAATTTCACCCCACAAAAATTCTTCCTATAAAAAACTTCACTAAAAGAAACTTTTGATTTTTTTTATTAAAAAAAACTTTAACTAGTTTCGAGCGTGAGTTCTGATACCATGAAAACATTAATGATATTCATGATTCTGTATTTACAAATGGAGAGAAGATTTCCTTATAAAGAAAAATAAAAGACGATGTTTCTAAAAGAAACAATCGTTAACTGACGAAAACTAAAGCTAAAAAATAGGAAGATGCTAAAACGTGTAGAAGTTACTAAAAAACACACTAAGATAACTAAAGACTAACTAAAGCTGAATAAAAGCAAATATGGCCATTAATATTACATTTAATATTTTAATAATTTCTTGCATACTCTCTTGTGGAAGGTTTTCATTGTTTTTGCAGGTGGTCCTAGGATAGAGCTAATTTTCAGCTCCTACAAATAATACTGCCATAGAATTCAAGGGCACAAAAATGGCATTTCCATAGGCAAGCCCCCCTTGAATTGGTAGATTTTTTTGGATCCATCCTTATAGTAAATCATCGTAAAGGGGTCTAGGCCTTTATCAAATGGACCCCTGGCAAAATATTAATTGAAATTCACCCCACTCCCAATTGAACCAGCTCGACGGTTCTGCATTCCTCCACTCACCCCGCTCCTCGACCCTCACCCCAATCTATTTTCCTAGTTTGAATTTTTGGATTTCCAACCTCCTCATTGTCATGTATGTTATGAGAACTCATAATGACACTATAAGAAATAACATTTATTGTTTAACTTTACTACATAAACTTAATACAGGGACTCAAGAGACAAGGATTTTCCTTTTGTTTTTCTTTAGGTATTAAGAAGCATAGAAGAAGAGGATACACCAAAGTTGCAATCCTTGTTAGTTTTATGCAGTTGATTAGCCCTATAGTAAAATATAAAAACTAACTAATTCTTCAAAAAAAGATTTTACTTTTGTTTTTTGTAGTTTAGGTTGCACAAAGTGTAGAAGTAGAGGATACACAAAATTTGTAATGCTCATTTGAGTTAACAAAATTGAAAAAAAAAAAAAAAAAATTACTAAAAAGAGGATTAACTTTTGTTTCTCTTACTTTAGACCACATGAGGTGCAAAAGTAGAGGATATGCATAAGTTAAACGAGCCATCTAAGTTAAATAAGCTATCTTTTAATTATTATGCAAATAAATTTTGAAAAAAACCTAAAACTTTGAAAATAATAAAATATCAGCTAGCTATCTATTGATTTCTATTGATTTCATTATTTACTATGGAAAGTTTGAAACATGAAACCCTAAGCCAAAAAACAATTTAAAAACCTGAGAATTTGAAGAAATAAAAAATAGCTATCATGATTCATTCATCGATTTTTTAATTTTATTTACATAAATATTGAAATCCTACAAAAAAAAGCTATTGACCTTAAAAGATTTGAGTGTAAAGTTTAGTTTTGAACTTACATTGATGATTTATGAATCAATGATTAAAGTGGAGAATCTTCCTCTTGCACAATGCAAATTGTTTATGATGATTCAATTGAGGGCGTGCTAACATTTTAATAGGTTTTTTAATGGATGGGGGATCTTGCTAGGTCCTCATTGCACCTTAAGATTAGGGTTTTCACAATTTTAAAAGTATTTTTTTAATTTAAGGTGGATTTCTTTTTCTACTACAAGGATGCCCTATCATCTTCAAGATGATTGAGCAGTGTTGAGGCATCTTGTAGCTTTCCTAGGGATGACTAGTAGTTCCCATGCATCCTTGGTAGAGGGGACCATTCCTAGAGACATCCCTTGCAATGTAGGGTAGTCATAGGGATGGCACCTTTGTAGGTGGAGCTTGTTGGATGGTGGGGAGGTATTTCGCTCTTTTCCTACCATTCTTTGGATGCCCCACCCCCAAAACACTTGGCCTTTTGTAGAGGATGCATCCCCATGGGACATTTTTAAATTACATTATCCACTTTGTAGACGATAGTTCTAGTTAATTATTGAGTAAATATCTATAAAGCAATTGTTAAATAAAGGATGATTTTACAAATGTAAAACTTGTGAACCTTAATTTAATATTTGCTTAGATGAAGCATTACTTTGGATATGGCTATTGAACATCACGCGTTAATTAAGCCTAAAAATATTGAAGACGATTTACATCGTAAGCATTAGCAAAGACCACTATATTTCTAATTTGTGGGGGGTTATTTATATACATCATGATTGCACATTTCTAATAATAATTTTTATTGTATGAACGAGATATGCAATTGGTCAAGGTACAACGACTCCTAGCCGAGAAGGGCAATCACCTACAAGCATAGATTACATACTCTCCGATTACTCTCCGAGTAGCCGAGTAATCTCCAATATATTTGCATGCCAAGTAATTTCTGCTTTTACTCTCGGGCAGTATGTAGATGGATTTTCTCCCGTCAAATTATCGAGTAATCGCCAGTAGCTCGCAAAAAACCCACAAACTTGGCAAGTTTGTGTGTGTATAAATATGTCTGTGTGTGTATATGCATGCAAACTTGGCATCCTGTGTATGTTTATAGATATGTATGTGTGCACAGTGCAGTCCTGAGTGTACACATACATAAATATCCACACACATTTGCCGAGTATTTATCGAGTATTTGCTGAGTTTTCCCCGAGTCAAAACTTTTGGGCTTGCCGAGTACTCTCCGATTCCGAGTATGTAAACTATGGTATATATGATGAGTAAGATATTTTTTTTTAGAATAAGTAGCTACATTTTTTGTACCACTGTTGTTAAGTTCCCTCACCACCTGTTTCATTTTGTATTGGGGCATCTTCACTAATTGGAGTTGTAAATACATTGCAATTATAACTGGTCTTAGAAATTGGAAAGATCAAAAAAATGAAAAACAAAAAAGTAATAGATAGAGATGTTATTCTAGAGATATGCGGAAAGAAATTTATTAGATAGTTCAAAATTGTGAGAAAGAATACAAATTAATGCTCCTCAAAATCTAGGAGGATTTAGGGATGAATAGTGTTGGAAAAGGTGTTGTACACCTTGTGCATAGGAATATTGAATGTTTTTGTAAAGTTGTGGTCCATCTTAGATTGAGGCACCACACTTTTAGGGTGCAATATTTTCTCTAGTTGATGGTCATGTGTAACATTGGAAATGCATTTATTGGATGGGCTAACATCAAAGGCTATGCCAGACATGTAGCGTGGTCACGGTGAATGGATAGTTCCCTACTCCAACTCTCCATGTATGTAATGGTGACACTGTTATTGTTAAAATGTATAACAAAGCCCAAGTTGTAATTTGAAATGAGTGTGAGTGGGAAGGCAAGTGATACTAGAAGTAGGAACCTTGCAAAACTTGGAGGCTTATTAGAGGTAGAGGAGGAGGAGGAGGAGGATGCATATTGATTGCGTCAATTTAGAATAGTGATTGAGTCAATTTTAAGGATGAGAAGTTGTTGGACCTCTAGATTTAGGCCCGTTTGAGAGCTTTTGTGTCCAAACTTGGGGCTGGTGGTTATGGTTTTGTCTTGGGGCTTTGGATTCATTGTTAGAGGTAGCCTTTTATCTTGTTGTGGGCAAGAGCTTGTTGTAGGGTTTGAAACGTGGGTTTCTCACCCTTCCTTACTCTTCATTGAAAGTGTCCCTTATTGTTGTGGATGGAGGTGATAGAGAGGTTTTGGTTTCTACCTATCCTGCAACCAAGGTGTATGTTATTTCGTGTGAGGAGTGGGTTCAATGGATACCTTCCTTTGCACAATTTCCCTCCCAACAGGATGGTGTGGATGGTGTATGCAAGATTTTGTGTGAATGTCCTTGTGGATTCTACACCCCCTTCCTCTATTATGCTCTCATCCAAACTTTGCAAGTGGGTGCAAAAGATTGTCTACGAAGACTCTTTAATTTGGTGTCAAGCTCGTCACAAGGCTGATCACTTTGCTGCTGTGTGTTCGACCAATAAGAGGAAGAATTATGCCTGGAGAAAAAAAGAGGCTGTTTATCCTAGCCTTTCTCAACCTTCGGTGGGATTGGGTGAAGTGGTTGTGGGGGGTCCTCCTTTGAATGTCATGGATGGGAAAAGCCCAAAGTTGGCCAACAAGGAATGTGCCAATGAGCATCTAGTGAATGCCACTCAATCTCTTGTATTCAAATGCAATGACAAAAGAAAGAAGCTTTTGGAGGAGAGGTTTGTGATATGCCCCTCGAATTCTTGTGATTCAAGGCAAACAATCAAAAAAGGGAATGTTGATAGGAAGGATTTTTTGCTAAATCAGTTTGGTGGCTATATTCAAAGCTCTCTAGAGTGCTTTGGATTCAAGCCATCTCAATTTAACATTTCTTTTGTTGTAAGCTAGTTCTTGTTCCTTTGTGGCCCTTGTTGGGTGGTCCTTCGGGTGTCGTTTGCCACTATTTCTTCTTCACCTTCTTGTTTCATGTTGTGTTCTAGGCTTCATTGCTATTTTGGCTCTTTTCTTTGTAAAAGGTTGCTGGGTTCCTTTCAAAACCTTCCTTTACCCTTATTAAAAACTTCGGAAATGCATTTAATGTGGGTGGCATGTTTGAGATGCATGTAATATTAGGGATCATAATTTAGTGAGCACATGGCTTGTGCTTATATCTTAGTGTGAAGGGCACATTAAGCAAAATCATTTAATGCAAGTCTCAAATGAGATGAGTCATTTTGGGCTCTTGGATTGGAGAGAGCATTTGGTTTGCCTTGGAGGGTGTAATGAAACTTGGGTGCAACGATTATTGGTGCTCGAGTGCATTGATTAAGGGTGGTTAGAAAACGTATTAAGTTTTTCCTCGCTTGTTGCTCTCTTGCCGATAACTAAAAGGTTTGGAATGGAGGTTGGACATTAATTTTAGTAGATTATCTTCTTGTATGTGCTCATTGTGACTGAAGCTTGGTGTATGCACTTGGAGGCTTGAGTTGCTTGTTGAGGAGATCCTAAGGAGTATGGAGTGGGATGTGTGGATCTCATTTATTCTTGGATTGGTTTCATGAGAAATGTAACAACTGTTGTTGAAGGCAATATCTTGCATTGTTTCCTCTTTGATTGAGAGTGTTGACCTCCTGTGAAAGCTCAGACCATTATATTGTATTGTAACTGTTTTGTTGCTGAGAATATATTGGTTTCGGTATTTGGAGACTGCATTTTTTCCTAAAAGAGTTTTTTTGAGGTATATCATTTTTCTCTCTCTCTCCTGTGTGGTTGTTCAATTCTTTCATCCATTCTTGTTATCTTTAGCATTGTTACAATGCCAGAATGGTGTTTGAATTTGTATAGATCAGATAACTTGTGGCATCTCCTTTACTAGGTTAATGTTGGAAATTATGTCATATTTCCCTTTAAAGTGGCAATCTATGTTGAAGCGAGATCTCTAGGAGGGGCACACGCTTTACTATTTTCAAGAAAGGAGAGTATAGTAGATTCCCTTTACTACATAGAGGAGGTTGGTTAGCAATAATGGTATGATTGACAAACATAATAAGGAGGAAGGCATTATAGATTCACATTTCTACATGGAGGAGGTTGATTAGCAATAATGGTATGATTTACAAGCACAACAAATTCTCTAAGATTCCATTGAAAGTGCCTTTGGAGTTTATTATAAGAAAACCAAATAGTCTATACAAGAGAAAGCAACATGAGAAAGGGGAATCTTAGCACAGGAAAAATATTAATAGATATAAGCAAACAGAAAAGCACATTTAAACCATCAAGCATTGAGAAAGATAGAGATGTTTCAACCTGGGAGAAAGTATATAAGAAAGGGAACAGATTTGAAGGTACGTGATTTTCATAAGTATTTTTCCCTCAACAGGAACTGGCATTAATTCTTGTTACTGAAGTAAAGGAGAAAGGGCCGAGAGACTTTTTAGAAATTTAACAAAGGCACAGCTGGTGGTCAAACATGACATCAATATTACACCACAACATGAAGAGCAGGGAAATTGAATTAAAAATGGAACTAATAGGGAAGATCAAATCATCAATCTAAAAGTTTTTTTGAGTTGAGACAAATACCTAGAAGCAGCAGCAAAGCAGTGATCAGGTTTGGTTACACGAAGAAGAAGATATATCTACCATTTTTAATCACTCTTGATATTTTAGTAATGTCATGATTGGAGAGTTGATATTTAACAACGTGAAGACATAGCCGTCTACATTGAAACACATTGGTAGGCATTTGATTAGAAACCAATACCGGTGAGTGCATCAAGATGTATAAAAGCATTCTTTTACACACTACAACTTAAAAATTGGATGTTACCCACTTCAAATACTTTGTCAGTGAAACTAGCTTGTGAAGATCTTGATGTTAAATCTCATACTAGTTAGAAGCAAGATTGGAGGGTGAATTCTGATGGTTTCTAAACTCAATTTTTTGTGTTTGAGAAAAAAAGAGACAAATGCAAGACATACAAATTTTCCAGACTACAGATGAAGCTTTTTTGGGTTGTTTGAGTCTCTAAAAATTACCAGCAAGTCAGGTTACATCAGGCCTACTTAAAGTTAGCATAATTTTGGAAAGGTGTTTAAGACTTTGAATGATATGTACTATAAAACATTGAAATTGTTATATGACCAGTGGTCAGGCATTAAAATTGCAAAAGGAAAATTGTTGACGTTAGCTCGATGTGTGGATTCTAATGTAGGCCGTTTCATAAATATTCTGCAAAATGTTTAGATTTTTGGTCATTAAAGATTCAAGAAAAACATTTCATTCACAGAAATGGAATTCAGGAGCTGTGATGTTAATAGCTACACTGAAACATAATAGCCTGCCTGAAGGTTACCCCAATGTAGCAAACAGCTACTCTAGGTGAGAAAATGATGTGTAGCCTGGGGTGTTGTTCAAAACACTTCCAGTTTGCTTGACACGACTGGTAGATTTCCTAGGAAAACAGTCTTTGATTTTGAAAATCCAAGTAAACAACTTAGTTACTGTTCAAAACTTATTGTATTTGGTTAAATGTTTTTGCTAAGCCCACATCACCTCCTTAGATGTTGCAACACATATATAGGATGATGGTGCATTTTAGCAGGTTGTTGACTTTTGAAGTTCTAAGTAATATCTGACAAAATCTTATTTTGAAAATTATGATTCATATTTTCTGAAAGTTGCCTGTCATTCATATGTTTCAGACTTTAAGAGTTCTATTCTAATTAATTTAAAAAAAGGCTTTTGAACAACTCTTTTGTGAAGAGTTTCATTTCAAAGGTGAATTAATTTTGGAAAGAAATGAGCACATTTTTTTCATTTCTTGTCTTTATAGGAAAGATACAATGACAAAAGAGCATTGTCATCCATAGTGAAGTTGATTGTGTCTAGGTGCAGATGCCTAACCAGTCGTAAAGGTGGGGTAGATGTAGAAAATAATTTTATTGACACATACTTTTTCTATGTTAATAACTATAAAGCAGGTTTTTAATAGGGTAATGATTGTTCAATTGTGTAGTTTACTTGTGACCCATAATTTACTATCTAGATAAATAATTGGTTTTCAAGGTCTCGTATATAATGCTATAGTCAACTGCCATATATACCATACCCTTTCGGGCCTTTCCTATTTGCATTTGCTGCATTTATTCAGAATTCTATAGTCAAAAGAGTTGATAGGATATAGTGTACAAGTCAGGCCTGAACATATTTGACACCGTGTAAATCGGAGTTATTGAAGACACCTGTATTTCTATATTGTGTGTTGTTTTTGTAGATGAGAATTATATGTGTGTGATAAGTGCCTTAGTTTCCTATTTGAACTTTTTATTATAATAAGTAGCTACATGTTTCAACTCTAGATGTGGGGATCATCCAAAGTAATTATCACTTGTAAATTGTCATGTGACATTGATAATGATGATATTTATTTTAACTATCGCCTGAGATAGACAACATCTGTTGGATCTACAAAGGCATTTTGATTATATATTAAATGTTCACTTCAATAAATGAGCATATTGAAAATATTAACACAGAGCTGCTTTTTATTCTCACATATCATTATTTTCTGAAAATTAGTTAATGCTGTAATACTTTATAAATTTATTGCTGATAATTATAAGTATGTGGTATATTAACATAAAGTATATTTGGGACTTTCAATATCAGGTTTCATAAGTAGATAAAAATATATATTGTGTAAAGTTAAAGTGCCATGTAAGGTGTTAAAAGAGTTAATATATTAGGGATATTAAAACTCCCTTTGAAGTTAAAGAGACATCAATGGCAGAACGTTAGAAGTTTTTGAACATGTTTTATGCATACAAACATAACCGAAGGCCTACTTTAGTGAGAAATATACTCAATTTTTTTATTGCTTATTGTGTGCATTCAGTGCTATATTTTTTAGCAACTAACAAGCTCATTAATGATTATAGTTTTACACATATGGAGGTGCTTCCTACAATATGGTATCTGTGCATAAATTGAGATTGTGAGGAGTGCTGAGATGCATTAAAGCTCGAGTGTTGAAGAACTATAGGGTCCATCATTTATTGTAATTTTTGTATTACCTATTATAAGTCGAAGAATTTGGCTTAAGGGAATAAAGTTCATATGGTTGGCATGTGGATACAGGGTAAATTCTTGGTTAGTCCCCTGTTGAATATGAAGTAATAAGTGTTGTTGCTCGAAGCATCACCTGTTAAAGTTATTTTCTGAGGGAGACTCTTTTTAGAGAGGAACACTCTAGAGCTTTTTAATTTTAATTTTATATAATTGTTTCATTTATTTTTTGTGGTTAACATATCTTTGGCAAGCAATTGTTGAGGTGAAGATGGTGAGGATTTCAATCATACAAGCTCAATTGTAATTTGCCATGACTGCTCCAAATGCTGAAGAAGAAATACTAGGCTGTGAAAAATTATGAGATTGAATTGTAGAAGCAGATTAGAATTGTAAATGCTCATTTTTAATTTTCTATTGTGTTAAAAACTGAAAAAGATTTAAGAAGGTTTATATTAACGATTTAATTGCTTCAGAGTATGAAAGATACAGAATTGTAACATTACTGAAATCAGCTCAGGCCAGCATGTAGAAGAGAATGAGAACTTCCTTGCAGAGGTGTAGGCACTAGATTGCACCATTAAACTCTCCTAGAGCGGCCGATACTCTGCCTCCATAAACCTAATAACAAAGAACCACTTTATAAAAACATACTCACACATAAAAGCCTTTTATAGCTAATTTTTAATTTATCTTTTTTTGTCTTTTGCATGTGAGGTGATTAGATTTTTAGTTTTAGACAAAAAAAAAACATAAAAAGACTTAAGTAGACTGACTAACATGAACAAACAATATAAATACCTAATGGGCCCAGAAAGATGGTCCCAATCAACCCACAAAATTCCTTGTGAATAGGTGACTTATAAATGGTTAATATTGAAGCAAATTATATATGAGAATCATAACAGCCCCTCTTCTTGAATTGCTTGTTTTAAAAATTTAAAGTAATTGTAGTTTTGGATGTTGCAATATTCAAAGTCATCCTTACATGGCGTCTTCAAATGACAATTTCTTCTAGTGAATCTGATGTTTTGACTATACCTCAGTCATAAAATTTTCTCATGTTTTCACTGTGCTATGGAATGTCCTTTGTGATTGAGGGTAGGGAAGGAATTGAAGGAAATGTAGTCACATTGTTTATCCCTTGTTAAAGTGAACTACATTTTCAAAACCTTATATCTTGCTTACTCACTTGGGTTGTCCTTCTGCCAAGGTCTTTATGGAAAATAAAAAATTTGAGGCTTTGATCGTCTATCCAAAATTCCAAATAATGAAGTGTTGTCCCAATAAATACTTCAACTTTTCTACAACATGCATTAGAAGCAACATTTTTGTTTCCTAAATGTTTAGCAATTTTACCCCGTCTTTTAGTTCTTTACTTTAGAAAGGGTTTGGCCACTGCTTTTGCATGATAATTGCCCCTATAATATTTTCTGCCAAGACAACTGGGAGTATAGACTGGACTTAGCTACCTTCTTTCGTTGGAAGGTAGCTGCAGTTGCTTCTATCAATCTGAATTGGTCCTTTGAAGGGGTCCATGTTTTGAAGAATGTTTGACAGATTATTTATACAAATCGCATAGCCCATTATTGCATTTCAATCAAGTCATTCTTCTGAGTGTGCTTCTCAAGAATGGTTTGTATCTGAGTAAGAGTTTTCAAACCTTTCTTACTACTCATGTCTCCTAAGGACACAAGCTCACTTTCTGCAAAAGCACATTTTGATTTCTTTGCAAATAAAGAATTTTGGTGCAAAAGTCATAAAACAATTTTGGAGTGGTACAAATGACCCTCCCTATTTTTGTTGTGGAAAAGAATATCACAAAAGAAAACTAGAAACACATTCGTCAAATAGGGCTTGAAAATTCCTCTCACTAGAGCATTGGTTAGATAAAGGCTATTACTTGAAATTCAAAGTGGCCTAGATGTGTTTTGAAGGTTGTCTTGTGTTAGTTACTTTCTACACCCTTATCTAGTGACAACCAATTGAAAATTGATCTTTGCAAATACAGTTGCACCCTCTAATTCAACAGTTGGCTCATCAGTTTTCTTAATGGCCCCCATATTCATTTCTAAGTTTTCGATATGGTATCAAAGCCATGGTGAAGGGAAGTTGAATATGAAGTGGGTGAAGGTCTAGGTACTACATTGATTAGTAACGACTGAGGAATTGCTTCTTGATACGCACTGAAGGATTGAAAGGGCTTTCAATCCAAGAAAGCTACAATTTTTTAGGGTTTTGCAGCCACACATGTGAAGCAAGAAGGTAGCTGTACAGACTTGTACAAACCACCAAATCAAATGATATGGACTGCTACAGTGAATCATACAGATTACTACAATGAATTGTATGGGCTGCTACAATGCCTCAGGGAATTTTATAATGATTTTTTTTTTTGGTTTTTATTTTTTAATTGTTTTGGTGTTTTCTAAAATGCATTGAATCTCCATTTTTTAGATCATTGTTTTAGGGAGGAATAAATTTGTTTTTTGCTGTTAAAACTTTGTTTCAACAATAGATAGATCGAAATTTTCTTTTAAAATGGTTTGTTTGTCTAACATTATGTTGGAGGTTAACCATGATTTTTTTGGGAAGAACTATAATACCTGAAAACAGAGAATGCTTGCCATGGTAAAGGGATGTTGAATATGAAGCAGGTGAAGGCCTAGGGGCTGCATTGATTAGTAAATAGTAACAACACTGGAATTGCTACTTGATACACACCAAGAAATAGAAAGGGCTTTTGATCCAGGAAAGCTACAACTTTTTTAGGGTTTTGCTGCCGCACATGTGAAGCAAGGAGGCAGTTGTACATACTTTTACGAATTGCTATAACAAATTGTATGGACTGCTACAGTGAATCATACAGACTACCACTGTGAATTGTACAGGCTGCCACAATGAAATAAACAAAATGGTACAATGATTTAAAAAAAAACATTCTTTTAATTTATCTTTTAATAAGTAGGAAATCTCAATTTTTTTAGCTTGCTGTTTTAGGGAGACATTTTTTTTTTGCCGTTAAAACTCTATTTCAGCAAAAGGTAGATTGAAATTTTCTTCTAAAAATGGCTAGTTTATCTAACATTATGTTGGAGGGTAACCATAAGTTTTCTGAAAGAACTACAATGCCTGGAAATAGAGAATGTTGGCCATTTTCTAGTATAGGTGCTTGGATTAGTTTGTCTTGGGGAATGAACCCCTCCCTATAATAGTAGAAAAAGATTAGGACAAGTTTGATGAGCAGAATAGAGAAAACATGATGTTGATCAAGCTCTTTGTGATTGATGAAATGCCTCTTGAAGTGTAGTTTGGTGGTAGTGTTGCACAAATTTGGCAAAGCTTGAGAGATTTACATGAAAATTTTGGTAATGGTAGAGCTTTATTCCTTAAAAATTTGGCACTCTCAATCAAAATGGATGAAAGCAATTCCTTGCAAGACCATTTGTTAAAGATGAAGTTTGATGGTGGAAACAAAGAGGGCAGCAATAAAACAAATAGCATAGGTAATCAAAAGTCTTTTAAATATTATTATCAAGGAAAGATAGGCTATAAAAGAAGCTTTCTAGGAAATGGTTGACAAATTAGATAGATACCCATAAGGGCCCAAGAAACAAGATAATGTTGTAGAACATCAAGATGGGGAGGATTTATTTGTTTTTAATATTTTATGGCTAGGGAAAGTAGACAATTTGCTTGGTATACTAATTCTAGTGCATCTCATCGTTTTACCAATAGGAAAAACTAATTCATTAATTATGATGCTAATGAATCTTTTACTAATTTTGTGATTTTTGGTGGTGGGGAGGAATTAAGAGTAGAAGACAAAGGAAATGTTTAGATAACCTTGCTACATAAATTTTTTGTCTTCCTTAATGTCTATTATGTCCCTGGCATGGAGAAAAATCTGCTTTCAATAGTGAGATTACAAGGAACAATCCCCACTTGCATGCAATTTTTAGCAATCGCAATTGTTATATGGTTGATAAGAACAACAAAAAGACAATCACTCTTGTGATTGAAGACCATGGGCTTTGCAAACTAGTTGATGTAGGGGAGGCAAAAGAAAAAATTTTGATGGCCAAGAGTGGTCCATATTGCAGTTCACTTTAGCATTCAAAGCATTATTACAAGACTTGCCGAAAAATCATTAGAATCGGCGAATCTTGAGGCAAGTAGGGCTAAATGAGTCCTAGAGACATGAACCTTGTTATCAAGTTTGCTAGACTTAGGACTCATTGAGTCTTGAGCCTCAAACTCAACCATTAGAAAAGAGGTAAAAAGTAGGAAAAAAAAAAAAAACCTAAAACCTTAAAAAGGAACTATATAACTTCTAAATGCTATTCATTTTGTTTGTAAGCACAAACAAGGAGAAAACAATAGCATTTGAAGTTAAAATGCAATCCATTGAAGCAAAAATAAGTAAACATATTAGGACCTAATTATTGCTTTATGGCTTTGGCACTTGCACTTTTTGAGAACTTGGAGCTTGGACTCTTGGAGCCTTGTTAAAAGTGATAAATTTATGAAAAATGGCATGTGCCATAAAGATTTGTGTCTCAAAGGACTTAATTTGGGCTTGCTGGCAAGGGAGCTTTGCTACTCAATCTTTCCCTATATCATGAGCTACCCTTGGGTCTTGCCTTGTATTGTCTACTGCCTTTAGACCTCGCTAGGGATTGTTGCCCATAGACCCTTGCTTTAGTTTTAAAAATAAAAAAATAAAAAGTTGTCTTAGGCCATGTTGGATGGAAAATCAATGTTTTTTTACTCTTGATTTTTTCCTAGTTAAATCCCAAGTGATTGAATTGCATTTATACTTTCAGTTTGTCAAGTCAATCTTGACCTTGAATAATGCTACTATGGTTCTAGCAAAATTGCAAATTGTTTGAGATACAAATGTATGACCCACATAGAGCTAGTGATGTTGGGTCGAGTGACAAGTTCCTCTCTACCATGGTTCATGACTCCATTCCATTTTCATTTTTTGATACCATGGGTATCATAACCAATGAGTTTTGTACATCCAAAACACTTTAAAATTTTTGTACACTCAAATGTTCTTTTGTACTCAGTTGATGTGAAGGTGATCAAAGTAGCTTCTGATCGAGGTGCATAGTAAAAGCTTTAAACCCCTAAAAAGTCTCTATATTTCATGTTTTTTCAATTTGTTGAGTTCGAGTGCCAAGTTCAAGTTTGAGTAAAAAATCAGCTTCTAGAGTCTAAGTCAAGTCTGAATCTTGTAACTATGATCAAAGGTATGCGCGTTTAAATTCATGTTATCTTTCTTATTTGAGTAAAGAAAGTTTGGTGGATGGCTTTACAAAAATACAAAATCAATAGGGACTTTGTGGTGCATGTCAAGCTGGAAAGCAAATGTTGAATTTTGTCTGACAAAAAACATGCGTGGCAAGCTAAAGAGGCTCTTCATTTGATTCTGATGTAGGAGCATCCAGTGGTGTAGGGGCAATCTTGCATCACCCAAAAAAAATTTGTTTTCTTTATTTTTGTTAGTTGTTTTGAGTCCCATGATGGCACTTAAGGGGTGTAAGACAATAAGGCATCAAAAATAGCGAAAAATGGGCACTTACTATTTTTAGTAAGTTGGCCTAAACGGGCTTGTATGGACCTGAAAATTTACCTGAAGGAGCAGAGCTGAAAAACATTTCTGGTCGCGAAAGAATCACCTCAATACCCTGAACGGTTTGGGAGATATTAAAGTTTCTGTCCCGGGAAATTTCTCCAATGCAGCTTCAAATTTAAATATAAAACTTTAGAGGCCCTAAAACAACTCGGAAAGTGGACAAACCGACCTATGGTGGTTTGTGTGTTGTAGATCTCGTCGAGAGCTTTCCAACAATATGCAATAATAGTAAATCCGACACCCGGATCAAAAGTTATGGCCCCACGAAGTTGGTCCTCTAAAAGTGAATTTCATTAAAAATTTCTTCCTAGGCTAGAAATCAAATGGTGGGATTTTTGGCACCAAAACAAAAGGGAAAGTTGAACTTTCTAGAACATTCTAGAGCGGTTATTGGGTAAAATAAAAGGGTTAAGTGGGGGTTGTAGAAGGTGGCTCCATTAGTGCAGATTGTGGCTCCAAATAATGTATTTTGTTTTCAGAGTTGATTTTGTTGTAATTAATCAAGCCCATGAGGCTGTAGCATGTAGGTTTTGAATCTGTAATTTCATTTTCTAAAAATAATTGGAAGTAAAGTTATTTTTCTGTCTCACATCTTCAATGTTGGTATCTATTGTTGTGTTTTGTTTGGGTTTTGGGTGGTGTAGCCCTCATCAGATTCATGCTGGTGTTTGTGTGACATCTTTTTTCAGTGCTAGGTATTTTTTGCTAGTTGTAGATTTATCTAGAAAAATGTGGGTATAATTTTTGAAGCTAAAATTATATGTGTTTGAAGAGTTCAAAAAGTTCAAGGCCATAGATGAAAAGCAATCCAAGAAGAGCATAAAAATTTGTAGATTAGACAATGTAGGAGAATTCTTCTCTAAGGATTTTCTTGATTTTTGCACTTGGGAGGGTATTTAGAGACAATACACCATATCATACACTTCACCACAGAATGGAGTGGTACAGGGAATAACTACACTATAATGGAGATAGCAAGAAGCATGAGAGAGAATAAATCCATGCCTTATAAATATCGGGCGTAAGCAATTCACACATTAGTGTACCTTCTCAATCTTTCTCCAATGAAAGTGGCTCACGAGAAGAGTCTAGTAGAAGCATGGTCTGGATGAAAACCCATTGTAAGTCATCTTAAAGTTTTTCATTCAAGAGTATATGCATGGGTTCCTACAGAAAAACGGACCAACTTGATGTCAAATGCAGAAAAATGATGCCTACACACTATAGCAGTAATCACAATCCATTTAAGTTGGTTGACATTGACCCTAACAAAACATGTTATAGCCATGATGTGATAGAGGATGAGAATGCAAGGGCGTTTCAATCAATGATGGAGCAGAAATCAGATCTGAAAGTTGCTGAAAACAAGGACAATTTGGCTAAGAAACTAGGTATGGTGCATGCAGCACCTCAATCTAAAGAGGGGGAAAGTAACCATGACATTTCAGGCTCGAAAGTTGCTGTAGACTATGGAAATCAGCAAGATGGTGATCTGATTTGAACAGAACTGCTGCACACTATGAAAATCAGCAAAATGCTGATGCTGGTTCAGCAAGAAAGAAACAAAAGAAGAGACCCAAATGGTGGTACAACACCTGTAACAATGTTCATTGGGATAAATTACTTGATATGAGGGCAGAAGGAAGACCCAAAAGAGGTAAATCAGCTGAAATAGTAATCTATGCTTTAATGACTGATTTGCAACTCTTTTAAACCTTAGGAATATGTTGAAGCCAAAGGAAAATGCTATTCAAGTTGAACACGAGTTTTTGATGAAGAGTAAGAATTGGGATTCTATAGAATTAACTCCTGGAAAGAAACTTGCTGGTTGCAAATGGGTCTACAAAATCAAATACAAGGTAGATGGAACACTTGACAAGTACAAATCAAAGCCTGGTTGCAAAGGGCTTTAAATAAAAATAAAAGGAATTGGTTATGAAGAGATATTTGGTCCTTTTGCCAAAATGAAGACAATCTAACTCATTCTAGCCATGACAACACAGTTTGGCTAGAAAGTGTGCTAGATGGATTTAAAGAGTGCCTTCCTAAATGGAAACCTTCAAGAAGAAGTTTTCATGTAATAACCACAAGGATTTGAGCTTCTAGGGAAGGAGTATTTGGTGTCTTTCTGGGCTGAAATAGGCAGCTACAATGTGGTACATAAAGATTTATAAATACTTGGGAATATAGGAATTCGGGAAAAGTCCTTTCGATCACAACCTCTAAATTAAAATCATGGATGGTAATGTGGTAATTCTAGTAGTTTATGTTGATGACCATTATTATAGGCAGTTAGGTCAAAGCTATTAAACAAGTAGAATCAGATTTATGTTCTTCTCTTGATATGATAGATCTAGGCTGCTTACGTTATTGTATAGGTGTAGAAGTTTGACAAACTAATAGTCGTTTTTTTGTTTCTTCATCAAAATATGCCAAGGGTTTGTTAGACAGATTCAGAATGGTAGATTGTAAAATTTAATCTACACCTACAGAGCAAGGGATGAAACTTTCAGACAAAACTGATTCAAAGACAGCCAATGAAAGTCTACAAGCAACTAACTGGCAACTTAATCTATCTTAAAACCACTAGGCTTGATTTGAGCTATATCTACCATTTTATGATTGCTCCCAAAGAACGCTAGACAGCAGCAAAAAGGGTGCTATGATATGTGAAAAGGACATTAGACTTTGTCATTCTATATGGTAAAAGCAAAGAGCTTCAGCTAAGTGGCTATTTAGGCTTGGATTGGGCAAGATCCATGGATGACAGGAAGGCCACATTAAGCTATGTGTCATTCATGGGACATGAGCAATTTTCTGGATCAGCAAGAAACATGTAGTATCTCTTTCCTATACAAAAGCGGAGTATCTAGTAAGAGTAAAAGGGGTTTGTGAAGCCATTTGGCTTAGAGGAGTAATTGTAGATTTACTTGTTGATCAAATTGAAGAGTCATTGGTAAAAGAGGGAGTATTGGAGCTGCAATACTGTGTCCTATTGAGGGCCAAATTATAAATATTCTCACTAAGTCTCTTGGTCCAAATACATTTGTCAAATTTAGAGATATCAGATAAACTTGCTATGTTTTCTAGAATGACCATTAAGGGAGACGTTAGTAGTATTTGTTAGCATTATTCTATTATAATGGTTATTTAATAGTTTTAGATAGTCGTAGGTACTTTATGGACTTCTTGTAATGAAGTCACTTGGGTAATGTAATAATATAAGTTAAGGCACACTTAAATTATTTTATGGCGTTTATTCCTATAAAGTGATGATTACTCTCTTTATTTCATTATCAATCAAGTATTTCTCTTTCTAAGTTTTCTCTTCAACATTCTCGGTTTCTTTATGCTTCAGTCTTTGTAATAGTCAATGCATTTTAGGACTAACATTTGCCTACCTTAGTAGAATTAGTAGAGATTCAAAAGGGTTGTTGCTAAATAATACATAACCTTGTATCTAGTAATTCCTAGTTTTTTTTCAATTGTACTCTCGAATTGTTTAGGATATTTGTAAGATGTTGCAACAAGTAATTTGGAGTTTGATTCAAACTACGGTGGCAATTTCTACCATCTATGTTTGATTGTCTCACTATGGATGTAGGAGATAGGTTAACGTTTTCATTACCTTTAGCTCTCCTTGTGTTCTTGTATTAGTATTTGATGGCACTCAAATTGGAAGGTGGCCTATTAACAACCCTTACAATGTAATTGTTCATGCACTAACCTTTGAAATGATTTTGTTGGTTGAATGGGGTTCTATAGAAGTTGGGTTCAAAACCTTACCCCTAATATACTTGTTCAATTCATCTAAGTACATAGAAATTGGATGTTGCAACAAATATTTTCTACTAACAAGCTAGCTTGATAGGTTTCCTTTGTATGATTTGTCTTAGTGCTTTGTTATTTCACGTTCTTGAGAGCTAATTGGCTAAGCAATAGTCTTCTTTGGTATAAAATTGAAAGTTACAATAGAATGCACTTACTTTCTGGTCCAAAGTGGTTATTGCTAGCTCACTTTCCTCTACCTTGTTGCCTTCTTTCTGTCCATTTGTCACCATGCAAATAAGATCCTTCGTGATGCACAACAACAAAATGATTTTCTGGCTATCCTCCTTAGAGTGTAATGAAAAAAATAGGGAAACTATTGGCTTTCCAAGCCCTCGACCTTAATAAATATGCTATAGCCATAAAGCATGAAGATGAAAATTTATTCATTGTTTTCTCCACCTAGTTTGTTTGATTGATTTGATTAAAAAGGTGGCTTACTTTCATATTTTAATTTCATGCAAAATGGTTTTACTCATGATTATGATAGCCCAACCTACCTTCTTCCATCACAAGGTGTTTGTTGACCTCCTCAAAAACCTCAATTTCCACATTCCCTCTCATCCATTATCATTGCCAATGTACATAGGGGTGGATGCATATGTTCCACATTGCTCTTTACTACATCTATTGAAACTTCAACAACTTTATCCACCAACAATGCAAGTTCCAATCCCCAGTTTATCTCATCCCATTAGTAATTTAGTATGAAACTGTTGCTAATGCCCATTCATGAGGCTAAGAAGGTGGCATTGATACCATATTAGGATCCTATTCTTAAGTTTACGAAACTATTATAAATCCTACATTAGGACCCTAGGCCTTGCAAAATATTAGTGAGAATTGTAAAAGTAAACATTTTGAAATATGAATTCTCACAATTTGTTTTCTATTGAATTTAAAGACTTAAAATTAGAGTTTCTATGAATGATCCCATAACCAAAGTTCACGACATTACTCTGTTGTTTTTGTTTTAGTATGGTCCTTGATGCCAATTTGACCTCTTCCTTCAATTTGGTTCTCAATAGATCAATTGTTGTTGTTAAATGTTGCCCTAATGTTGAGTCAAGTTGTAAATTAGTCTAGGATAACTTTGGTTTTGTTTTGGAGAAGTTAAAATCAAAGCTTAAAGTGTTTTCAAGCATCTTATGGAAATACGGGGTCTACTTGCAACCTTGCAAGTGTTGCATATTTGCTTTGTAACCTCGTAGACCCACAAGTTTATGGATATCATGTTGCTAAACTTTGTTGCTCTTGCACAAGTTTTCCAAAATTTGTAAAATGTCTCCTTGCTCTAATGACCCTTAATTTTGCGTCTAATGTAAACACCGAGATCGTGAACTTGTGGCACACCCGTGCATAACTTGCTCACTTGCTCCATTTTCTCGTAACCTTGCAATTCACTGCTCTTGTGAAATTTGAGTTGCACTTTGCAAGTCTTGCAAACATGACACTCACCTCTACAAAAAGTAGGTTGGCATGAAAAGCCATATGCATTTATTGCTTTCTTGTGTGAGCAAAAGCCTCGTGTGGGAACCTTTTTGTTATCATTTACACACTCATTTGCAATTGTTCACACTTGTGAAACACCCTTTACAACAACAAAACAAGTTCTTGCTCCCATGCAAGGTGTATATTGAGGATTTGCATCATTCTAGTCAGAGAATTGTTTCATTTTTGTGGAGATATTGATGTTAGTGTGAATTAGAGCACCATGGAGTTCCCTGTCTAAAGATTGACTACTTGGATTGAGTTTTACATGTATTACCTCAAAAATATGATTTACAACTTGCTTTTCCAATCGAATTAAGTGTACCCTTGGTCAAAGCGTTCGAAATTTGTAACCTAACTCAAAATCTTGAGACTAAATCCTAGTAAGCTGTATTTTCTTCAAGTGATAGTGTTGAGTTTTCAAATCAAAGTATCGGTAGGGTTTGTGTGTGCTCCAATCCCTAGTTTCATACCTAATTTTGTTCCAAATGTGATGCCCTCATAGTGCAATCCATATTGCTTTCCATTGCTTGCATTTGTTCTTCATTAAACTTGTGAAATTTTGGCCTTTTGGTATACCTGGGATTGGCACTTGTTATCGAGTTGCTTTTGCATTCGGAAATTTTGATACGCTCATCCTTCATGGAATTGCAGAACTTGCATGCACATTTACACACTTACACACTACGTCTTTGCCTTCTTGCTATATAAACTTGCAAGAAATATGTACATTGTAGAACTTCTTAGGAAGCTAGCAACTTTTGCAATTTGCATACTTGCTCTTGCATTTTTGCTTGTCTGTAATATTTATATATTTCACACATGCAAACCTTTTGAACATTCAAGCAAGCTGCTTATTGCTAACTTGCTCTCGTGCTTTGTAATCTCACAAGCTTGCTACTTGCAAACAAAGCCCTTCAGAACACTTCTACATGACTTCACCCAAGCATAAAAAGATGAAATATGAATTCAAGGGGGTGACCCCTCCATCCAAAATCATATCTTCATTTGGAGATTATTTAGATACAGATCTTGGATATATAATCATGTAGACTTATTGTAGAGAGTATATGCAGATGATAGAATGACATGTGCAAGGTGCATTGCTTATAGTGGGATAGTTCAAGTTGTTGCATTCTCTACATTTGTCTAGTCTCCTGAGTTAGTCATTACTTGTGTAAAGCATTATGACCTTCAAACCAAAAATTATTGGTCTTGCTAATGAACTGTTCCTAGATATTACTTTAGAGAGAATTGGGGACACATTTCAAATCCTTCATCATGTAGAGTATCTTGCACTAATTGTAGTTGAAGGCACAAAATTCTATAGCTTAGATCTTGACCCATGCTTGAAGCTCATGAATAAAAGTTGGTTGACAAAACAAAGTTTCTCTTTCTCAAGGCTACCTAAGGTGCTTTTTAGAAGTGTTTTTCTACCTGAAACCATGATTTGGATAACCTATTGAATAGAGTAGTAGGGAACTAAAATGCTAGAGAATTTGAACCTTGAATGTTTAGATTTATTGCTGTTATCCTTGAAAAAAAAAGGAAAGAGTTGATTGGGCAACCGTGATTAGTTACACCTTGCATAAGTAATTGTCAGAAGTTTAGGAGGCCAAGAAGCTCCACATGACCTCATACTTGTTTTATCTTATGGCAAGGAGGGTTAATTACCTTGGAGTAACTTAAGTTAGGGTGATTGCTCCAGGGTTACGAAGGATTTATGAATTTTATCCTTAGTTGTAGTTTAAAGAAAAGTAAAAAATGATTCAAAAGAGTTAATGATGCTTTTGTGTTCTACTAAATTAGATGGATGTGGATGACATAAATAAACACCTCTTTGTAGAATCTACAACTGCCATTGCAGATGGGGGAATTGGTTCATCCAATTCATGACTTTTACATATATCAGAGTAGGAGGTTTAGAAGGTGCACCATATAGATTACCCAAATACGTAAGAGACAAACTAGCACCGTTGCAGCTTACTAGACAACTATGTGAAGTCCACAAAAGTCCTATCTGGGAAACATAGGCTTGGTGTTGAATTTCCCATTAGTATTAATGCTTACACTTGCTCCACTTCTTCATGCCAAGAGTTTTGAAGAAGAATTGTCTAAATTCAATTTGTATGTTCATGAAAAAGAGATCAATGTTCGATCCAAAGTACAATGTTGAAAAACTTGTAGGAGCCTCATTCAAACACAAGTTTAGCTAGGAAGATTTATGGGTTGACTGTGACAATGAGCATGAAGTCAGAAAGAGAAAATATTCAAGGTTGTGTGCTTTTTAGATAAGGGCTTTTGGAATTGTTGGCATATCCAAAAATATTTCTGATGATGGAAATTTTCTAGATGAAGTTTATAATATGAGAGGTATTTTCAATTTGCCTATTCCTAAGGTAAATTGGGAACATAAAGAATTTGAAGCAAAGAGGTTATAGATAGAAGTTTGGTATGGCTCAAAAATAAGTTGAACGATCCTCCACCTACCAAGAAAGTGCAAGCAAAAGGCAACATGTTCTCCAAGCTTCCTCTAAAGCAAAAGAAGAAAATAGTGAGTCATAAACAACCATCAATGCCAAGAGCTCCAAATTTGAGCATTTTAAATCTTGAGCCAGAAGAATCCTCATAGATGAAATCCAAAATTAATATTTAAAATTGGGGAACATTTTGAAAAAGATGTTGAGAAAGTAATTTCTGGCACCCTTGTTCCTCCAAGTCAAGCTTCTATTCCACTCTCTTCTCTGTCTCCACCACACTCACCGCTTGTTTCTCCCATTTTATAACCAATTCTTCCTGTTTCATTAGATGAGATCCCTAATAAAAAGTATGTTACACATCAAGGATCTCCTCAAAGGAACAAGCTTTGGAAAATCCCATACCAAGTTCCAGTTTTCCCCTATTTCTTCTAAAAGATCATCTTTCCAACAATTGCCTCCACTTGCTTCTCCTTCCCAAGTTCATGTGCAAGATGTCTGTGATATCCAAGAGTAGGATCAAGTGTCAAAAGTGGTTGATTCATCTCTTATTGAAGTGCCTACGTGGCTTGACATCACAATTAAGAAAAGAAAAGGGTCTCCAAACCTTTGGTAAGTGATTTGTCAACAATTTCAGCATTGTTAAATAAACCACCTCAAGCAAAGAAAGCCAGGTTCATTTCTTCAATTTTTACTAATGTACAAGGGTCGAGGATAGTAGAAATTGCTCTCCAATTGTAGATAAAGATGAGAGAGATCTTCAACCATGTGACAATCAAATGTCAAAAGTTAATTTAGGAGTATAAACTAGGCAATAAAAAATTGTGAATGTTTAGTTTGTTGTTACAACTATTGTTTCTAGAATGAATAAGGAGTATTAGACCAAGAAAACAATCGAAAGAGCAAGTGCAACATTTAACTTCTTATATCAAACACCTACTTCAACTTCTCCAATCTTCCCAAGTGCTAGTTTTTGCACCGCTGCAATCTCTCATGAAGATGCCTTAGCAATTGATTTTGTAGCCTGCCTCAAGTTAAAGAAATGCTGAAACTTGATTTTGAAGTTGTTGGCGTTTCAAATCGCACCTCTGGAATGCGGTTTGGAAACAGACAGCTATATGCAGTAACCTGCTCTTCAAATTCGGAGGGGAAGCTCCCTCTTTTGCTGAGTTTGCTAAAAGAAAGTAAACTAGAGCTAATTTGCCTATCTTTTTGTTTTAGCTGCGAGAACACAAGGTTATAGAACTCTTAATGCTACAGCTGAGGTTTTTCTCTTTAATAAAACTATCAACTACAACTAACTTATGCTAAAGACGTTTCTAGCCTCTCAAGTAAACGTAGAGCAAGAGAGTTTAGAAATGAACATGATTTGATTCTTTGACACAAATACTTAGATAAACCTTATCCCAACATACATCTATTGAATTTCAATGCATTGAGAAAAGGAGATCATATAAGCAAAAACACAATAAACGAAAATATGAGACTTTATATCGGGGCAGCAAAGCACGTTCAAGACTTTATTTTCTCTTAACTTCGGGCACAAGAGATTACAATTCTGGGACAGCAAGTTGTAGCAAAATACATGCAACATGCGATCAAACTAGATCAACACTTGACACAAAACACATGCACTAAACAAGGATTTGCAGCTAAAAGAGGCATGCAAACTTGCTCTTAACACAAAGTGAACTGAAGCTAATCGATAACAAGCTTGAAGGCATAGGCTCAGTAATTTATTATCACAAGCACGGTTAAAGAAAAATGAGCAAAGACTGCTCTTATTGCAAATGATCCTTCCTCGCTGCAAGATTGTAATGCTTAATGCAAGCAATTACGAATTCTAAGCTTTGAATTGAAAAGGGGATGGATGCTGCTGCAAGAAGACTTGAATGGCCAAGGTGCCTAATGGTAACATTGCTTGCGTCTTCTAAAGCACACAAATTGAACACTGGCTTAATGTGGTATAAGTCAGTTTCAGTTGTTTCAATGAAGTCATGATACAATGTTGATTTGGTCTTAAACTCAGTGGGAGTGTACTCCATTATGCAAAACTCAAAGATTGACTGTAACTTTCTATTTTTAGCTTGCTGATTTTCTTCGTCAAACGGATGCAAATTTTCTAATTTTTTTTGAGATATGGGTTTTCTTCAGAATTTCGTTACAAGCCAACCTAGATCGTTTGTTTTTGAAAATTTTGAGTGTAGACTGAAAAAGCTGTAAACCCTAATTTTCTCTGAAAAAGCAGAAAAAGTTGGCATCTGGGTATTGTTCATAGGCACATTCTTGATGAAGCCTGTTGATCAAATGTTGAAAACCTTGAGGTCTGATTGAAAAAGCAGCCACTTGAAATTTCTCTGAAAAAGTTGTGATATGGGCTTTGTCCAGAAGAATGTTTAAGATGGACCCAGAAGATTAGAAGTTGAAAATTTTGAAGTGTTCTCTGACATGTAAAGAAAAAGCAGCCGCTGCATCTTGAAAAAGTTCTTCAAAAATTATCCAGAATCAAAACTAGTATAACCCAGCTCGCTGAAAATTGAAAACAAAAACCTCCTTCAAAGAATTGATGTTTTGGATGAAAAAAACATGAAAAAGTAGGCCTTCTTGTGTGCTGATATGAAAATTTATGAAAAACCAACAAGTTTAAGTTCTTGAATCTTGAAAAGAAAGGTTTGAAGTTGCTGCTCTATTTCTCCTTGGACGCCACCTGCAAGAAAATATGAAAAATGAAACACAAAGGTGCCTTAAATAAGCTTTGCCTTGAGAAAAACAACTTTCTTTTGCCCTATTTCTTCAAAACCCTAATATGAGTTTGTGCAATGAACTTAGACGTTTTCCTTCATCTTCAATTTTTGAAAATTTCAAAATTTTTACTAAGGCAAGAGAGATTGGGTGCCCTTCTTAGCTTGAGGCGCCTAACTCTCCCAGACTTAGCCGTTTTTTCATCATTTTGAACTTTTACTCAATTTTCATCCTCTGTTTGATTTTGATTTCCGGCCTCTAGATTGATCCGATGGACGAGCTGAATGATTCATCACAAAGCTTGATCGAATCTGACAAAATTTGTTTGGAGGCAACTTCTAATGAAAACTTCATTTGACCCTTCAAAATGTCGGGTGCCTATCTCCTCCAGGGGCGCCCATCTTTACCAGTGTTAACCATTTTTATGAACTTTCAGTTCTTGCTTGTATTCTGACCTTCAGATGAATTCATGATTCCGGGAGTTATACTGATTAGATTGATTGGCTATCAGGTTCACTGGATGGCTGAGAAGATTTTGGAAGGGGTCTCTTGGATACTGCATTTCTGGAAATTGCCATCTGAGGTCCCAAAACCCTAGGCGCCTATCTCCTTCTGGGGTGCCCATCTCCTCTAGACTTAACCATTTTTCATTTGTTTTCACCTTCAAAGTTGAAAACCTCTTGTCATGGCCCCTGTTTGATCTGAGTTTGCTGACGGCTGTGTGATCTGATGAGCTGACGAAGACATCCGCTACGAAGCTGACATGAAACTGATGAGATTGAGCCAATTTGTAAACCCTAACTGCTGGATTGGGTCCTCCAAAAGGCTGGGCGCCCCTGGCCACCTAGGGCACCCAGAGTTCCCAAACTAAGAATATTTTTCATCATTTCCATGGTCTGCATTTTGCCTTTCAGTTGAAACTCCTTCGTTCGTTCTTCGATTCTGGGTGACTGAATGATCGGATGATTGCACTACTAGGCTCACTGCGAAGCTGAGTTGAATCTGACCAACATTGCCTGGGAGCATGAACTCTGATTCCATCATTTGATGCCTTGAAAAGTTGGGTGCCTATTCTCTCCAGGGGCGCCATGGCTGGCAGACTTAGAAATTTTTTTGAACTTTTCAAGTTTCTTCCTTGTTTGGCGTGTTTGCCTTGGCCTCGACTGTCGGATACAAATGTTTTTTAAGGCATGGGTGTTTGGGTGCCTATTCTTGACAGGGGCGCCTAAAGTCTCCAGACTTAGCCAAAAATTCTCATTTTTCAACTTTTTCAGCTTCATCTCTCTGTTCTCCGTTTTTTGTGCACGTTCATCATTGACAACTTTTGTTCAATGTTTGCATGTTTGACTCTGGCACCTAGCAGCTGATTGACCTCCATTGATGACCTTGGATCTCCAGAAAAAGCTTTTGAGAAAGCAAAATAGACCCACTAAGGCAAAACTGATCTTTTTGTGATTCTAACTACACCAGCCCGATGAGGAAGTATTTTGAGCAAATCAAAATCAGTCTAAACCCTAGAAGCCAAACTTTCTATTTTTAGAAAATTTTGCCAGTATTCGTTTTGAAAGAAACCCAGAAAACCCATAAAAAGTTTATATTTTTAGAAAACTGCTAAAAATAGAAATTTTCCTAAAATTTAGGGTTGAAAAACTGAAATTTGGGTTTTGTTGATTTGGATGTTCTAAACCGACCCAGATTGTCAAATTTTGAAAATTTCAAGTTATTGACCCCCATGCAAGACATACAAAACCCCAATTTTGACCTTTTTGACAGATTTTGACAAGACTTTAACTCATTTCTTCAAACTGCCTAAGTGTAGCAAATTTTTTAATTTGGGGTACAACAGAAGTTCCTATGTTTGAGGTGTTTTTGACATATCAGATAAAGTTGTGTTAATGGAATGGTTGGAGATCATAAAAGTAAGAGTTGATTTTCTTGAAGATGGGATGAAAAGGTTAGAAGATGCTAGTGTCCCTACTGTTGATATAACAATGGATGTTTGTGATTTGATTGAAAAGACAATAGGACACTTATATAATGAAAGATCAAACAATTAGTTCTATTGATGCTTGCAAGGATCACCTAGCGAATGAATTAATGAAATCAATCAAGGTTTAAGTCAACCATCCAGTTTTAACTTTGCTTCCTTAGACAGATTGAGGAAGATGAAATTTTTGTTTAGAGAATTTGAAAAACAAATATACAAGAAATGCCTGCAATCCCACTAAGTTGCAAAAGCTTATGTCTCATGCCAGTTTTGTTTTGGTTAAATATAAGGCCCTGATTCAGATGCAATTAATGAGACATTGAACACATTTTGAGATTATGAACACAAGATTTATGAGAAAGCAATAGAAGACAATTATTATTGAAGATATCACTATGAAGGAAGGAGACTTAAGCAAAGTAATGGCTATATAGACATACATTGACGACCTCTTAGCCGTAAAAATTAAGGTGAGAAGTACTTTAAAAATATTTGTCTTCAGTTGTATGGTCTATACTTTAATGTTTCAAAAACATCCCTCAAGGTTCGTGTTTCATATTTTTGAAATATTTCATTTTCTCATAACTACCTAGCAGTTATTGAACTTTGAGTAAATTTTGTAAAGTTGTATGGGAAGATAAAAGGCTTTGAGCTTTTATAAATTTTGAGAAATAATACTCCCGACAAAACTTTTATTTACAATTTGTTGTTGAAGCATATCATCTTTTCTTATGTTAGGTTATGCTACTATTGTTTGTTGGAATCTTTCCTTGCAATTTGCAAATTTCATTTAAGTTATTCATTTATTTCTAGGTGATCACTATTGTGTGAATTTGTTGAACTTTGGATTCTATTTGATAAATCTGCATATTCATCTTTTCTCAAACTTTTATTCCTATGGATTAATCTACAAAACCCCTAAACAAATGAAAGCATTTGTAAATTGTGTAGTTTTTGTGTTTTATGAAAATTTGGCATTCAATAAAGACAATCACACCATCTAGAGGAGGGGTTTACCCTAATAACTATTGGAGATTTGACATTACAAATTTATTAACCAATATAATGAAAGAGAAAGATAGTCTCATGACCATTGAAATTTTAGTTCTAAGTGAAAAATGGAAGAGAACTTTCTCATGGAGGTATGAGTACAATTGAGGCCAAAAAAGTCTCCTATTGAAATTTTAATTCTAGGTGAAAAATGTTTGAGAAAATTTCTCATAGAGGTATGGATACAATTGAGGCCAAAAGAGTCTCCTAGCTTAGTATGATTGTTGCACTTTGCCAAGATAGTCTCCACATATCCATGTTTGTCCCACTTCCCAATATATACCCTACTCACACCCAATAGCCTATCTATAGTTGCTTTCAACTTTAACTCTTTTATGTTTGCATGCAATATTATTAGCTTTTTCTGAAAAAATGTTTAACTAACAATAATACACTTGACTAACCTAAATAAAAACCTTAAATACTACAAAAATTTGCATGCCATAGTTGTGAAGTGAATGGTGTGGAGATAGTGCCCCCTCTCACCTTCATGATTTGTTTCAAAGGTTAATGGGATAGGACCACTCACAGTTATCAACATGTGAGGTTACTCATTGCTGAATAATGCCTCTTGCATGCCTTTTGAGAGAGTAACATATGGCACCTTTCTTGATTGTGATTAAGGGACTTGTAGTCTCTTGGTCAAACTTGTTTAAAATCACAATTTAGGAACAATGCCTCTTGCTTATCTAGTTACTCCCTCATATATTTGTAAGTTCATGCAATATGCGCATGATAGTTGAAGATTCTATTTTTAACCTTGTTGATTCAATGATAGAAACCCAAATGCAGTTTGCATGTCATCCTACAATTTAAGTTTCATGGTGTATAGGCAAACACTCTTAGATCGTGCACAGGTGGTCTAAGGTTCAAAACTTATTATCTCCTTGATGAAAATTGTCCAAGGGCTTTAAATGGGGTAATGTGACTGCTCAAAGGCTTATGTGCAAGGGGGTATTTTGTTAATTGTAATTCATCTTCAGGTATTTGGAATATTTTATTGTCATATTCTTATATAGGCTAGATTTTGGACAATTCTTGTTTTCCGTAGTGCTATTTTCATGTGATGTCTCTTTATTGTGTTTTTCTTCATAAGGTGTCTTAAACTTGAATTCAAGCTTATTTGCTTAAGGTGTTGTGTGATAGGGGCATCTTTGCATATTACCGCATGTGAAAAATTATTAACAAGAATATGGAGGCAAGAAAAGAATGTGGTTAAACAAAAGTGACAAAGCTCAGTTTCAATAGTTTGCATATGTTGGATAGCTTTATTTCCACATTCAAATTTGGAGAAGCCTTTATTCCTAAAATTAATTAGGCTCAGCTCATCCATCTTTAAAACTGGAACATTGCCATCTTCTTAAGAGTTTGATCTTATTTAAAATCCATCTGGCTTGAGTTAATGAGCTGTGGTGGCAACTGGCAGATTATAGTGAAACCATATGTTAAGAGGATTGATAAGTCATATAGATAATTTTACAAAATCTTTCAAACACGAGGTAGTTGTTCCAGTTATCTTTCTTTGAAGACCATTCTTGGTAAGGTCAATATTTAAAATGCTTTTGTGACATAATGATTGAAGAACTGTCTCCAAATTAAGTGCTTGTGTATCCTAGGGAAAGAAGGAACAGAAAGGCATCATTAGAGCACCATGAAGGAAAACAAGCCCTTGAATAACCATGAAAGCAAGATACAAGTTGCATGCTTGTACTTTTACAAATGAACAAATTGTGTTTTCTTCTAAATAAGATCATATTTGCGATGATAAGCTTTACATTCCTGCTTCGTCTGTATACTAAATGGCACAGCCTAGGAAGTATGCAGAATTTTGTCTAAATATGTTTGTAGTGAAAGGCCTTAATGATTTTAATTTTCATGCCATCTTGTTTGCAGAGTAGTAAGTCATTAGAAGTTTATGGAATCATCTGCATATGAAAATTGTTGTTCTATGATCCAAATCATACTCATAGATCTATCTTTGGGGATATGTTGGTTTGGATTTACAAGTAGCATGCAAAACATTGGACAAATAGTTCTCATTATCTCATATGAAGATGATTCCAAAAACTTCTAACGACATTACTTATTTTTGAAAAGAGTGATCTGTTGAGAGAAAACACTTGTTTGCAAATAGTTTATGTTCACTTGTATGGTTGGTCCCGTGGACAGATTCACAATTCTAGTTTCTAAGCACATTTTAAATTATAATAATTATATTCTAGGAAGCAATCAGAAACATGATACCTAAGGAAGCATTTGCTGACTGCAAGTTGAATATTACTCTTGGATGTAATGCTTGGTCCCATATGCTAGATGAGTAGAGGAAGAGATTGGAGCTCAAAGCTCGTGAGTATATCTCTGTTGGTTATGGTAAAAAGTCTAAGGCAATTGTATTGAATGATCTTGGTTTCTAAAAAGATCGTTTCTTGGAGATGTAACCTTTGAAGAGAAGTATACTTCCACAAGTGTACTTCCCACTCTAGTATTTTCTGATGCTTTTCTAGCTAATGCTAAATATTTACCCATGTCAAGTGTTTCTAGTGCACTTAAGTCTCCTTGTGATGTTTGTTCTACACCTAAGTGGGTTTTAAAGACTGTTTAGGTAGTAAGCTCTGATGCAAATTATGTCATAAACACTTAAAGAACTTAAGGGAAAAGTCAATGAGCCAGCTGCTTTCTCTTGATTAGGGTCACGCGTGCTTGTGATCTTTAGACTTGTCAAAAGGGTTGTGGTAGGCTTGAGTGGAAGAATGCCATGGCTAATGGGGCTTACTATTTTATCAAAAAACGGAGTTGGTTTCTCTTACCCTATGGAGAATCTTGTTGGTTGTCAATGAGTATAAAATAAATTGTTGTTTGGGATGGTCTTGTTGAAAATCACTAGTTTTGGTTGATGGCTAATGGCTTATTTGAATAAAAGGTATCGACTATTTTGAGACCTTTGTACCTATAGCAAAGATGTGCACCATTTGGATTGTATTTGGTTTCGTTCGTGTAACGACTAACATCTTACAGTGAACGGAAAAACAGTTACTTTTTTCAACTTCTATTGACAGGCAACTTAATAACTAACAATCTAGGGTTTTTCCAAAATATAGATAATGAACTGAAAAGAGAATAACTGCTAGGGAATCATTAACTAACTCACAACTTTCATTGACTGATAAGAACTAGGGTTACCTTCTAGCATTATAAATTGAAAGAATTTCAAATTAAAGTAAATACATAAAATCTAATTCTTCAACTAACTTCTAAGTTTCATTTTCAACTGAAAAGAACATCTAACTGAATTAACTGAAAGATATCTACTAATCTATTCAAGCTAATTAACCATTCAAATATTATAAGAGAGAGAGGGTTCCAGGAGTTTACAGTTAAGAAGCTGAAACCATATGAACTTGCCACTATCTTCATGGAAAAGGAGGATATCATCAGGGGCTTTACTGCCCAACCGAAGACCTACTGGTCTCCCGTGTTCCTTCAACTGAAGGAACCCGTCCCTTCTCGAGGGTAATCAACAAGGATCATTTGTCATCATGTCTCTGAGCCTGGTGTCAAGGACCTATACCTCCTGATCGACCTTACTAAGGGTACCTCCCAACTAGAAAGGCCATTCTGATCAGTGGTATATCTGGTGCTTGATAGCTGACAGATGTTGAATCTAGCATCGTATCTTGGCCAAGGATTTTAATATCGCTGGCACTCCTGTGCCGATATCTCTGGCACCACTGTGCCGTCAGCACTCTCACCCTTGCTTGACATGATTACAATGTCTTAAGTTTTAAAAAATTATCAAATTAGATTAAGTTTCTCTTCTTATTATATTTGGTTAGATCTTAACCAAAGTGAAAATGTATTTCGAAGAATTCAGCTGAAGATAGACCAAGTCTTAATTCGATATAAAGTATTTCCAAGGGGTTTCCAAGAAAATCAAGGAAGTATAAACAAGTCTTATTTCGACTTAAGAGAAAAGAAGAACTCATGCTAAAGATTCCTCCGAGTTTATTCTGATTCCAAGGTTTCAGCCAAATTAGTTCAGGATTTAATTACAATAAGACTTCTTAAATCGGAGTCAAAACTAGACCATAGCAGAGACCAACAAAGTTCAGAGATTCCCATTCTCCTATTCAACAGGGAAAAACTAGAGTTCAAAATTAATTCAAGGCCAGTGTAAAATAGGATATAAGAGTGTTGGAGAATTTTGCCTTCTAGTTGATAATGATTACAGGTCTAAACACGGACAGAAGGAAGAAAAGCAAGAATTGGGTTCCGAACCAAAGACGCCAAGAGAAGAACAATTCACTCCAATTCATAATACAACCCAGCAGATCCTCGATTTTCTAGACAAGGTTAGACCCCGACATGAATGGATTAAGGATTCCATATCATATCAGGTTCCACTACAGGGAATCAAGATTTCAATTTAACCCATAACCGACAGAGGGAAACATAATATAGTTTATTTGAAGATTGACTTCAAGGTTGGTTTGCCCAGACCCCCACGAAGGTTAAGGTTTGCATACAAAAGACTTAGTACAAGGAAACCCAGTTCGGATTCCATCACTCCAGTGATTACCATTCATTCGTTATTAACTTAAGGAAAGAAAAGTAAATCGAGATAGTCTAAACACAGAGGAAATTACGATCCCAAGCGGGTGACACTAACCAGTTGGCAACAACAATATAATCTCCATATTTACTTATCGATAACAATATCAGTGAGGGTTATACTCGGTACTTGCCTGTGCGTTTAAGTTGAAATTGGAAACAATGCTCTTTACTTCGAACTTCAAGTAAGCGAAGAGAGCATCGACGCTTTTAGACAAGGAAGGAAACCCAAGGTGTGCGACGCGATATCGACTCCACTCCTCCGGATTGAAGATGAGTAAGGTCAAACTCCAACGCATTGCAAGCCAATGACTACAGAGGAAAAGAGTTTTTCTAAACGGAAGAATGAAGACTTAACACAGAGAGTGATATGCAATACGGGAATAGAGCTCCATCGATACTTGCAATAGAGATTAAGAACGACAATACATGAATTACTCGACCGACTCAGAGAATACCGAAAGAAGCCAAGTTGAGTGAGTGAGCCGAATGAAAGTCTCATTTTCCTTTTTAAGAAAGCTCGAATTCCCCCGACGGTCAAGAACTCTTCATCTACCCAATCTTGGACATTTCCCCAAACGTGGATGGTGAGTTGCGGAAAGTCCCGCCATAAGGATCCGACGTTAATTAAGTTTCCAAATGTTAATTCGATATGCAATATTGATTGCTAAATATATTAACAAAATTGGTTCGCTCCACTTTCAATATTATAATATTTAATTATATTATTTATTAATCCATTGCATACTCCTTTAAAATTATAAAAGATACATATATATATATTTGAATTGACTTAGAGGATAAATAAATTAATTAAATTGTTTATGGCCAAGTTACGACTTAGATACTTTGTAGCACACTGACTCGAGACAAGATGACAATTTCCGATCCTTCGTCAACCTCTACCTCTCCCTGATGACATCTCCTTTTCCGTTGTGACGTCGTCAATTTTGCATCCACTGACAAGTATTATGGTTAGAATGTTCACAACAGCTATAAAAATACGTATTTAAATATCGACACATAAGTACATTCAATTTCAAGGGAACAAGGACTTCACTTGCAAATAAATAGATCGTTAACTTACAGTTACGATAAAGGACTATCTATTCCATTCATAATTTCACATTCACATGAAATCAGTTACTTGCAACTAACTTTGCATCTGAAATACATAACCAAATTCATAGTCTCAATGTAAGGGATGTAACAATTCGGAGGTTCACCACATGGGTGTGAAGAGTTGTATTTGTGGTAGCATCTTGGTTTTGTCTTGTATGATGATATTTATGTTGTTTGTAACATGCATATGTCTATATATTTGTTGAGGCATGTTTGTGGGATATGTTAAGAAAATATTGATCATTTCTTCATTGAGAGAAATTCACTTGTCATGAAACCGCTTTAATTTGTGTGTTAATCATGCCAATGAGGGTATCCTTATTCTTGTGTTGCATGTTGATGATTTGATTCTTACGACTAGTAATGTTGACACGATATCACGTGTGAAACTTTGAGCTTAATAAGATCTTTGATAGTGTTTTTTTAGGTTTGTTGCATTATTTTGTTGGTACTTAAGATCTACAACTAGTAGGTGTTATCTGCTTGTTGTAGAAAAAAATTCTAGGGAGGATTTTAAGTCCACCATTTGAGTTTGGAGTTAAAGAGTTTGTATTTATCCTCTTAGAAGGTAATCACTTTGTAGAGGAAGATGATAAGCATCTTTATAGTTGACTTGTAACAAATTGAACATTGACTTTGTTGTTGGTTTTGCTTCTAAATACATGAAATTTTTTTGGGAGAGATATTGGAAGTCACGTAGGTGAATCCTAAGATGCATAAAGGGTGCACATCAATTTCAGATGTAATGTTGTTATAGGGCTAATGGTTCTTTGCTTGGCTACACAAAATTTAATTGAGATAGAGTCTAGGGTGATTGGTAGTCCACTAAGGTTGTGTATCACCTTTGTTTGGATTTGGTTGCATTGTCTACTAAGTAGTAGGTGATTGCGCTTCTTCTATTGAGGAAAAAGTGAAGGTTTTGTCATAGGACATGATGAGGTAGATTTGTTATAGATATTCTTGATGGGCCAGGAGTTTGACAACATGAACCTCTTTTTGGAGTGCGATACAGATTGTTTAGCATTTGGTGTACCTTACTAGGACCAAGCATGTTGAGGCCAAACAACTTTATTTATGGCACATGATTTAAGATTGAGCATTTAACTTGAGTTTAACCATCTTCCTCTCTTTATCCCTCCAAATCAAGCTTGACGTCATGTGGATGCTTTTAGTATTGTGCAAAATCTTGTCTTGGTCCCATCATATGTTTGTTGTGGTTACTAATTGTTGGAGCAACCTTAACTTGGTGCATGTAATTGACTACACTTTTCCCTATTATTGTGTACAAATGTGTGTTATCCCATCACTTGTATTGTACCTATCAAAGTTTTAAAACTCGGACTGGGGAAAACTTGGCAGCCCAAAAATTTGACATGGACTCAACAAATTAAAAGTATGCATAAATTCATAAAATAAATTTAAATAACACTAAAAAAGACTATTAAAGAGTATAACAAATGAATTTTAGATAATGCATAGTTTAGATTTTTTTTGAAAAATTGTTCAAATCCTCTGCAAGGAAAAAACATGAAAAAGACTAGCTAGATGGTTAGTTTCTAGTGAATGCTCACACAAAAACTGGCGAAATGTGGCAAGTACTTGACTGTTGAGTAACTCATTGAGAAAATTTGGCTCATGAGTTGGGTGAATAAATGCAGAGTTTTAAAATTATGATTCTTACAACATGGTGCATATGCTTTTGTAAGTTGACTGAATGAAAGGGTGCTAGATACTCTCACCGTTATCATGCATGTCTCCCTAATTCATTCCTTAATATAATATGCTGCTAAGCATAACCAGGCCAAGGGGGTAATTGGCTTGGAATTGAGACCTTTTTCTAAGAATGATAATTATGAGAGCACATTGGAAGTAATTAGCATTTTTAATTATTTTGTATCTAAATATTAAAGTGTCTAGGGATATAAAATGTCACATGAAAAGTCAATACAAAGTTAAGAGTTCTGAAATATGGAAAATGACTTTATAAAAGCTATGTTCCACCAAGTTTCCGGTACGGGGGGACGACGAGACGGGTTTTGGGGACAACATTTTTTTAGGGGATTTTTGGGGACGGGGGGATGGCTATATATATATATATAAAGAGAGATAAATTTTAAAAATATAGTGAAATTTCAGATATTAATATGAGTAATGATAATCATAACAATGAACATTCATAAAGTTGCAACTGTAATCACCAATCATATTAACATATGCATCATAGAGTTGAACAAATTAATACTATAGCTACCTAATTGCTTCCATGGACCATAATTCATGTCAAATAGTCAATGTGCATATGATATAAAATAATAAAATGCCCAAAGGCTACAAGTTTGCACTACAAATGTCAAAATGACAAAGTCACAAGTGTCCAAAACATAGTAATAGAAAGTATGATGGTTGCCTCTACTCGGCATCTGCCAACATTGCATCAAAATCAGACTCAGAGTCTGAGTCACTGCAACTATGAGTATGAGAGGCTGACTCATCTAATGGAACTCCAACCAATCCCTCCTGTCTCTCCTCATCAATTTGTGTGACGTCCTCTGGATCAACATCCCACCGTAATGGTGGAGTTTGTCTATACTCAGGAGTCTGAGGATCCTGGAGTCGCAAAGCACTATGCACAGCCACTAATTTCTCTGCTCATCTAGAGGTCAGCCTATTCCTCTTGATAGAGTGAATAAAGCCGTATGTTGACCAATTCCTCTCTGCAGCAGAGGAACTAGCAACCTGTGAGAGGAGACAAAAACTAAATTAGTAATTTACTAATTAGTACATTCAATTATGATTATATAAATGTTCAATACTAATCTAAATCAAATTATGTTAATGTATTACCTGTGAAAGGAGGCGAATAGCAAGCATCCTCAATTGTGGTGCATCCTTCCCATGCCATGACCACCATCCAATAGGATCCCTTTGAGCTACTGTAGTTCTATCTACCTTGGCCTCTGGTTTGCCGAATGTTGGACCACGAAGATTAACAAAGTCAGTGAATTGTGTACAAACTAGACTCGCCTCCTCAACTGAATACATTTTTGCAGGGGCCCTCATAAACCCATCTTTCACCTCATCGTCATCACAAGGAGGCATCCTACCAGTTCTTGGTACATACCATTTGGGATTAAGAGCAAAGGCTGCCATATGAAGCGGGGTGTTCATAGTGTTCCACCGCCGTGCCACAATGGGCTTAATTTCTTGCTCATATAATCCCGAATTAGGATCCCTATCAAAAATTACTTTCTTCATTCTTCCAAGCATGGAGTCAAATGTTTCATAAATCTCTCCAAGACTTGGAGAGTCTGTATCGGCATATCTTATGACATCCATAGTTGGTGAAATGATGGAGCAAATATATCTGCAAACAAAAATTTGAAAAAAGACAAGTTAGAACTTAGAAAATCAAAAAAATATTAATAATAAAATCATATTTTAATTTTTTTTTATAAAATCAGCAATCAATAACAAATTAACAATTTTTTTACCTCACATTGGACCACCAAGTATCATCAAGAATTTTTTGTTTGATGCTTCTCCCTTCTGCAGTGCTTGCCATAGACCATCTATTCCACTCAGAATTAACCATCATCAACTGTAGAGCCTCTTGCACCTCAAGCATCGCCTCTAACAAAATAAAGTAGCTGGCATACCTTGTCACTACAAGCTCGAGAAATTCCTTCCTCGAAAATATCCTAAAGAGGGCAAGTGAGATGTGATGGTTGCAAATAAACATCTGAATGTCTCTAGCCTCTACAACCACCTTGTGCACCCAATCTATCTTCCCTATGTCTTTCAATGCATTGTTCAACACATGAACACAAGAAGGGGTCCAAAAGATGTGCTTGTAAGCACTCTCAACCATCAATCCTACTAATTTGCACACATGTGTTGAATCAGTAACCACCTGCACAACATTGGCTGCCCCAACCTCCTCTATAACCTCTTTCAAAATATTAAATTGGAATTCTGCATCCTTGCGCTTCCTAGAACAATCAATGGCTCTAAGGAAATATGAACCAGTTGAACATGTGACTATTTTTTTTTATAAGTGGCTGTTGTCTAATATCGGTCCACCCATCCATGATAATAGAGCAGCCTGTCCTAATCTAACACTGTCTCATGTCCTCCATCACAACACTCACCTTAGAATATTCTTTGTCAAGGAGTGGTGTGTAATTTATATTCTCCAGGGGGGGTGAATGAGGTACCAACAACTACCACATCTCTAAACATTTGTTTGAAGTAGGGAGAACGTGCTACATGGAGTGGGATGGCATGGGCATAGAAAAATTTGGCAATGGAGGACTATGCCACATCTCGTGCTTGCACATTGAACATACTTGCAACTGTATTTTTCTGCTCACTAGAAGTACTAGCCTTCCTCTTCCCTCTTGTGGAAATATGAACACCACTCGCACCACTACTACCACTTCCAACACTAGGACTACCAAGCATAGAGGGCATAGGTGAGGTTGAATGTGCGGATTGAGTTTGCATTGGCTGCTCCATAGGCTTTCCTTCGGCCTCTATGTGCAATCTATAGCACTCTACCCTTTCAAAATCTTTTATGTCTGGACAAGCCTTGACCCCATGGCCTACAAAACCCAATAGATGAGAGTAGACTCTTATGTAGCTCCCATAAAATTTATCTTTGCAAATGTGACATTGCCACAATCTACTACCCCCCATGTTTTTCCCTTTGCCTTGGTCTATACGTGACGCTAATTGAAAAAGAGGTTTTTTAGGATTAAAAGGGCCTTTTGCATATTTTTTCAAATCTTCAGAAGGGATTTCATATGGGTTTGTTTGGGGCTGCCCACTACTTTCACTACTGCTGCTCATTTTGTTTTGTTTTGGTTTTTGCAAACTAAAAATTAAAAAAAAATACAAAAAATCATACATTTCATCATTTGAACTTAAAAAAAGAAAAAAAAAATAATGGAAGAATAATTTACATCTTTCACTTCTCTTGCTGGTTGCTGCCTTAATGCTTTCCTTTTTGCCTTCTAAATGCTGGTTTTTCTTCTCCAACAGCTCCTTCAAACCCTCCTCTTTCTCTTCTCACTTTGCTCTTGGCTGCAATTTTTTTTGGCAAGTTAAAATGAGGTCAAATGAAGTTAAAATGAAGTTTAAGTTGCCATATTAGGGTTGGGAGGGCGTGGGGTCCACAAAGGCATTAAAAAAAATAAATTTTAAATTTGACTTTTTCTTTAATGTTAAAATGCTGCTGGGAAATAGGGGACAACCAGCTGTCCCTGGGACGGTCAAGGGACGGTTGGGCGTCCCCTGACCGTCCCCCAGTTGTTTCCGAAGCATTTCCCCAATTCGAGGATGTCCCTGAAAAAAGGTAACTCTTTGGGGACGCTTGACAAACGTCCCCTAGGCGTCCCCCGTCCCCGAGATGTCCCCTCTACTGGTACAGTGGGCAAAAGAGCAGGGGGCATGTCCCCGTGTACCCCTGTATGAAAGCCTTGAAAAGTTACTGTGCCATTGCATTTTCAGGTTAAAGCCAGTTTTGGGTGAAATTAGATAATGTAATATTTGGCCTATATTTATATGGTTTTTTGAGATGGTTAGACTAATATAATTAGTTATATTCATATTTGTATAAGATTATTTCAAGATTTTGTTAAATAGTCTTTCTGTAATTCGTTCCTTCACTTGTTTTCTTAGCAGAATCAATTTTTTGACCCTAAATACAGTAACTAATGAGATTCTAACGTATCATGTTTGCTTGTAATGAGATTCATGTGGACCAATGGATTGGTCCCTAAATAGAATTTGATTCAGGTTTTTGAAAGATCATTTCTCAAATTTTTAAATGGTAAAGTTCTGATTTAAATCACACCCAATACAATACAAAATTTAATTCATACTTGGTCATGGATTTGGACCATAATGGTAATTTTCTCCAAGATAATGTCCACATTTAAGTCTAAATGAATGCTTTTGCTTCCAAAATACACTGCAATTACATCAAAAATTTCTCAATAAATGACAGTCAAGGCCATATCACCATCTCTAGTAATTTTCAGTATGTTGAGTATTTTCATACTAAAGTCATCACCACAATGACTGTTTTCCATGAGTAGTCATTTCTTTAGATTTTTACCCTCTAGCCTTTTTCCCAATCAGCAAAGCATTTGGTGAGTGTATGCCCTAGAAGCCTTGTTGCACAAGTGTTATTAAGGTGGTATTAACTATTATTACATTTTTTTGTTAATTTTAAGTAATTGGGGCCTTCCGTGGTGGAACTGTCCCTTTCACATACTGCACACAAATACCTCTAAGTGTTGTTTTAGTATGGAGGAGGAAAAATGGTTTTTTAGAAAATCCACTACTTTGGGCTTTTCACCCTCTAGCCCCTTTCCCAAGCATTTTTTAACAACGATGGATAGACATTGATCTTTTAGAAAATCAATGGCTTGGGGAATCTTACCCTCAAGCCACTTTCCCAATTGGTAAAGCCTTTGGTGAGTTGTATTTATTATAAGCCTTCCTTGTTTCTCAATTCTTTTGGTGAGTATATGCCTTACAAGCCTGGCTTGTTTTACAATCACTATTGAGATTATTGCTACCATAAGTTTTATTAATTATAAGTACTTGGGCCTTTCTAGCATAGTATGACTTGGTAATTTAATTTTATGGGTTTCCATTTTGTCCACTTGACTATTCCATGAGCAGGCATTTACAAAGCAAGGTGGACCGCAAAGCACACAAGCACTTCATAATTCTCTTATTGATTCATTTAAATTGCATAGAGATTGTAAATATATTTATATAAATTTCCAACATACCGGGGAGGACTAGGATGCACTTTACTGTCTAAAACTATGTTAAACATAGTTTTCAGTCACTCATATTAGAAAACAAGCTTCTGGAAAAAAGTACATTAAACATGGTTTTAATCAATAAGAGATGTAACGATGAAAATAATAACAGAAAAATAGAAAAGAAGACATTAAAAAATAACATTTATAACCCAAGTTGCAAACAAGGCATAAAACCCTTTTGAGTTCCTGAAATTGTTTCTTTATCTTAGAATCTGTAACTAGCATTATAGGAGAAACCAACTCGTAATGACTTTCAGTTTCTTTCCATCAGTTCTATGTAATTTGAAATCCATTTTATTTGTCTATTGCTGCTTTTTCTGCAGGCAGCCCATGCTTGGGAAGAGAAGTGGATGTATTTTGCACCTTACATCAACATGCAGTGCATATGTGTGGATGTTCATTTAGGTCCATTGCGGCAGCCTAGAATTTTTGAAATATTTTATTCATAACACTCTCTTCTATGCTATTTGTCTTTCATCATTTAGTTCCTATATTTTTTGGAATGATTTTTTTTAGCTTTACATTACTTTATTTTTTATATTACAAAATTTTAAAAGTAAAATAAGTTATTTCTTATGATTTAAGTTCTAAAGTTTTGTATATCTAGTATTTTCTACCTTCCTTATATATAATTTAATTATTTTATATTTTTAATAAAATATTTAAGGAAATTAGAATAAAAAAACTAACGTTATTTCATATTTTCAAGATTACGTGACTATATTTAAAAAATTTCACTTTATTGTTGCGATTTATGGAATATTAAATGAGTTTATAAAGTTGACCCATAAATTATAAATTTGTTTTATGCATATATATTATGGTTCAATTGTTTATTTTCTATATTTTTAATTTTTATTATTTTTTGTGTGGATACTCCAAAGCCATATTGGGTCCTAAAGAAATCGCCAAGGAAAGTTAGCGAATAATAAATTTTGATTACTGTATGTTGACAAGTTTAAATTTATATTATTATATGCATTTTTACATTTAAAAAATAACTAATTAACAACATGATATGACAAGACCCCTCCTAAAAAGATAAAACCGCTAATTTATAGAAACTTGAGGTAGAACTACTAAAGGAAATAATTAGTTAATGATTTTATTCAGTTTTTTGATTGATAATTGGGTTTATAAGCCCACCTCATCTCGATGGGGCTAGCCCAACGGAGATTGAATCTAATACCAGCAAGCAGCCCTTACCATTCCGTCTGGTGCTGACAATTAGCTAAATATTTTGAATTAAAAAATATTCTTACTAGTTTAACTTTAAAATAGTATGACACAAGTGAAAGTTGAATAGGTCAATGGACAACTATTAACCAAAAAAAATGCCAAATGTATAACTGGTATACAAGTCAAAGTCCAACAATGAGATTTTTGCTTAGTCAAAAAGTAGTGGATCATCATCATTATTAGTCTTTGTATTCTCCTCATCAAACTCTTCCTAGTGCTGCCAAGGGTGGAAGATCCACCACCACCAAGCTCACTGTACATAATAAATGCAAACAAATAAAAACTTTAAATGAGAGTATTTCAATAAAATAAAATATTAAATTTAATTGACATTAGCTCTGCAGATTCTACATATTAACTCTATAGATCATACAATATATTTACAAATCTTAAAAATCTATAGGTTGATATTAACTCCATTGAGTATACAATATGTGTAAGCTTTGAAAATCGGTACTGATTTTAACATAACATATTTTACAATGTGTACCTGACTCAATAAATTATTTCAGTCTGCACAATGTTTACGTGCCTCAGAAAATTAACGTATGGTTTCTACAATGTGTGTATGCTTAATTTTTTTTACTTTGATATCATACTACAGATTTTACATATTCTCGAGCATTGATGTCAGAATAAACAAATTTTGTATAATCCAAATCTTGTGGATTCTATATCAACCAATATTGTTGGGATTTTATATGCATTTAATTGCACTTGATTTAAGTGTACTTAATATCATGATTGTTATCACAAGAAGGGCAGTCACAACCAATCTTAAATTTACATCCTTAGGACCACAGGCCCACGAGTCACTTTAATCCCCATTTTGATGGAGCTGATCTTGCTTCCCGTTTCACAAGGCTAAAGGTGTGTCGGCCTATGATTGTGGTTTGGAACACCAATAGGGCCTTTCATCCTTTTATAGAAGGAATTTATAAGTATGGAATTGGTCTTGCTTGCCTTTGGAGAAATAAGCAAGCACCATGTGTTGTAAGAGTGTACTTTGGACAGGTTTTTAGAAGAAACTTAAGATTCTTATAGAGTATCTTCACAATGAAAAGGACAGGCCCAACTTCACTCGAGGAAATGCTTGCTGAAGTGAAACTAAAAAGCTCTTAGCATGGTTGTAAATGAAGAGCATATGTACAATTCATGCTTTTGTTGTTGTTGACAGAACAACATTGATTAGTCGTGGGTAGCTGGGGATGATATGGTACACTCCATTTTTGCTTGTTTCTCAGTTGCGACGTCTATAATCTGAAACACATTAAAAGTCCTCTTCAAGATCTCAAGAGATTGAGGACGAGGATGAACCTGTAAGTATTGCATTATTACTTGATTACAACAGTGTTACCATTTTATTTTGTCTCCTTTGAGACTACTCAAACAAGATATCTAAACCACCCTCTCATCAAATTACAAGGGGAAGCTCCCTGATATCTAAACTATCCTTGACACTAAGCTATAGACAAAATATACTGTTATTCACACTATACAACGTTTCTTTAGGGGGTTTTGTATAAGTGAAACAGCTATCTGCTTGGTTTTTTTTATCTCAGGTACAAGCACAAGATTTATCAATCTTGTCTCACAAGCAAGATTTTCAGATATTAAGAATGAAATCAACTAATCTAACCACATATATGACACCACTTTCCTGCTGGCTAAAACAGAGACCAATAATCTAATGCAACCAAGATTTCAAATGAATAACAATTGGATCATTAACAACGCACGATCTCAGGAATCAAACACCTATTCTGCATGCAAAGCTACAACTTACATGGATAGATATTGCCAACTTATATATTCTATTATATATTTCAATACATAAATATATTCTATATTTACTAGGTACACTACATATAGATTGAGTCAGAATCAATGCAGTGGGTTCCAAAAAGTTTTGTTAGCATTACAGAAAAATCTGAGCTATATCTAGAGTTACAACTTCGCAAATTTATGGGTTCACCGACTGATAGACTAATCTGTTTTATGGATGCACATGATGATCTCCTAGTAGTTGAGCTGTTGTCAGAATTTATTGAGTAGATTCCAAAATATTGAGTTAGCATTACAAAAGAGACTGAGCTATGATCAGGTCTACAACATTTACAGATATTGGTTTGCAAGCTGACAAACACATCAAATGAGACACAAACAACATGATCTACATGATAAGCCGCTGCCTTCATTTGAGAACATTGAAGCCATTGGTTGAATTATAGAGAGAAATAAACACTTCAAGCTGTCATACCATGAGTTAGGGCACCTTCACAATTTGTGGTCTTGTTATTTTAAGTAGCAGAGCCTTTTCTTGGTCCAAAAATGTCTTTAATCATTGTTGAATATGTGCCACCATATAGAATCTGCAATATTCTCGAAGACATGCGTAAATTTGGGTCTGCAAGATGAGTTGTCACAGAATGACTTCCAGTATCATTCCATCTCATTGAAACTATTCAACATGGCCACATTTTATCAGTGGCCTTCACTGCATTGCAATGACTTGGTACGTGTCATAGACCTAAAACTCTTTCATTATTTTCTTGCTTTTATTTGCTTTATTTTGTTAGCAGGTCTCTTTTGCCCTAGTACTTCAATATTGTAACAGTTGTATGTAACAGTCCCATTGAGCTTTTCTTGGTTATTCACAGACATTAAAAGAATTTCCTTCTTTCTTTCTCTCTCCCCCATTCTATTATACTTCACGACACAAGATGGTGCAATTGTCTTAAAACAATAATGGTGTTGAGGTCTAGGAGTTTTTTGCATTTGATGGAGACCTCTTGGAGGAATTGTTGGACCATGAATCATTCTTGCAGGTATGGTATCACTGATAATTAATTGTCAAACTAGTAACTAACTTGCACCTCTCTCTATATGATAATGGGAGTGTGTTGTCTTGGAGCAAGTATGCAATATAAACTTCCACACTATTTGTGGCATACGTCCAAGAAGGCATCTGATAATTCATACCACTATCTCAAGAATGGAAGCAAACATATGATTAAGCTTGGTAACAAAGGAGCTATAACTTGGATACTGGTATTTCCAAAGTACAAAAAATTTCTACTTCATTAGGTCAATCAAATTATCGTCTGTCCAATTTTACTTTATATCCATTTGATGACAATATGGTATGCAGTTTTATTGTCTTAGCTAATCCCTACTTAGTGTATTTATTGAAGTTTCTTTGATTGTATTCAAGGCACAAACATATAAACTCAGTTCATGGAAGACTGTGGCTTCAACAGCTTCATTTGACCATGTTTACATCTTTGTGTATATTATCATAATTGTGATGGGTGTTATCATGATTGATTATTATTAGTGTCATTATTAAGACCAAATTAAAGACTCATTGTAAGAATTCTAATATCATTGTTAAGATGAGTAACGACTCATTATATTATGTAGACTTTCATCCACATATTCTGACATTGATTCATGTGTCTTTGGAGGTTGAGGTGGCTTATATTATGAAAGCTTTGAATCCTTCCTCCTTCCCTTCACTTTACATACCCAAGGAGACCTTTCACCGCCTTGAGATTTGTAAAGATGCCAAGGCTCATAAAGAGCACGTTTTTCCAAATATCTTCTTGGGTGTTGCAAATGGTTTGAATCAATCTGATGGGTGAGTTCCATCATCTTCCATGGTGTCCTCGTTAAATTAATAAAAAAAAACACATGAAAACTATAAGTGCCCAATAGAAAAACAAACTACAAAAATGGACAATAACAAATAATCTTAATGTTTGTAAATCCCATTAATAATTCAAATACAATTTAAAAGAGCATCTAATAGATTCCATTGTTGTTTACTTCAAAGTAACTAGTTTTTGTCTTAATTGGTGAATAATGGTATGTCTATTTTTTCGAAACATATGTTATAAGATTTGTATCTCATAAATCATATCTTTAAAAACTACACAAATTAACTCATTTTTTTTCAACTATAAAATAACATATAGGCTCCCAAATACTAAATACTTAAAACTTTTACCAACAGACTTATGTCCGAGAATATTGTAACAACTCTTAAACCAAAATATCTATTTGACTTAAGAGTTCGAAATTCAAACTCAACAACCTGTTACTTGGCTAAAGTCCATGAATACAATACTCTGAATGAGCCAAAGATCTCTTAACTGACAACTCAACCCAAGATCTACACAAGAATTACTTTGGACCTCAACTATATCAAAGTTATTAGCACCACATACTTCATATGTTATTTTTAATGCTCATGCACATTTTGGGATTCCGAAGTTAATGTAGTTTAATAATACTTTTTAAAGGGCAACACAAGTACATTATGATTGACAAAAATAATCATTTAGATTGTTAGATGTAGGGATTGGCACATGGAAGCAAATCAAGAAGTGACATTGTAAGTTTAATTGTAATAACTCATCTTGCTATCTTTCCTCACTCATTTATGGTTGATGGATATTGCGAAACATGTGTGTCTGAATGTGAACCAATAGCTTTGAACTTTGGTAGTCTATATGCTCAAATTTAAGTGTATTCGCAATGTAATTTGTGACTACAGATTGTTAATTGCAAGGTTATACTTATGGTTAAAGCTATTCAAATTTGAAGCCTTAATTCTTTTGATGATGTAGTTTATAGTATTCATACTACATTATGGATTTTCATAGTATTTCTTTATTATTTTTCCTCCGCAAACTGTTCTTACTTGTTCGCTTGTTCTTTTATTTTTAATTACAGAAAAAAGGACGGAGACGAAGGACTGGTGACACCACAGATGTTACACCTGTTAATGGCAGGTGCATGTTTTATTTTTGTTTTTGCTAAGGGCTGGGCAAGGAAATAAAATGATTTATATTAGAAATATGCTCTAGATTGGCTATACAATGCCTCTACTCTGAATCTCTATATATTTTAATATACTTGAGGTTAATAGGGCACATTATTCAATTTGTTGACTAAAGGTTAATATAATGTTGATTTTGGCCATGCATAAATGCAGGATTAGATATTCATCTCTAGACCTTGATCATCCAAAGCGTGTGCCCAGCAGCACAGTGAATACATCAAATCAAAAGCTGAAGTCTAAACAGATTGATAAATCTCCTCTTCTGAAACAGCAAATTGAAAGATATCATATGAAGGGTACATTAAAGATTTCTTCACCTCAGAAAGATGAGCATAGGCACAAAGATTTTTTATTTGGGTTTGACAAAAAGTTGAACTCAAAGCATTTGAACGCATCTCCTGTTCAGGATCAAGTAATAGACAAACATTATGTGGAAGATCCTTACAATAAATCTTTATCTAATGAGGATGCCCATGAATCATCTTCTCATGAGTGGGAAGAAAAACCTGCAGTTAGAGTTGTTACCAGTGTAAAGTTGGGGAATGATTTTACCATGCTTTCCCCTACAGAGTCTGAGTCACCAAGGGTTGTTGCAGAGGTAGATTCAGAAAGAATACCTCAGAACATAATTCGAGCAGAGCAGAAGGATGTTTTGGTTCATGATGAAAGAAAACCAGACATTCATGTGGTTGAAAATGAGAATGATGATGTAGCTAGTGAAGCTGAGAATTATATGGATGCTCTTGCTACCATGGAATCTGAAACGGAGACAGATTCTGAGAGCAAAATAAAACAGGAGGTTGATTCTGACATAAATTCAGAACATAAAGAAACAGGCAGAGAATTATGCGAGAGGCATGCTGATTATTCTGAGTTTGCTAATGCTGAAGCTACTGCTTTCTACAATTGTGACTCATCAGATGAATCTTCAAAAGTAGAAACTTCGTCAGAATTTTTCTACAAGCCTGCAGATATTTCTTCAAATGCAGAATCAATGTCAAACACACTGAATGCCACATCAGAATGTGATTCTGCAACTGTGGACTTAAACAGGAGGCTTGATTCTGGACCTTTATCTCATGCAACATCAAAAGAGGAGTCAGCTTATGCTTTTGATGATGGAAATTCATTGTTCTCTGAAGCTTGTAAGAATGTACAAGATTCTGGTTCTTTATCTTGTGCAACATCAAAAGAGGAGTCAGCTTATGCTTTTGATGATGGAAATTCATTGTTCTCTGAAGCTTGTAAGAATGTACAAGTACTTTTAGATGAGAAGGTGCATGAGTTGCACGCTCAGTCTTCTGTATTTACTGATGCTGAAGATTTTACCTTGCACGATTATGACTCATTAGATAAGTCTTCAAAAGTAGAAAATTCATTGGGGTTTTTCAATAGCATGCCCACAAATGTTTCTTCAAATGTCGAATCAATGCCATACACACTGAACACCACATCAGAATGTACATCTGCAAATGTGGACGAGAACAGAAGTCTCTACCCTGAACATTTATCTCTTGGAATGTCCAAGGACTTGGATTCTTCTTTTGATAACGAAATTTCAATTCACTTAGAAGCTCTTAAGAATGACCAAGAAGCTCTTAAAAATAACCAAATACCTTTGAATGAGAAGATACAGATGGAGACCGATGTATCTGCAAAAGAGGGGATGCTCAATGGTAGTGATGTGCCACCTGTTGCTGATGTGGGATCCACTGTAGTTGTTGGTCATACTGAGATCAATAAGTTTGAAAATGAAGAATTGTCTTCAGCATTTCAAAATAAAGATAGGGCAGGTGCTTTCGCAAATGCTGCAGCCATTGATGGAAATGATGATGCAGAAGTGTCCTTCAGATTCCCGACTTTTGAATCATCTCTTCTTGGCACTGAAGAATTGCAAATTCTACATAAAGAACTAGCTGCAGTTTCTGAATGCTTTGAGGGCATAGAGTCTGGTGGTGATTTGCAAATATCATCTCCTAAGGTGCATGAAGATGAGGATTATGGTAATTATCGTATCTTTTCTAATTCTAATATAAAAGAGTCAGTTGGTAACTCTGAGTTGGCTGGTGGCATTGAGAATGGCATAATGCAAGATAACCAAAAATACCTTGACTTGCAAGCCATTGGTGAGGAATATGAAATGCTTGAATCCATAAAGAATGATTCTTCTGATACTCAATATGTCCAATTGCTAAGTGGACACTCATCTCCTGAGTTGGTTGGGCAAATCTCTGTTGAATCTGATTCAGATATTGAATTTGGTGAATATTCAGCTGAAAGCAAGCCTCAAGATTCTTTAAATGATGAATATATTGCACCTGGCATGGATTCTGAATTTATAGATGAACAAGGTTTCCCAGATATGCCCCTTCATTTTGTTCCATCTGTTGCAGGAGAGATTGAAGAACCTAAAGAATATGCATGTGAAAAAGAGTCCCCAAAGTCAGTTGGAGGATCACAAGACATTGATCTGGCACAATCTGAAAGCACTGAATCAAAACTGTATGTAAGATCTCTTGACATCCCCCCTCAATCAAATGTGCCTGATGGTTACCAAGGCGATGAGGTAATTGAGAACTATTCAAGCAATGCATCACTTATAGAGGACACAATTGTTTGTTCGGGAGTTAATCAGAGTGTCCCTTCTGATGGCACTGATTTACTATTAAAAAATGTTGTTGATGATGTTCCCACAAAGGAAATGAATATTCATTCTGAAGAGCTCGTGGCTGTTGATTCTGCTACAGTTAAATCCCCTTTTCTTGCTTGTAGGTCAGACAATGGTTGCAGAAAAGAGCTATCTAATGAATTTCCTCATGCTGATACCTCCATCAATAATGGAGTGCTTCCTGATGGCTCTCCACATTCCAGATCTATGGAACTTTGCAATGATGGTGGGACATATGAGAATGGTATAAACATCAAGTCCCAGTCAAATCATTATCTTAGAGAACCTACTGAGTTATTCGGTTCCCTGCCTTCTTCAAACTTGTTCTCTAAGAAAATACACACAGATTCTCCTCGTGCAGAAGCAGAAATGCAAATTCTTTATGCCATACCACCAGTTAAGCCTAATGTCACTCCGTGTCCTCCTAGATCTATCCAGAACAGCAGTGATGGTGTTTCATTTCAGGTTGACACTGAGTCTGATGGCAATCCTCATCTTGTAGCATCTACTGAAGAATTTAGCTCCTTAATTTCTGCAAATAAATTTTCTGAGACGGTTTATACAAGTTCTCTCCATGCTGATCAAGACATGCAGATTCTTCATGTCATACCACCGGTGAAGCCTGTTGGTGCTGAAGAACATGTAGAGTCACTGAAAAACTTCTCTAAAACAGAAGTCTATGATAGCGAACTTCCTTCACTTTCCATACCAGTGGTGAAGCCTGTTGGTGCTGAACCACATGCAGAGTCACCAAAAAACTTACCCAAAACAGAAGTATATGATAGTGAACTGCCATCCCCTCCTCTTGAGCATATAAGGATATCTTTCCCACCTGGTTCTGATTCACCACTCTCTATGTATTCAATGAGCAGTGACCATATTTCTGAATCCCCAAGTATTGAAAGACGGCAACCATCTGAAAGCAAAGCAGATAATCTATCTTCCTCTTTCCATTTGTTACCAGAACCAGCAATTCCATTGCAGTGGGCAGGTGATAATCAAACCATTGGGATTATGGGTTCCTTGTCATCACATGGAAAAAGAAAGTCATCTGAAACTCTTTCAGATAAGATGCATATCTCACAAATGAGAGATACAGATGATGATTCGGAAGATGAAGGTTGGAAGGAATTTGGGAAATCCTCTCCGGAAGTTTTTCATGAGTTTTACAATCAATCTCTAGAACCTACTGATGGACTTAAAGTCTTCTCTGGAAGAACTGCAGTCAGTGATGCGGACACTGGTTCACCAGGAGTTTTATCAACGATTTCTAGGACAAGCTCGTTAAGTCCAGAGACAACCAGGAATTCTCTGTTGAATCTCAAATATAGTAGTGCAGATGCAGAATCAAGTTTGTCACACTCGCACAACATATCTCTAGGATCATCTCCAAGGTCTCTTGCAATTAGCGAACCTCACTCCCCTGTTTCTGGTGAAGAGACATTTCATGGAAATCAAGATTTATCTTGGAGCCACTCTCCTCCATTAGATACGGGGGCATCAGTTCAAACTTTCTCTACCTTAGAACCCAATTCAGAATGTAATTGGCATGACATACCAGCACCTCTAGAAATTTGTCACAAAAATGAAGATTTATCCATGAGCCATTCTTCTGCATTTGAGGTGGGGGCATTAGATCTAACCTCCACTTTAGAACCCCATTCAGAATGTAACTTCCATGAGTTGCCACCACCGCCTCCTCTTCCTCCTTTGGAGAGGCAGATGATGAAATCCCACCAAATGTCTTCATTAACATTTTTAGGAGGTGAACCACCAACTCCACCTGCATTTCCTCCTCCATTAATGATTACCAGTTTAATTCAGGATCCTTCTCCAAGTTTGGTGCCTGATGTACGGATGTCCTCTAATGAACAAAAGGATTCACTCATTGAGGCCATTGCTTCACATGACAAAGCCACGGTAGTTTTCTCACTTCCATAGCTTGTATTTATTCTGGAATGTGTTTTCCCGTATGTATTCCAATCTTGAACTCCATTTTTCATGCTTATTTGCTTTGTAATGTCTTGCGCAGCTTAAGAAAGTTCCTAAAGATATTCATTCTCTAAGTATAAAATCTGTAGATGAGAGAGAAGAATTGCTGGAGCAAATAAGAACTCGGGTCAGTATTGTTGGCCTCTAGCTATAACCTCTTGCCTCATTCATTTTGATGGTATGTGATGGCGGATTTTCGATATATATCCTTGAATTCTAACCTTACACAAGGTTTGTGTCAATTGTCAGTCATTCAATTTGAGACATACTTCTGTGGTGAAGCCAAATATTCCAAGGCCTACTTCTGTGGTGAAGCCAAATATTAATGTGGCTGCAATCTTAGAAAAAGCAAGTGCAATCCGGCAGGTAAGTCAGAAAATATTTGTGGTTTTTGTTGCTAGTCCTTATTAATTGTTTTGTGGCACTTTTAAGTTTTAACTAACTGGTCTTGTCAGTTTCAGGCATTTGCTGGAAGTGACGAAGATGATGAAGATGATGAAGATTGGAGTGATAATTGAAGGTAAACTTCATAACCAGCTTAAGGTATTCTTTCAAACTGTATGTAAAGGCTCCCTCATTTGTTGCTTGTAGTAATGATTTTATTTTTCCAGTCACGTTGCAGATTATATGGAGCTCTCTTGATGTATGCATCTGTAATTAAATTGTTCTACAGAAAGCTGGCAGAACTATGAATGATGGGTTCATTTTCCCAGTAATTGATGCAACCCAAGACATCCTGTCCAACATAATATAGATCACGATGATTGTAATTCATGCACCCACTTCATATATTTTCCACGAGCTAGTGAAATAAGCCATCCGAGGCTCATAACGTATCATTTTCGTTGGCATCCGACCTGTCCAGGCATGAATCGAAGTTATTCATGAATATACGTGCTTATCCAGAATTTTCCTTTAAAGCTAATGTATGATAGTTCAGAATGTTTCCCAAAATCTAGGACAAATGTTCAGAAATTCATGTCTAGCCTGGTTGATTGTATCAATATCTGTATAATCTTCTGTATGTTGTGCCATAGTAGTTTGCAGGTTCTATAAGATCATACTGTGAAGCTTTGTTGCTATTGCTTCATAGTGCGGTTCTAGAATGAGGGTTGTTCATGTTTCTGTCCATTGTAGTGACTTGTACTATTATATTGCACTCCTGCAGCAAGGGCTAACGAAATAATTCTGAGATGGTTGTATGGCTATGCTTTTTGCAATTTTTTTAGATAACTAATTTGTTTTGTAATTTATGAGATAAACAACATTACTAATCCTCTTATTCATTAAAAGACCTTAATTAACTATATGCGACCAATTTTTTTTTCCTGGAAATCCAAGGTGTTTAAGATGGGAAGCATGGAAATTCAACCAGTTAGCTGGTATCAGCAATCAGCTTAGTCTTTGCCGAAAGTCGAAGTTGTAGAAGGGCATGAATTATTGCAGTCCAATTTCCAATTTTACATGTAAAGCTTTACAAAATTTTCAGCAAATTCTATTCTGTAGTTTAAGAAGATACAGCTTTTCCGGACACAGAATTTTCTTGAAGAATTCATTCATAATTTTTCGAATAGGTTTAGCAAAAACTTTGAAATATTTGATATTCAATTCTTTTAATAACGTAAAACGGTTTCTGTAGAAGTAAAATATCTATGGATGTTTTCGTTGATGGTGATTTGACATAAGAACAAGATATTTCTAACACATTATAGGCAGTGATAATATTTTAATTAGGGGCTAACACTTTTGACAACTGGAAATAAGGGTTTTCAAAGGGCCCATCCTTTTACAAAGATAAAAAGCGATCTAACAAAGAACGTAAACGACGATAATTTTCTTACAATGAGGATATAAGAGATGTATGTAAAACGTTGCTAAAAAATGATGCCACTAAACCTTTACTTCAACAGTCGGTTGACCAAAGATATAGTCCGCTCTAAATAAAAGTTATTCATAATGTAAACTAGCAATTGCACCTTGGTGTGCAATGGGTACGCCGAAGAGGGTTGGAAGGTCAATTAGGGAAAAAAATGGGTCTGTTTTTTTCATAATTTTTGCAATACATGAGATCTATTGGCAGGCCATTTAGCAAATGATGTTGTTTGTACCACAAAGGTCTCAATGAAGATGTGATAGCTCCAAATCAACAATGCACCCTCTAATAAGGATCTAAACAGGATTAAAAAAACCCTTTGAATGAGGAAGATAATCATTTTCCATTGCCAATAGCTTCATGTTATGTTTGCAATAGAGAAAGGGAGAGGTAGGGATATAAAGGAGAGATAAGAGGGGGGAGAGCAAGAAAAAAATAGAGTGAGACTTAAAGAACAAAGATAAAGGACTTGAGAAAGAGAGGGGTATACAAAGAGGGAAGAGTGAGATAGAGAGAGACACACACATAGAGAGAGAGACAGAGATATAAAGAGATGCAAAGAGGTGGAGAGCGCAAGAGGTAGAGGGAGAGATAAGGAGATGAAAGGGAAATAGATATTTTGAGAAGAGAGATTAATAGTTAAAATTGCATCTATAACATCAAAAAAATCTCAAGAGAGAAATAGAGAGATAAAGATAAAGATAAAGATTAGGAGAGAAGAGAGATAGGGAGTGAAAAACAAGCAAAGTTTGGGGGAAAAACAAATGGGAAAATAACAAACAAAATGAATGGATATGAAATTTTTTATTAGCTCTCTCCTAACCATCTTCAAACTTGGGTCTCATCAATATCAATTTATAAGCACCATCAAGCACAATTTTCTAATACCATGAAATACAACTATAATGTAGTAAAAAATGTGATTTTATTTGTAAATATACAAATGTTATTCTTTTCTTTCAAACAACAATCAATAAACCTCATTATGTGAGTCTCTCAAATGACATGTGTATGTGCCATTTACAATGCAAACATGATTGTAATTTGTTTTACTTCATATATAATTATAATAGTTTATTTCTAATTAAAACCAGACAAATTGAAATCAAATTAGATTAAAAAATATATGGGAATTCACAAATCTATTAGCTATCTTACCAGACAAAGGGACATGAAGCAACATTAGAAATGTCTAATTACAAATGAGACAAAATTTGCATGCACTTCTATAAAATTATATACCTTGATTTTGCAATGTATTGTTTGGAATATGTAATTAATCACAAATGGTTGACCTAACATTGGCAAGAGACAATACAACTAATCTAAACAAAAATACTTTACAAAATGACAAGAATAATTCTAAGTCCCCTTTGTCATTTCTTGCTAGTCAAGCATTTTTCAATTTACTTTGAGTGTCCCTCACCTTTTGTCTTTTTCCCATCATCTTTCACCTCCTCCACCTTTTCATTTCATACATATGCATTTTTGGTGAAAACAATGTAATGAAACATGCATATTATCATAAAACAAATTTGTATATAAGCAGTGATTTGCATTGCAATTTATGGGAACCAAACCATCTCAATAGGGCAATTTAATGATGGGTCCTTCACAAGATTGGCAACCATTTTGAATGGCTATTGGACATTGGCAGGAGGCCATGGAAGGATTGTGGAAGAAAAAATCATCTCTACCATGGAGGCCTCGCTACATTTGACACTATTGATATATATGGTCCAAGCAAAGAAATCCTAGGCAAGTTGAGAGATCAGTGGGAGATAAAAGAAAAGAAAAACTCACAAATCCCACTTCCTTAGGTACAAATATTCATAAAATATGTAAATATATTCCAAGGTACCCTCTTCTCTCCCTCAGTAGAAAGAAGGATTAGATAGTCCATGGAGGTTCTGCAAGTGGAAAAACTAAACCTTGTGCAGTTATATTGGTGAGATTATTGTATCCAAGGAATGCTAGATAGTGCTCTTGCTCTAGCAGAGCTCAAGGAGAGAGGCTTGATTACAAGCTTAGGCACAACCAACATGAATACGAAGGTCGTCTCTAAGCTTGTGGATGGCAGTGTTCTTGTTCTTTGCGACCAGGTACAATTTTTTGTACTTGACCGTAGGCCTTTGACTACTTTTTGATAAGCATTGGGGTGGAGGGAAGAAGGGTATGCTTGCAACGTTGAATCTTTCCAAGAAAGTTGTTTTGAACACCTCTAGCTTGAAGATGTATTAGAACATTGTTAAGGTGGCGGGGGTGAGTTTTATTGGAGGAAGTTGCTTGATGTGTTGGTAGAGATTTATGCCAAGCACTCTGCCACTATATCTAATGTTGCCTTGAAGTGGGCTATGCAGCAAGGGCATGTGTATCCTATTGTTGGCATTAGGAATGCTGATCATTTGGAGGAGAATTTGAAGGTTTTTGGGTTTGAGTTAGACGAATCATACTTGCAGAAGATAGAGGAGGTGTAAAGGGAAAGCAGTGGGCCCGTTGGTGACTGCTATGATATGGAGAGATTTGACTGAATGGATGAGGTTAAGACTTGGCAGCGTTTGTGTGTAAAGAATTTCTTCACTTATTTGGTTGTGATGGAAGAACATATGCCACAACATTTTTAGGATCTAAATAAAAAAAACATTGTTATTGTAAGTTCTCTTAAGCCTATATTAATATGTGTTCTACAGACACCCAAAAAACACATCAACACAACCACCACATGTTTAACTGGCATCTTAATGATAAAGTGTAGTGTCTTCAAGATAGTCAGCTTGGGCAAAAAGTTCAGCCATGCAAATATAATGATCAATTGTAGGTGTAATGGAATAAGCGATACTCATGTAATTGAAGTATGTAGAACCCTCATCCACTAAACCTGCATGGAAGCATGCATATAGAACACAAGCACAACTTACAATGTCAAGAAATGTTCAAGAGTGCTTCATTAATTCAAAGATTTTGAGAGCATCCTTGTACAATCCATGTTGTGTGTATCCTGCAATCATTGCATTCCATGAGATGAATCTCTTTGGGGTATTTTGTTAAACAGTTCACGTGCCTTTTCTATGCTTTTACATTTTGCATACATGTCCCCCAGGGTAGTTGCAACTACGTCTGATAAAATTCCTCTATTCTTTATGCTTTGATGGATGCCCATACCTTGCTCCAATTCTTCTATTTTGGCACAGGCAGGGAGAATGCTGAAAAAAGTTGTCAAGTCTGGCTTCAAACTTGGAAATTGCATTTGCTTGAAAGTTTGTAAAGCTTTAAAAAAAAATCCATTTTGTGCATATCATGCAATCATTGCATTCCATGAGATAACCTCTCTTTAAATAATTCTGTCAAACAGTTCACGTGCCTTTTCTATGCTTCCACAGTTTGCATACATGTCCACTAGAGCATTTTGAATAAATGTCTACCATAATATTTGAAAAAAATCCCTCTTCCATGATACTTTGATGGATGTCCATACCTTGTTCCAAAGCTCCCATTTTGGCACAGGCAGGGAGGATATTGGCGAAGGTTGTGGAATTTGGCTTTACACTTGCCAATTGCATTTGCTTGAAAGTTTCTAAAGTCTTTTCAAGAAATCCATTTTGAACATATCTTGCAATCATTGCAGTCCATGAAATGATATTTTTTTCAAGTATTTTGTCAAACAGTTCACATGCCTTGTTAATTCTTCACTTTTTGCATGCATGTCTACTAGGGTAGGTGCAACTATAATATTTGACAAAGTTCATCTATCCTTTACGCTTCGATGGATGTCCATACTGTTCTAAAGCTCTCATTTTGGCATGGACAGGGAGGATACTATCAAAAGTTATGGAATCTGGCTTTAAACTTGACAATTGATTTGCTTGGAAATTTCTAAAGCCTTTTCCACAAATCCATTTTGTGCATATATTGCACAGTCCATGAGAATGAAAATAGAGAAACTCTAACGATGGGGATGTCTTTCATCGTCTTGCATCCTATTTCCTATAGTTTTCAACGTTGGATGTTCGAAGTGAACCGATTCACTTCAAATAGGATACACCTTTGACGTAAATTAATTGTTAATTTTAAATTTGATGACTGTTTACCTATCAAATTAATAATTATAATTAAATATAATATTTATATATAAAATATGTAAATATTAAAATTATATCTTTAATATTTTGTTCTATTTTAAAATTAATAATTTAAATACAATATCACTATAAAAGAAAATACACTTTCCTTAGCATTAAACTAGGCTACTCTAGCCTAGATTAATTAATGTGATAAGTTGGGACTAGATAATTGAACAACTAATGCTATTTAAAAAAAAGTAAATACAATGCATTATGGTTTTGAGCTTCGTAATCTCTATAATCAATGTGAATGTATGACTTTGATAGGAGTGCATATTTTGATATTTTGATGTGGAAAAACTTATATATCTTTGCATTGTGTGCTTCTTGGAATTTTGTGCATGATTATGATATTTTTGGTTGATTATGTGATTTTTTTGGTGCGCATCTGTTTGGTGGTTTGTAGATATGATTTTGTAGGTTTCATGCTTTTATTCTTTAGTCCACCTTGAAGTCTACTAGTTGATTGTGAAGGGTAGAATTGGAAGGGTCAAGTTTGTAATGTCCTCTTCTTAGGCCTAGTTAGTTCGAAGACCATTAGCTTATTTTTTGAGTTCTTGTAAGCTAAGTGATAAGGTAAGGGGACTCTAAAGTTCTTGGAGGACATAGTTTTAGTGATACAAGGTTTCTATTGTTGGCAATGAGCTTAGTGGGCAATATTGATTTGAATGACACTTTCCATAGTGTTTTCAGACTTTTGGGGTGTTCTCCAAACTTCTTGAAGAGCACATCTATTTATACAAAGTCAAAAAATTGGTTTTCTATCATTCATCCAATGTCTCAATTTAATATTGGTGTAGTCAAAATTGGATTTCAGCGTGATTTAGGAATTTCCGTAACTTGGGGTGATATATTTTAATTATTCACTTTAGTTTATAATGTTTGATTATTATTTTTATAACTTAAGTGTAATAATTTTATGGAAAAGTATTTTTGTCTCCAAGTCGGACGCCTAGGAGAAATAAGTCTTTTTGCACATAAAAAAAATTATTATTATTTTTAAAAGGTAATTGGGTGGAAAAGAGTTATTTAATATTTTCAAATTGAGGATTTTCCCTCCCAAAAACTATATAAGGAGGCGTTGAGAGCTCATTATGCATATGTTGAAGATTGATGATGAAGTGTTAACAAATTATTTTTAGATTCTCTAAGTCTTTGAGGACAGTAACCTTGAAGGATTATTCTAGTTTAAAAATAAAGATATATTCCCTAGTTGGATTGGTATGATTCCATTATGAGATCACTATTGGTGTAAATGTGAAGTTTTCAATTTTGATTTTTAGTGATGGAGTATTTTTAGGTGTTTTAACATATTATTTTGATGTGTTTCATTTCAGTTTGTTGGAGTTTTGAGTTGTTGCAAAATGAACTAATGTTGAATTTCCTGGAGTTTATGCTTTCTATTCGTACTTGTGCAAGTACGGGTCCTACCCCCTCATTTTGCTTGTACGGATTGATGAGTTAGTGTTTTCTTCTAGGTTTTTTACTGAAGACCTCTATGCTAGGCAATTGAGAAGGGAGAGTTTGTAGGTGTCAAAGTGGTTTTGAATTTTTTGGAGGCAAATCGCCCTTGTGTTGGGTCGTACATCCTCAAGAAGGGGGTGTGTGAATTAGTAAGGAGAATCACCGCTCCTTTCCTGTTGTTTGGTGTCCCTAAGATGACACCTAGACCTGTCAAATCCATTGCAATCAATTGGAGAGTGAACTTTTCTATGTAGGAGTGATTTGGGGTGCTCACCATGGCTTCCTGGACTTGCAAATGACGATTTTGAATGTTTTAAACATGCTGCAACTAAGTTTCAAAGTTATTTCAGACCTTCATTTACTACATTCTCAAAGTATAATTGTATTGCATTACTTGGGTGTTGTTTCTTGAGTTGGGATTTATTTGGGGTGCTTATTTTATCTTCATATCACATTTGTAGTTATGCAACATATGTATTTGATTTGAATCATATTGTAAGAGCTCACCAATGTAACATTGGATGGTAGTACCATCGATGACTTTTCTCTTGTTTTGGTTTTACTGCTCACCCCCCTACATAAGTGGTTTAAATTGCTCATCCCACTGCATAAGTGGATATTATACTCACCCCATTGGACAAGTGGTTTTTGACATTCACTCACCACTAAAAAGTGGAAGAATTTGTTTTTCCTTTCATTATTATATCAACTTTCCTACTACAAAGTAGATGTGCTCAGCTTACCCCACTAAACAAGTGGATTTACTTTCAATAGTTTAAATGCAAGTATTATTGTAATCCTCACATTGCATGCTCTCGCCTTGCCCACATTGGGAACTTGGTGATCAAAAGTGGAAGGAAATTGCTTTGCATTACTTTTTGTTTTGGAGCTAACAAGTCTGGATTTTTCCAAAAAATTAAGGGTGCTTATTACAAAGTTCTCCTTGGTCAACCCCAAGAATCACTAGCATTATGACCTTAGTAAATGTTACCAAAAATTAGGCAAACAAATGTCCTAGGATGTGAGTTTCAAATAGATTCTTTTTAGTGCATCAATTAAAGCATTTTTATGATGAATATACCTTGAATGTGAATAATTGTTCAATGAATGCTTGACGTGTTCTAGGATGTGAACTAAGGTCTTTACTTAAGACTACATGACAATAATCATGTGAAAAGTATACTGATTTGGCTAATGGTAAGAATGAAATGGGTTGAGTCAATAGAATTTGAATTTGAATTTTAGAGTTAGTATTATAAGCAAGGAATTGATCCTTGTACTTACATGGTTGATTTGGCATGATGGAATGGTAATGCTAATGCAGGGAATGAATGTTCATATACAAGGGGCAAAATAAATGTTAAAAGTATGATAACATGTAAAATAGATGAAATGAGGTCAAATGCATAAGAATGAGTTTAAGGCCTTTGCATAAGATTATGCTATTTGTTGATATGTAATTGCATTAGAACATTCACTCAAAATGAACCTAAAATTAAATGAGACTTAATATAGATATGCAAATTTCACCATTACAATAATGTAAAAAATATACTTATATATTAATTCAAAACAATGATATTAATTTAATTCTAATTATTTAATTTAATAAAATAATTACCAATTATACATGAATGAATAATTAATTTATAATTATATAAGTAATATCGATTGGCATTTTGCAGGCAAGAGGTCACGAGGTCTAGTCTCCCCACCATCCCCGTGGTACCAGAAGGCGTGTTGTGCAAGTGTCACTGGTCACGTGAAAAAAGGTTACCAAGACGCACTGCAGTTTATAAGAAGACGGATACCGGACCGATTCGTACAGTCTAAAAAACAATTATATAATTTTGAAAATGCTCCTTCCCAGGCAGTTTGCCAGGAGCCTCTATCTTACAGGGCCCTGAAGCACGTGAGACCTCTGAAGCTTTGTTTTCATGAGGTGGTACCTCCGTCTATCCCTAGACGTGCTCCTACAATGTCTGTGCTTCCTCATCCTGGTGGGGGATCTGTTGTTGGCGACGAATATAAATCAATTTTTTGGCAAGGGTGACGATTTGGAGTGTCTGAGGTGGGTTCTCCTGGTGGTTGTTCGCTGTGTGGTTGCAGCAGAGGCGATTCATGACTCTTCAACTCTATTGTCTGCGCCTCTTCATCTTGGAGGGGTTTTAACTGATGGAGTCGGGAATGATGCATTTGTTGGCATTGGTGTGACTGGGGAGCTTCCTGGTCGCGGTCATAGTGGTGCGAAGACTGTGTCGAGCTTGGATCGTGGTTCCCTGGGATCATACGTGACCAATTCTAGGTTGGGGGTTCCTGATCGCCCCTCTTTGTATGAAAAACTTCGGCCCTTTCCCTATTCTCAAACTCCCCCTGTTATGGTTTGTGAATTGGATGTGCTTGAAAATAAGGATTTTTATCTTTGTTGGGGTTTGATCTGCAGATTTAATAATTTGTGGCCATCTCTTTTTTATTCATACAATTGGGTTTTGGAATCTTGGAAGCCTCTCATTTTTTGATAAGAGAAAACTTTTTTCGTGTTATGGGCTTCTTCATAGTGCCTTTTGCCTCTTCTATGAAAAGGGATTTGGTGTAAAATAGGAGGTTGTGGATGTGGGGAGAGCACTCCCTTTCAGTTAGTCTTGGTTTACCTTCTTCAATCCTTTTTTAGAACATCTCAAAGTTAGTTCAGTTCGGGTTAGGCTTTCGAATATTCCTTTTCAATATTGGAAAGGTTTTTGCTATGAAGTCATTGGTAATGCCATTGATCACTTCTTGAAGGTTGAATCTATTAGTTTTATGTGTGACTCTATGTTTTCTTGTAAGCTGGTGGACATTGATATCTCCAAGGGGATATTATTTTGATGGTGGGGGAGAGGTCTTGAACTCAACAACTTGATTATGAGGGTCTCCCCTTCAAATGTGGATAATGTTTCACAATAGGCCGTTGGATTTTTGATTGTCCACTCTCTTAGTATAAGGGTGCAACTATCTGGTGGAGGAATGACCATAATGATCAGTTGACTACTCACACTTTTTAATCTGTGGTTGATGGTTCCTCTTTAGTTGATGAGTCTTCTCATGTTATTGCTTCATCTCCCCTTGTGATGTGATGTCCCTAAGAGTGTTTCTCTTGTGGTCAGTGAGGCTCAAATGAGTCCTACTCCAACTCTTCGATCCCTATTAGTGAGTTTGACCTAGCTCTTGTTCTAGTTGTTCATTAGTTGCTTCTCCCGTTAAACAATCCTCTACTTGTGTTGCATCCATAGTTGGGCCCTTAGATGGGACATCCTCTCCTCTCCTAGGTTTGAGGATTGAGAAGATAATATATCTTGGACAATTGTGCAAAGACAGAAGAAAGGTTTTCCCAAATCCTTGCATCAATCACACTTCAAAGTTAAAGGGTGTGAGGTTGAATTAGGAAGGGTTTGACATTGTGTAGGTTGGATCGTGGGGTGTTGTTTTATGTTTGACTTACTTGTAGTTGTGCTTGATCTTTCTGATCTTTCTTGGTAGTTTGGTTCTTCTTGTATAGAGTTTCATCTCATTTGAGATTTGAATTTGTTGGCTTTGAGTTGCTTTGTTTGTTGTAAAATGTTTTTGGTCATTTCAAAGCCATTTTATTTTAATACAAAACATTCTACACATACCAATGGGATTGAGTTTTGGTTTGCATGCTCCATTGGCATAGATCTAGTGATTTGAGTCAAGCCTTGACTTGTGCTTGTGTTGATCTTTTAAACAATTGGATATGATTGAATGTGAAACATGGTAGAAAATTCAAATGCAATTATCTTAGTGTATTGATGAGCCCATACATTTAACACCTAAAATGGCATTCTGTTCAATTGTTGCTCCTCGAGTTGCTTCCACAAGTAGGTGCTTCCGCAATTCAAACTATGAAATAGATTGTCTTATGTAATGAACACCAAGAACACAATTTGAGACATCAACATAAAGAAGTATCATCATATGGTCAATCTTGATTGCAACCACCTCTCTTGTATTTGCATGTTTACTTGTACTTGGTTACCACATTTGAAATGCATAGATTCATGCTAGGAAAATCAAGTATAAAGCATCCCCCCTAATTTTTTAATTAGAAGAATCTTCATTCTTGATGGTCCAACTCTTTTGATGTCTTTTAAATAGATGTATATAAGATATCTATAATAGTTTTAACTTTTTATAGGAAATGTTATTATTTAAAATAAACACTTTTAAAAATTATTTTGATGTTCATTGATTCAATAAAGTCTTCAAATTTGATTCCATATAAATAAATCTTGGTCAAATAATAAATTATCCTAAAAAAAAACATTACATTCACATCGTACATACACCAATAGGATTGAGTTTTCACTCCATGTAGCCCATTGGCCTCAAATCACCTAGTGATTTGAGCCAATCCTTGACTTAGTGCTTCTCTTGGTCTTGCAAATAATTGCACAAAATCCAATGTGAAATGCAATTATCTTAGTGGATTGATGAGTCCATTAATTTAATACCTCAAATTACATTATATTCAATTGGTGCTCCTTGAGTTGTACATTGTGTAGAGGGCTTCCACAAGCCAGACTTAATGCCAACCTTGATGCTAGTTGGTACATCCATGATTCAAGCTATGAATATAAACACTTGGAACACAAATTGAGACATCAATAGGAAAAATACTTGTTATATGGTCACTCTTTATTGCAAACACCTCTCTTGTATTTGCATGTACAGTTATTCTTGGTCCTGAAGTTTGACATTTATAGATTCACAAGCATTCATGCTACACAAACCAATTACAAAACATTCCCCTTGTTTTTTTATTGCAAGAATCTTGATACTCAATATTTTGGTTCTTTAAACACATGCATTATACTTGTTTAAATTGAGTACTTAGTTTGTTAGCTAGCTATCTCATGATTGCACAAGAATTAATTGGGTTGTATTTTGTTGCATGTACTTTATAACTCAATAATTTATTGATTAGGTTATTTAGATTTATTTTGTAACATCATTGTGAGTCTTTTGCAAATAATTAGTACCAATACAAATAAGTATTTTAAAAGGTTAGCTTTCACATGCCTATAGATGTCTACACAATACTAGAAAGAAGGATTGCAACCAAATTGTATATTTGACTATTCCAACAACCACCTAGAAAGATAGATCAATTGATTACTGCAATAAACCTTATGATGCCTACCAAAGAAATAAACAACTTATCAAGGATGCTCTTGAAACCTTTAAACCAATTATGTGTGCTTGTGATGTAGTTGGGTCTCACAACATTAGTTTCTTTCACCCCATACTACAACATACCTCATTAAATTTAAGGCCCATTGAAAGGAAAACTCTAGACATTTTTTGGTTTGAAGGAAAGATCAATGCCACAACATTAGATTAATAAACTCAACAACTAGATGTAGACTTTTATGTCAACTGCTTCATAGGCATATTCAATATATCTTTTTCCATGCTAGAGATACCCACCTTAGTGACACATTGGTGGTATGTCTCAATGCCTAGTGTGAGCAAGCATTTGAACTTTTGTCAATCAAGAAATGTTTTGTAATGTTGATTGTGAACAATAAGATCACCTAAATCACCATGTCAACCACCATAAAATTTTAATAGGTGCACTAATTGAAGGAACAATTAGTTCAATACTACATGATGAGTTCCATGACTTTATCATGCAAAAGGTAAAGCTAAAGATAACCTCTTCATCTTCATATAAGAGTGAACTCCTAACATAATGCACTAGACCCTCAAGCCTAGAAGCAAAAATCCTCACTAGGAAGAGCACTTGAATTGATCTATATCACAACAAAATTCCCTAACACAATTAATGGAAAACAAAGGAAAGAGGAAGCAAGGAAATAGGTGGTGCTAATACCATCAAACCAATGTACACAATGTTTTAAATTTTGCATGTAACAATTATTGATCGTGCAATTCTTAAGTCATTTGAGAGGAAGATGTTAACCTAGATACTACCTATTTAAGTGTTGGGAACTTTACCATTGGTTTTTTAAGAACAAGAACCTCTCTTTCAAAACAATTTTTGGGCCAATGAATAGCTTCTTCATGTCATTGATAGTAAGAATGAAGGAAATCATTGCACTTTATGTAAGCAAGGGCCTAGTCTTTATTGTTGAAGCCCACTTTCATTTGTTTTCACTAAGATAACCCTTTTTATCCTTAAAAAAATGCAATGGACATATTAGTTAGGAGCAATTGTGCAAGAATGTAGTCCCTCTTTTATTAGTAGTGGAGACTTTCCTTTTTAACCACTTGTGTGTGTGTGTGTATTGATGAAAATCTATAGGTTTATGAATTTATTTATATGAAATTAATTTAAAGACATACATTTGCAAGGATTTGAAACTAAAATAATAAGAAAAAAGTGACATTCTTTAATGAGCAACAAAATAATTCATTCATTCATTTTGGTTTTGCGTGAGAAAGAAATCCAACCATAATAACATAGAAAACTAGAGTTAATCAAATCTTAACAATCAACAAACATTGCAAAGTGAAAGCTTCACAAAAATAATAGAGATAATCATTAATGATAAATACTCAAATGATATAAAAAATTTCAACACGTTATCTTAACAGATGTTGAGTGCAAATTCTTCTCAAAAATTTTATAACCTTGAAATGTTAGTCTCACAAAATTAGGTGGTTTCGAGATAGATATGAAAAAAGCTATATCTTTTCATAACCATCTAAGTAATTATGGACATAACTACCTTTTAGTACTATCTCCAACTAATTACTAAGTACCTATGTTTCTATCAACTAACATAATTACAAAGTCTAGTACAATTAAGTGACCTTTAAGGTAACTTCTGCTTGTTAATAACTTTACCCATAGATGTTACTTATAGAGTCTTTCATTCTTTGGAATTCAAACTGTTCTGACAAATACGTTGATTAACTTGGAAGTTTTTGACCTTGGGTTTTTCAATGTATAATTGCAAGCTACTTATACTTGAAGATAAATCATATGCTTCCTTGATGAATAACTTATTGATGGTTGTGGCTGCTAGGCTGGGTCGCGGGGACACCCTTGTTGTATAAATTTTTTTTTATTGATGGTTGAAATAAGTAGAGTCTCCAAACTTTTCAAGTTTCCATAAATATATATTAAAATTCTTTTATGAATCTAGAATAAAAACATCCTGTTCATTTTTTAAAAGTGTAGTTGCACCATGGAGTTGGAGGAGCAACATGGCTTCATTCATATGACATTTCTCACTAATAGAAAGAACGATAATTTGATTTGATCTATCAAGAATTTCACCCCTATAGTCCAAGGTGAAGAACCAATATAAAATGAGTTATAATTCTATTCTAGGTTCATCAAGATTTTAGATAGGAGATAAAGTATCATTTTAAGTGCATCTCAAATTGGGTGGATCCCAACATTGTGAACTACTTATTTTGTGACATATTTCTTATACTTTCTTGTGATGATCAAGCTATTTCTCAAAGAAATTGAAGTATCTCCATTTTAATTTTGGAAACTATATGACTAATCCTTTTAAACGCTATCTAAGAAGTCCATTAATTGACTTGAAATTTTTTGTTCCTTTGTTCTTTAAATAAGGGATGTATTTAAATTGCAATAAGGATCTATACACTTCAATGTACATATCCAATCAATACAATAAAAAAAGTTCCTTCTCGAACTTCAAGTGAGCAATTTCCTCCAACAATCTTTGGAAATAGTTATTGTTGTAAGTGATTTCCCATCCAAGCATGTTGGGAATATTATCTTTCAATCTATAGAAAATCTACAAATGGAGCTCAAAATCATTTAGTTTGAAATCATCTAAATTTACATCTCCCTTTGGAATGCTAGTAACTATTACCATCCTATCTAGAGACTTACCAAATATTATATGTCATTGTTGTAACTTTATGCAAATTTTGAATGACATTCATTATATTAGAGATATCAAATACAAAATTTTGGGATTTGTCTCTTCCTTTGTAGGACCATTTTGAGAAACTTCTGGTTAGTACATATAATGCATTACTAGGATGTGAGGTACTAGGAACATCAGGATTTGAGCTAAGGAAACATGAGATTTAAAATGTTATCTTATGGATAGAGAATTAAATATATTGGACAATTTTCTCTTATGAATGTTCTTTTTCATGAAACAAGTTGCAAGGATATACCTATAGACCATAAAATATCACATACCAAAGGAAGATCTTAAATATTTTATATTTTATTTGGCATAGTATCATTCTACTATATTTAAGATATTTGTTATGTACTCTTTTCTACTAGATTTTCTTTCTACTATATTTAAGTTTACTTTGATACTCTATTTGCCACAATTAAGTTGTGTTGATCAAAGTTGCAAGTGTTGATGATTTGAAAAGAGAAGGTTTCCCATCTCCTACTCAAGCTAGACCCACCAAGAAAGTTAGGAGAGAATACAAATAAAAAGGAATTTTAAATGTGAGCTATTTATATGAAGCTCTTCCACTCTCATCTCCAAATCTTGAGATGCCTAATATCTCAAATTCTAGGAATGCATACCATGTAGTAGAAAGGAGTACATAACAAATAGACTTTTGTGGATTCTTTCTCCTTACATAGATTCTTTTCTCCTTTAATGGGTTTGAATTCTCTAATAGTGGAATTTCATTCTCTTGCAAGTCTTCTACTAACTTGATATTTGTAGTGGTGGAAGTATTTTTTAGAGGTAATATATTTCTATCTAGATTGTATTTTTTGTGGACGCATTTTCTTCTCTTGTGGACTCATTTATTTCTCTACTAGAAGATTCTTCATTTTTGGAGGTGAAATTCATAGCTTATTTCTTAGCATAAATTTCTTGTTCCTATGGAAAGTTCCTTTGCCTTTGTGGGATTTATTTTTCTACATATTTATGTGCTTTTGGCAAATTTTTAAATTAAGATACCATCTAGTCAACATCTCAAATCCCCAAGGACTGTTGATCGTTGGTAGATCCAATAATATGAATTTATTCTCATAGGAGGTGGTGTCATCTATGGTACTATCAATTTTTTATTTTCCTTCAGTTCAAATTTATGCTAGTTTTTGATCTCTATTAAATTAGATGGTGGAAAGTTTATTTGGGTTGTAGGGATATCTTTAAACTTTCTTTTTTGTAGGTTTCTTTTGCCTTGGTGGAAATTTTGTGCGTGTAGGTTTTGTCAACATGGTAAATCTCCCATGAATCATTCATCTCTCCTAGATCCAATGTTGTCAACTGATCTCGTCTTCCTAGGTTTATGTCATTGTGAGGCCCACCTTATATTTTTCTTACTTTTGTTCTTTGCTTTCTTTGGTAGAAGTTTTTGAGGCCATCACCTTGTCAACATAGCAAAAGTCCTTATGGTTTGTTAATCTAAAATGATGTAAATTTATTCTCATTAGAGATGATGTTATTGCTAAAACCACCACTTTCCTAGTCACCTTCATTTTACTATTCCATAGGCCATTGATCTTTGCAACATTGAACACAAATTCTCTCCTTTGGAAGCTTCTTCCGTGGAGGTTGATGAACATACTTCTGATCCTCTCTCAGTCTTACCTTCCGTGGATCCTCCTTTGGAGTGTTCTGTTGTTGCTGGTAAGCCTGTGCTTGTCAGTTCTGCTGACGCTGGTAAAACTATGCCTATCCGTTCTGCTGACGTTGTTATCTTTGTCTGCCCTCTGTTAGACTCCTCTGTTGTTCCTTTGGTTGATTCGTTATTGTGTGATCCGCTTCCTTTGTTTGGTGGTTCCTCTCCTGTGGTGCCTACGGTGATGTTGATCCTGTCCCCGATGGTTCTTGACTTCGGGCCTCCTTGGTCGGTTGTCCTTCGGAAGAGGAAGGGCCCCTCCCTTTCGGTTGCTACTTCCCGACCCAGGTCTGGTGACGTCTGCCTGGACCCCTCTAGTTCTGGGGTAGTTTGATATCTTTGTTTTTCGATAACTGTTGGTCAGCTGTCTCTGTTTGTGCCTATAGTTCAAGTTTTGTTTGAACTATGTTTTCCTTTGGCCTTTTCGGCCCTTTGTGAAGGGTTCAACACCCTGTAAATGTTGCTTAACTTTTCAAAAACATTGAACACAAATTTTGTGCAAGTTCCTTCTTTTGTGAAACTTGCTTTTTGGAGATATCTTTTGGTTCTTTCAAATTTTTTGAAGTCCTTATCTTCATTAACATGGAAAAATACCCTTGAATAATTGTTCTTAGCAAGATAAGATGGTGACATTAGTGCTAAAACCACCATAGTTTCTAATAGCTTTTATTCTACTTTCCCTCTTTAGTTTTCTTTGTTCGATAGAAGTTCTTGGGTTTATCTTCTATATTAACAATTATTTATTCCATTGGATTTGTTTTTTATCACTTTGAACCTTTTTTCCTCCCTTTTTATTTGTAGTTGAGAGCTTCAAAATATTTGATTTGCATGGATTTCATGCACTTTTGATAGTATATTTTTTCTTGGATTTGATGGACATTGCTCCTTAACCCTATTTAATATTGTGGGTGGGATCGTGTTGAGACCGATTTCCCTAGACCTTGTGAGGGGTTGCTACCCCCTTAACTCCCACAAGGGGAACTCCTCCTCGAACCGAAAAATAGCTACTACTCCCAATTACCCACTCCAATGCTTTGAAAAAAAAAAGAATATAAGGGTGAACTATGCCAATCAAATGTGTTACTTTTTTTTATTCTATGTTGAATGTTTTGGCAATTAGTCTTTTGAATTTGATGTTTGTGAGCAAGATGCCCTAAAATGTCACTAGAAATGTAATAGATTCTTCACTACCTTTAGATTTTAGTACAATTTCTTGGAAGATAATATTTTATTTTAATTATCATTTGTTATGTCTCCCTTTAATACTTAATGTAACACTTCCCCATATGAGGACTATGAGCCAAGCTATCTAAAAAGGATGTCTATTTTTATCTTATCACGTTAGTTATTTTGATCCATTGGATTGCCCTATTTGATCAATGATTTAGATTGCCCGTCTCTTTTCAACAACCTATAAGTATAGGGTTTTCCTCTTTGTAAAGATCTTTTGGCTCTTAATAAATGGAAGTGTTACTTTGACTTTGTTCATCATATCTCAACTTAGAGAGTTTCCTCTAATTTTTGATATCATGTTTGCTTATTTTCTTTCTTAGAGTCCTCAAGTTGAAGCTAGTTGAACTAATCTTGACTATATTAATTTGCATTGCGATATTTGATAAATTATTGAATGTTAAATGGAGAACTGATTGACCACTAATTTTAGTGCATCACCTCAATTTAATTTCTTTCTTTCCACCCTTTCTCCTTTCAACCTATTCCCCACATACCCTTTTCTTTGCAAAGATTATATTAGATTTTAGATTGGATAGGAAGTCGACCTTTCATAAGTTGCTTGCACATTTTTAGCTATGCATGTGGGAATATGAGATTGCTTGCCCCCAAAATTGACATTTCTTTAGTCTCGAAAGATTAGGTGTCTAAATTTTGAGGCAATAATAAGTGACTTGTTTTGTTTTGATTTTGATTTTTAAAACTGATGATATATTTGGAGAATAAAATAGCACACACAGATAAAAGTCACTGGCTTTAGGTAATCCAAACACTCTACTCAATAAAGTGACAATATCTTTAGCCATTTTGACAGTCGATTTTCTCTTATGTAGTAAAAGGCTTTTCTTTCTTTATATACTCTTTATCAAATTGGATCTAATATAATTATTTTTCTGTATATTTTTCAATTAAAATTTCATTATGACTTAACCTGCTACCAAAACATATAAAAATTAGTCAACTAAACAAATTGAATTTCTGTAGGTTGTTTGGACGAGCCAAGTCTACCTAAAATGTTAAGAATAGGATTTTGGTAGATTAAATAAATGAAGAAACCATCTTCTAACAATTGAACAGCAACAAACTGACCAATATAATAATCTAAAAACTAATTGCCATGCCTCAAGAAATTAGATGCTGGGACAAATCCAATTCCTAAACCCAAGTTTCTTTTGGTGACAAAATCTAAATCATATAGAATGTTTTCAATTGACTGTCAAAAGAATCAAATTTTCTATACAACCAATTGAAGTTTAAAAGAAAAAAAGAAGAAAGTTTCCAATTTATCTCTATCAATCAACCCAACCCAAAATTCTCCAGTTATTTAAGAAGCATAAAAATGAGATCTGTATACGTACATGGTGGCACCGTCTTTTGTTTCCCTGTATTCTCCTCCTCCACCATTCAGCGTTCTTTTCTCCTGAAACAAGATTAAATTAGAACCCATATGTGATGTTTTAGATTTAATAGTAACTAAATAACATCTCATCACAATTTTTTTGATACATATTGACTGTAAACTGGCCTTTTAATTTATCAGGTCACATAAAATTCCAGTACCCACGAACCAGACAATAATCAAAACTTCCTTTCCAAAAATAACTGAAGAAAAACCTGCAAAACAAAGTTACCATGTAGCTTGAAATAGATATATAATCCTCCTGGTATTTACTTCTCAGTGGCAACTTTTGTGCACAAACAGTTATCATAATCATCTAATCTGCCGTTAGTTTTGGGAGGGAAAGTGCATTCGTGTAAGAGCTTCATAAATACATGATTATCCCTGAGGATATATAGCCGTTTGCCAAGGAAGATTGTTTCAGTTTTCATGGCTGCCGCTTATTTCAATTATATTAAAGACAACATGCCATAAGAAACAAACTTTTTTATTGATTGTGTAGAGAGGATGAACTATTATTGATCGACTAATAAAATATTTAAAATAAGATATATGTGCATATACGTGTGTCTATATATTGATTAGAATACCAAGGTAATTGAATGGTAATTTTGTCTATCATATTTGTAAGAATTCAACAACCTCAGTATTAATACAGTCAACAATTTAGATTACTGCTAATAAAAATATTGATTTTCAATAGAAAATTTATTTTTATTTAACTTAAATAACTGATATACATTTGATTCTATTAATTATGAAAATGCAAACTTTTAAATTTTCTATTTAACTTAAATAACTGATATATGCATTTGATTCTATTAATTATGAAAATGCAAACTTTTAGGTAACCACTTTAAACTTGAACCTCTAATTTTTTTCAATAATAGATTGATACATGTATTAAAACCTACAAAATGATATGCAACACTTCAATATGAGTTTGGAGAGTTTTTGACAGATTTATTTTATTATAAACTCAAACATTTCAATTTACTAAATAAGGTATATAAAAATCACCCATCTTAATCCAAGACTTACAATAAAATGTACATGTTGATAACCTTCCATCTTCATAATTAAGCTTCTTGACAACTTACAAATATAGAAAAACTCGACGTTCCTTACTGTTACCTACCAATCCTCTATTAGGAAGCTATCTTTGCTTCACTTCTAAGCAATATTTAGAGTTCTACTCCTCCAAAATACTTGATTTTTCAATTCCAACACCCTTATTTCTTGCTTAGCCCCAAGTTTTTATAAATGCAGTTGGGTCAAGTGAAATTCCTTTGTGCACAAGATTCTATTGTAATGTTTTAAAATAGCTTAGAGGACTCTTCTCGATGGAGCATTGTTGTGTGGTCAAACATGCTCTTACAATGAAGCCCCTTATAGGAAATTGTTCTATATTTTGCATGTTTTACACCTCTAATCAATTGTAAATTCATCCATAATTTTTTGAGGCTTGGATAATTGCATTTTTTAGAGTATTTGGGGGGTTAAACCCCCCCCAATGTAGGGTTTTAGGGGTGATAATCCTAAGAAAATTTTGTGTTGGGAAATATGTCTCAATCTTGCTCCTAATGTTAATATCACATAAGGTGCAATTTTTGGGTATAAAATAGAGAAACTCAAATTCCAAGTTATTGGCTTAGTTTTTGGCCAAAATTTAATTTTTTGGTTGCTTAGCACCACCTTTCAGTGATGTCATTGTGTAAATCTCTTTGAGTACTTCAATTTAAAAAAAGAAGGCCCAATTGACCCACCAGATCAAAATTTATGTCTCTTTAAAGTTTGTGTAGGAAATGTAAAATGTTGGATGCATAAAAGAGTTGTAAAAGGGAGTTACACATGTCGACCAACCTCTGATATGTCTACATCAAAAGGCATCTTTAATTGAGGGATAATTTGGGCCCCACTTTTGGGTGGTTTTAGCTCATGGGTTTCAAAATATCATTTGATAGTTTTATGTTTTGTATCTCCTATATATATTAGGTGCTTGAAATGGAGGTGGTGTGTAGAATTTTTGTAGATTCTATTAAGCCAGGTAAGAATTCCTTCATATCTCTAATTGGTGGTATTCACGTGAAAGCTTTCTTTGCAAGTGTATTGTAATCATGATTTATTTAATAATACATTGAGCTTCTTTGGAGTGGGGTTTTTCTTCGGAAAGGGTTTTCTCCACGTACACATGTGTTATTGTATTTATTTATTTTTTAGTTTTTGCTAAATATGTTTTTAGTTTTTTTTATTATTAGAAGATTAAAATTTGCATAATACTCTCCTCAAAATATTCATGTAGGAAGCATTTTTGTGTACCTTGCTTTGTTTCATTTGTTATCTAAGCCTGATCACCTAACACTCTAGGTGTTGGGTAGAGGGTTTTTTGTACTAACCTTCATTTGAGTGAGAGCTTGCTTAGAGAGGGTTTTTTGATCTTATTGTAGGAAGAGATGGAAAGCAAATCAAGGATAGAGATGAAGAAGTTCTCAGGGATAAAATTTGAGTTGTGGAAGATCAAGATGGAGGATGTGCTTATAGATCAAGATCTATGGGTTGTAGAAGCTAGATCCAAACTTGAAACTACATCACAAGAAGATGGGACAAGATGGATAGAAAGGCGAAGGGTCTTATTGGATTAAGTTTGGATAATTTAGTGTTGTTGAATGTGCATGAAGAGTTTATCATAACAACTCTTTGAATGAAGCTTGGAGAATTTTTTTAGGCTAAATACTTGGTGAATAAGTGTTTCCTAAGAAATAAGTTGTATACCCTCAAGATGGAGGATGGTGGGTCTATGGCCAAACATCAAAATACCTTCAATTTGATAGTTACCTAGTTGCACTCTATGGGAGTGAAAATGGAGGTGGAGGATCGATGTATGACTTTGTTGTGTTCTTTGCCAAATTCATGGGCCCACCTTGTTATAGCCATTGGGAGAATTACCATCAAGTTCAAAGTGGATAAAGTGGTCGTGTCTTTGATTTTAGAAGAAATGAGCAAAAAGAGTTTTGAGTCAAATAAGGAGGCCTTATATTTTCATGGAAGATCTGAAAAAAGGCAAGAAGGACAAGAACCAAGATGAGTCTAGATCCAAATCTCATGGGAGATCCAATTTTTTTGATAAGCGCAAGCCAAAGTGTTGGAATTATGGAAAAAAATGGACATCTTTAAGAAGAAATTGTAAGGAGGAGAAGAAAAATCTAGATTCTAATGATGAGTCTTAGAGATCCTCCTAGTATGAAGGTGATGCTTTTGTCAGTACATTAGCTACTTATGCATGAGGTGTGTGGTTAATAGACTCAGATCCTTCTTTCCAGATGACCTCACATTGAGGTTAGTTTATAAAATATGAAGAATATGATGGTGGGAAGCTGTACCTAGGAGATGATTCTCATATGAATATTTTTGTCCATTGTAGAGTCTTTGATTTAATATTGTAATGAACAATTAAATAGGATCAATTTTGTACTGCATACTCCTAGCTTGACACCAAACCTAATCTCTATAATTAAATTGAATGGTGTGGGTGCACAATTTATTTTCTCGAGTGGAGTATGCAAGATGGTTAGAGGAGTCATGGTTCTTGTTAAGTGTGTTCAAATTGGAACTTTGTTTCATCTAGATGCATGCAGAATTCAGTGTAATAATTCTTCAATTTGTGTAGTGAAGAGATTTGTAGAATCTCCACCTTCATCATTGGAACCAACAAAAAAGAGGTGCATTGTGTCTAATTCTAATGGTAATGCTTTCTAGGTATCTAAGGATGCTCATGCTTTGGAGACTAAGTTTCCAACAAATAAAACAATATTATGGAACCAAATAATGGGTCATATAGGCGAGAAGGGTTTAAGGAACCTAAAGGAAAAAAATCCTTTTTGAGGGGTTAAATAATTGTAATCTTGAAATTGATTTATGTGAATATTGCATATATGGAAAACAAAATCACATCCAACTTTACTCTAGTTCTCATAGATCTTTTGGGGTATTGGATTTAATCTATTATGATGTCTATGATCATGTTAACATTCCTTCAATTTCCAAATATGTATATTGTGTTTCTTTCATTGATGATTACAATAAAGGACATAGGTATATTTCCTTAGAAGCAAATCAAAAGTCTCCAACCATTTTAAAGAGTTTTAAGACTCTTGTAGAAAATCAAACTAGTAGGAAGACTAAGACTTTGAGGACTGATAATGGGGGTGATTTTTGGTCAACATATTTTGATAGATTTTGTAAAAGACCATTTAGTATCTTATTGCATAATGGTTTCCTATAGTGACATGCCTATAAAATAGATGAGGCTTATTATGGGAAAGAAGTATCTTATTGCATACTGAGTTTAGAGAAAGGTTAAGTTTCTAGATTAAGTTTAATAAATATAGTTGAATATCTCTTGTATCTCTTTTTCAAAGCACTTTTACTTTGCAGTACATTGTAATCATACCATTGAGATTATTAAATTGAGTGTGTTTTGAAGGTTGTTTTTTTTTCAAATTTTTAAAGGATATATCTTATATTATCTATGAACTATTAATGTATTGAAATTTATATAGATTTGTTCTTACTTCCATTATTTCTCTTATAAGGCTAGCATGGATCTAGTCTAGTTTCTTTTCATTTGGTATCATAGCTAGAATAACTTGTTAGGTCCATGGAAGGAGAATATTGTATTAATGCTTATCTAATTGGGGGATTTGGATAGAGTGATCTTATTTTAAAGATATATATATATATATATATATATAATGGTTATCACATCCTAAATGGGGATTGGGAAGTTTAATGGCATTAACTTTGAGCTTTGGAAGCTCATTATGGATGAATTTCTTGTTGATAAAGATATATGACTTGTAGTTTTTATTAGAAACCCTTTGACATGTCTATATAATATTGAAAGTGATTGATAGAAATACATGTAATTTATTTGCTTCTCCCTTTTGATTTAATGCTCTAGAATTTATAAGGGGAAATCACCACCGCTAACCTCTAAACCAAGTTAGGCAACTTGTATTAGACAAAGCCACTTTTGACCAATATTTTTTTATGAAAGAAGTATTCATTAAGAATGAATTATGGATATTTTATGGTATAATAACCTAAATGCCTTAAAATTTATGGTAAACTAGTTGGAATTTGGTGGTGTGAAGATTGGTGAGGAAGACTAGTGTATCACATTACTATGTTCTTTGTTAGAGTTTTCAGACAACCTATTTATGACACTGATACTATTATCTCAAGTTGAAGCTTGATGAGGTGGTTGGTGTCTTATTTTTAGAAGAAATAAGATGGAAAAAATAGAATTTGTCAAAAATAATTTGATAGTTATAGGTCAATAAAAAATGCAAGAACAAAAAAGGAGATGCAAATCAAAGGGAAGATATAAATTTCCAAGTAAATCAAAGGTGAAAGCTAAAACCATGGAAAGAAGGGTCATAACCATGAGAAATGCATAGATAATAAAGACTAATGGGTAATTGCAAGAAGTTGGGACCACTTTTAGAGGAAGTGTTGTGCTTGAAAAAAAATCTCGACAAAAATGGGTACCTTTTAGGATCGAACTTCCAAACCTATTTATACCTGTATGAAACATATACTCATTTTTTAAAAATGAGTACCCATTTATTTTTAAAAATAAGTACCCATTTATTTTTAAAATGAGTACCCATTTTAGAACAAGTACCATTTTCATTTTAAAAAGGGTACCCATTTCTAATTACATCATATTCCCACTCCTTTTTAGAATGAGTACGCGTTTTAGAGTGGGTAGGTTGTAATGCCAAAGATTGAATTCAGACAAAAACAAACAAACAATGCAAGCTTATATTCTAAACTAAGAAAACCTCTAGATAGAGCACACAAAAGAGAAAACCATAATCTCCATTGTGGTTTGATTTGCTTCTTGGATGATTGATTTGTGGATGCTCTCTTTTCTTGAAGATGACCAATATGACAACGTGTAATTATCATTCGTGATTATTGATTGATTTGGATGAGAGGATGCTTGAATTTATAGATTTTGGGAAGGGGAATGGATGGTAAATATTTGATTGTGAGATCAAGGGTGGAGAATGGTTGAGAGAAATTCCCTAGGATATAGGAGAGGATCAAGGGTGGAGATGAAGGTAGTTAAAATAAGCATGGTTAGGATGAATTTACTAAGTTTTGTAAGTGGTTAAGGGCATGAGGGAAGTTAGTGACATGTGCATCTAGGGAGGCTAGATTGTAGGCTTGTGTTGAGAGGATAATGGGAGCACAAGGAAAATTGTTCCTAGGTCCACATTATTCTTGAAAAGTGGTGAGGGGATATAGGTTGTATTAAATAATAATATTTAATTATTTTAGCCACATGGGTGAGATGGATAATAGGTGGAAATAAGCATTTTTTATTTGTGAGGAGATGGAAAAGGCGATAAATTAAATAATAGGATTACTTAATTTAAGTGATCAGACTTTAGGTGAAAGGGATATGTCCTAGGTTAATTAGGACTAGGTGATGGAACGTAGTCCTAGGTGATGAAACTATTCGATTAGGGATTAGGAGATAGGTTTAGTGATGATAAATAGACCTAGGGAATATTTTAGGTGTATACACACATTTCATAAAATTTGAAATTTGAAACCCATGGATTTGCTTTTTTTTTTTGTGCTTGGAAATCCAACCCTCAGCCTTGGACCTACAAGTACAATGGCATGAAAATAGCAAGAGAAACGCTAACTTTAACAATGTGGTCGATGACTTTTTTAAACATTTTTTTGATGAAATTAAAACCCATTATAGATGATGATATGTAGTTTTCAAATATATAATTTATTTTTAATGATTAGAGTTAATTTCTCTATTTAGTAATTAATTTATGAGGAAGCTAGTTCCTAAACTTGAAATGTCAGGTATTAGTATTTTTTAATAAATTTTAGTTTTTAAAGTTTTCTCAAAAAAATGTCATCAATCTAGACATAATTTTTTACACAGTTAAAAATAATAATAATTTTATGATTATTTTATCTCAATTTATGTTTGTCGTACATGAGGGGTTTTCAAAAATAACAACTACGACCAATAAAAACTAATTAAAATATTATTTGAAACAAAATTATTAAAAAATATTCTCATCAAACTTCACTATAATACATATCTTTTCACAAAAGCAGTTACAAGAAATATTTTATTTAGGTAAAATTATGCTTGTTGTACACGTGGATGTTATGACCCTAAAAAGTGACTTTTAAAAAGTGATTTTTGTACCCTATACAAAATTAACTTGTATCATCTGGGTATTAGAATAAATTATATATTTGAAAAATAGACTCAAATCTTATGTTTAATATCACCATACTTTTTTATGATTATAAGTGTAAGTGCTTCAAATTTTTACTCCAAGTATGGCAAACTTTGATTTCCAAGGAAAACACTTCCACTTTTTGACAAAAAAGTGAACTCAACTTCTTGCACTTACCCTTATGAATAATATAATGATGATTCAAACTCAATAACCTCTAATTATGAATGTGGAGTTGTGTTCTTAGAATCTATAACTGCACACATCAATGCATTCATTATTGATTTTAGTGCTTTGTACCATATGAATTGTAGGAGAGATTAGTTTATAGATTACAAGAGATATAATGGACGATAAGTCTTCTTGGGAGACAACTCACCTCTTAATATTTTTGGTTGTGGTAAATTTAAGCTCATGTTTAGTGATGGAAGGTTGAAAAATGTTTTTGGTGTGTTGCACATTCCTAATTTGGTGAGGAATATAATCTAGTAAATTGAATAGTTTGAATGTACATATTTTTTTTAGCATGGAAGGATGTAGGATAGTCAAAGGATCCATGGTGTTGGAAAATAATATTCATGTTGGAACCCTTTCTATAATTGATGCTAGCATAATTATTGAATGTAATATATTTTAGGCTCATTTTTTAGAGGATCATAAGCTTCCTACTAAGAAAATAATGTTGTGACGTGAGCATATGGGTCATATTGGTGAGAAAGGTATAGGATCTTTCAAATATAAGAAAATATTTGAGGTGATTTTAGATTGTTCTTTGGATTTTGATTTTTGTGAATATTGTGTTTGTGGGAAATAAAAACATGTTAAGTTTTACTCTATGTACACCATAGCTCTAATGTGATTTTGTATTTTATTCATAGTGATGTTTTTGGACTTGATGTTCTTTATTTAGGAAAATCCTTGGATCATACATATTTGTTATTTATTTTTCTTAGGAAAACATGTATATTATTTATACGACATATATTTAAAGTATTTTACAAGTTCAAAAAGTTTAAGGCTCTTGTTGAGAGCTGGTCTACAAAAAATCAAGACTTTGAAAACATATAATACATAAACAGAGAAAATACAATTTCATACATCCCCTAGTGTTGTGCACTTCTTGCACACACGCCCCACTAATTGTGGGGACCCTCCTTTTTTTGCTTGCTTGGGTTTGTGCCTTAATGACCTTTTTTTGCCAATTGAAGTGGCATTCTTTTGAGTTGTATTGAAAATTTGAAGTTTTGGCTTTATCTCAGGTTTTTCACTGTTTTCGGGAAAATCCACCTGGGCCGGATTCTCTCGGTTCCTTCTTATTGTCCGAAATCGACCTTTTGCACTACTTTCGGGAAAGTCCATACATCTCGGATTTCCCTGAAATCCGTGGTGGTGTCGAATCCCCGAAATCCGTGGCGATGTCGAATCCCCGAAAATTCTTTGTGGCTGCGGCTGTCTTGTCGGATGCATTAATGGCATTTGTACGAGGGTTTGGGGCTTTGATATATCGATATTTTGAGAAGTCATTGATCATTTTGAGTTGTGCATCTGCTATCATTTGAGCTTGTGTGTTGAGGTTCTTGGTGTTTTGCTGGGTATCTGGATCCTCGAGGTTATTTGAGCTGTACATTTGCTTTTGAAGTATGTGAGTTGTATCCAGTCTGCATCAAGTGGCTATTTATCGGTTTCCTTTGCGCTTCCATGGTATGTATATGCACCCTGTTCTCTATTGGGTTGGATTGCTTTTCACCATTTTGCTTGGGAGTCTTTCATGGTTTTCTGGTTCTTCTGGGTGCGCGTCATCATTGTGCATTTTGCGGTTTCATCTTGTGCACCAGTTCGTTTTTGATTGATCAAATGTTTATGCTTGGTCTGGTGTTGGTTCTTGTTTGGGCTTTGGTTTGCTGTGGTTTCAAGCTTTCCATTTTGGTGAATCAACGAGTCATCTATGCCTTCATGGAAGACATTTAGGGTTCCCAACCTAGGGCATGGCCGCTTGTTCTCGAAATTGCTGAGAAGTGGGTCATTAGTTCATGTTTTATTCATTAAGGTCCTAGGTCAGGTTGGTTTCGGATTTCTGGATTGGATCTAGAGTGATTTGAATTGCTTTGATAAAAGTAGTCGAGATATAGACAGGTTCAGGTTTCCAAGGTCTTCGTGGATTTTTGCCTCCCTCAAATTTTCCCAATTGCTCTATCTCTTCTTCTTTTGTCATCTTTCTGTCGGATTTCATTTGGCTTCGTCAAAATCCGTTCCATCCAGATCGTCCCGAGGTCCGCGGTCGGGTCATTTTATCGATGTTGAGCTTTGATACTGTTATATCTAGATTTCGCCAAAATCCGTTCCATCTGGATTTTCTCGAACAAATCGTATCCCTTCATTTTCCTCGAGTTAGTCAGGACTGTTGTTGATTTTTCCAGAATCCGTCTCCGGCGGATTCTTCCGGGTATTTTTGGGAAATGTTGAATTTGATGGTTATGAATTGTGGGTATCTTTGTAATACATTTGATTAACTTAAGGAGCTTATGCTAAGTATTCTTAATGCTTTTCCTTGGTCGAGTTGGTGATTTAAATGATATTTTGGGATTTAGTTTGTTTGGTTCGCTGGAATCCGCCTGGCCCGGACTTTCCCGAAAATCCTTCCTAGTGTAGAATCCACGAGGGGGGCTGAATCCCGAACTTTGAGATAATGATCTTTTGCACTTATTGCTTATTTTGGATCTAATTATATGTTATCTTCATGTGCTTGCAGGCGAGTTCAGGACATAATGTTACTAGCCGGGGCAAAGGAAAGGCAACTGACCTTGGTGCCGAGGCATCTGCTATCTCGAATGCAGAAAAGGTTAAGTTAGACATGAGGAGCAAAGTTCCTGAGAGTAAGTTGACTTCAATTTGGTCAGGGATTACAGACACGAACATTGGTATGTGGATTATGAGGAATTCAAGGTTGAAATGTCGGCATCTAACCTTCCTCTGTTATCAAGGAGAATGGTGGACTCCGGATTGGCCCATGTGGCAGGCTTTCCTTCTACAGTACAGTTTTATGAGCTGGTGCTAGAGTGTGCCAGGAATTATGATAGGGGTACAACGAGGATTATTGGCCCTCAGGGTAGGATTCTTGCAGGATTCAGTCCAATCTCCATTGCTGCAACCTTTGACATGCCCGATAGGTCTCATGTGGTAGCCTTTGACAAGGATGGGGCTAAGAAATAGTATGAAGAAAACATTGTTAAATCTCAATAGTTGATTAACTCTTGGTTGGAGAAGCCTAAATCTCACTTCTCTAAGTTGCCTAAGCAACTGTTCAGGCTTAAGTTCAAGAGAGAATATTATAATGTTATCACCCTTCTCAGCAGGTTGGTAGGATTGAAAAGTGCGGGGATTTTTGAGACTTGGATGTTCCATATAATTGCTAGAATGGAGCAAGGATTTGATTATCATTGGGTAGGTGCCATTAGTGCTGTGATCCACCATCAATTGTGCAATTTCTTGCAAAACAAGACTTTTACTATGACTTCCTATCTAGTGTATTCGTTGGCAAGACTTCATCCGTATAAGGGGTTGAGCACTAGAGGTATCTTTGGGCAAGATGCTATCTACGAGGTATATCCACAGTTACACCTAAATGGTGGAAGTTATAGGAGATCAAACGATGCCTTCACTATGTACATTACTAGATTGCTCTAGGGTGTAGAACATGTAAGAATCTCAAACAAGGCAAAAGAATTGATAGGAAGGTATGGAGCTTGGTTTATTCAGTTCCCCACATTTTCATACATCAGGGTTGATGGTTTTCAAAGGGCTCCTTACAGACTCCCTAGATATCCCACTGATCATGTTGCACTATTGGAAGTCACTAGGAAAATTTGTGACTTTGACAATGTAGTAAAGGGAGAAATGCATAAGACAGGTTTTGGGAATGATTTCCTTTTGAAGATAGGAATGGGTGAGGTTTGTGCCTCCATTCAGTCTGCTCATGCTTCAGAGGAGGAGATGGGTACTCTTGGTCATTCCTACCACACCAAGAGAACAAGATTTGATATAACTGGTGAAGCTCAAAAGAAGGCCAACAGGGACTACAACCACAAGCCTCATATTGAGGATTATTGGGTTAGCCTCGTTGATGAGTTTGAGGTGAGGAAGAAGAAGTTTTTCAGACTGCCAGTGGAATTGGTAAGGTTGTATAATGTAAAGGCCATCCCCGACCAGATTGAGGAGGATGGAAATGTGATCCAGGGTCACATTTATGAGGCAGTTAAAGATAAACCAGTTGGAGAAGTTGATTGGTTAGAGGAGGCAAAGACTAATTTGGATAAGGTCATGGCCCCAGTAATTAGGTACACCAAGATGTGGTTGAAGCACAAGATGCTAGAGTTGGAAAGTGACGGTGTTCCATGCACCTATGAACTAATGGGAGATTTGGAGTCCCATTCTGCTTCTGAAGGGTCACTTGCGCCAGAACAAAAAGGCAAAGAAAAGGTAGATTCTCCTTTCAAAGTTCAGGTAAGGGAGGTCCAACTTGAGAAAGTTGTAGAGGTGGCCAAATAGAGGAAGCCTGTTGCTAAGAAGAGGAAACATGCCTCTAAGAAAGAAGTTGAGAAGAATAAGGAAGAAGAGGAGGAGGTTGAAAGTGTTCCACCCTTGGAAAAGAGAAGAAGAATTATAAGATTATCACAAAAAGGGGAGGAGACTCTTAAGATTGACAAGGTAATTGAGCCACTAGTGGTAGAGGTGGAGAGTTCGGGAGAAAGGACACAAGTTTACATGAGGAGGTCAAGGACTCCTTCTCCAAAGGACACTGCTACAATGGAAAAGGTCTCGACCAATATTCCTGTTGAGGAATGGGTGAGTGTATCTATTCCCCAGGATGTTAGTAACCTACAGGAAGAATCAAAGAAAGGTGAAAGTCCTAAGGGTTTGCAAGAAGAGGCATTTCAGGAAGGAGACCTCTTTAGGGTAGAAGCAGAAATTGGTAAGGTATTGCAGTCTCCCTTAGTGGCATATACAGATTCACCTGCAGAAGAGCAAGTGAACAAATCCCCTCAGCAGGAGGAAGTAGTGACTAAAACTTCATCACCATCCCGGGTTGTAGAAGAGGAACGATTGCAATAGGAGGGGAATCCAATTGTGGATGTTCCTAGAAGTTCGAGTGTGGAAAGGCATGCACCTGTTGATCAACAAGAGAAAGAACAGGATAGACAAAGCACAATACCTACTAGGTCCGTTGTTCCAAATTGGCTTGAGAAAGGCTTGAGGAGTAAAATGGTCATAGTGGAGGATGCTCCTCCTAATTGGGACGCCCTTATGGCCAATGTAGAGAAGGAAAAGACTAAAAATAAAGCAAGGGTTATATCCTGAATTGAGAGGGATGGATCCGGCCATAGAGTGGCTCATATTGCTACCCCTGTTCCAAACAAAGATAGGGACAATGTGACTACCCAAGATTATAATGTGCAGACTATTGATTTGGGGCATGCTACCATAGAGCAAGATATTGAAGAATATGAGGGTTCCAGTGTAGTAATTGTGGGGAGATTGAAAAAGGCAGTACATACCAGACATGAGTTGGAAGGAGAGAATGAAAAGCTGAAAAGATACTTGCAGGAGTTGATGAAACCCTGACAGGCTATTGGTTCCTCCTCTTCTGCTGCAGGATTCCTTCCCCAGGAGATAATCTCCGAGTTAGAAAAGATGAAGGGCACCTCATATGCTACAATCACTTGGTTGCAAGGTGTTCAAGCAAAGGGGGATGAGGCCATCAAGGGCATTTTGTCTACTGCAGGGGATGCTACGAGGTTGGTGACATTGCTGAAGACTGTGTTAGCTCAAGATAAGGAAGATACTGACCTCCTACTCCAGAAGGTTACTACAATTATGGGATTCACCGAGAATGAATTGGTAAGATGTGGGATTCTTCCTCTTCCAAGGGTTTCTGAACCTTGGGAATGGTTTGAAATCCTGCTCATGAGACAGAGGGCCTTGAAGAAGGTCAATAAATAGGCAAAACAAATTGAAAATGCTCTGATTGATGTGTATGACAAATGTATTTCATTTTTTGAAGTCATGAATGGAAGAAAGAAGTTTGCTCCGAAGCACCTCAGTTTGAAGCAGCTCAAGGAGTGGTGGAGGGATGTGTATTCCCCAGTCAGTGAAGGGTCAGTTATTGAGCATCAGCTAGATGATGCAGCAACATACATTGTAGTCATTGATAGATATTTGACCAATAAGGCTGATTGGGATGGTACGGTTGGACAAGCAAGAGAAGATATCAAGATTCTTGAGAGAAAGATTAGGGTTTTGCCTGTGCCACCGGTTGCTGAGCTGGATAGGGTCTTGCTGGCCGTACATGCTGAAAAGGATAAAAGTAAAGACAAGGATGGGGAGTAATTATATAGAGTTACATTGGTATTTGTGCTTCCCATTAATTTACATGTATTGGGCTACCCCCTTTTGACACTTTGGAAATTTTGGATGAAATTGGTGCTATGGCACATTTCATATGATCGAATTATTCTTATGGGTCGACCTATTTTAGGTTATGTTTTATTGTAAAATTATAATTTGGGCCGACCTATCTTGTTGATTCTCTATAAAAGCAGGCATGTTGCCTCATTTGAACAGTAGAGAGAAAATTTTAATAGAAAGATAGGTAGATCAAGAAAATAGTTAAGTAGTATCCGAGCAAGTTAGGGTTTATTTTTCAAAGCAAATGTTGTAACAAAACAACTTGAATTGTTGCTATCTTGGATGATATAATATAAGAGGGATATTGTGTTTGGTATCTATCTTTTGGAATCTCATCTGGCATGGTTCTTGTTATTCTATCTTTCAAATTGCTTAATGTTTATAGTCAAATGATTCGATAATGCTTAGGGTTTCATGTTTGGGATGTTTGTAGCGATCTCTAGTCCATACTTTTTGTAGTTAGCTGATTGTTAGCTTGTTTGCAAAGTTAGCCTGGACTTATATTTGTGCTTAGTTCAATTGTGAAAGTTTATTCATCTCAATCGCTGTAAGGTTGACTGAGTGAATGTTCATGATTTGAAAATATTTCAATACCTTAGAAGATTGCACTATTTCTGTGGAGTTGCAGATTCGTTTGGGTTAAGCAAAAAATAGTTTATGAGAGATTGGTCCATCTTGAGCACCTTATCCTTTGGCATTTTCAATCTTAGTATTAAAAGTAGTTTTAAGATTATCTCTGGAACCCTTTATCTTTTGTTATTTCTTTATTGTCTGATTTGTATCAAGTTTGAGGGTATCAATCCATTTCTTATATCTGATAAGTTTGAAATCCAGCTCTACTCGTAGTAAGGTCCCTTTGTGATTACTAGTATTTTCACATTTTCTCTGAGTTGTTTCGCTACATTGTCAAGACCTGACATTAGAGACCTTGGGGTTATCTCTTTTCCATAGAGATTTACCTTTCAAGAGAGATAGGATATTATATTCTGTCTGAGTTGTTGTTGTGCAGAAAACACCATCAACAGATTGGCGCTAGAAGGAGGGCCTTTGAATAAGCAAGTTGGAGCGTTTCTTAAACGCCATCTCTCCTGAGAGACTTAGAAGAAGAACTAGATCCACTCCAAGAGAGGAAGAATTCCAAGAATTAGAAGTCCCTAGTAGGTCAAGAAGGACTAGAAGAAGGGAAGAATCATCATCAGTTCATCCACTCCCATCATCTCCATCATCTTCATTTTCATCTGATTCTGAGGGGATTCCCATCCCACAACCACAACAGTCATAAATCAACCATTACCACCCTTACCTCCGCCAATGGCTTTTCTTGCTACTAATCCATCCCCATTGATCTTCAATAATTACAATGTTATGCCCAAAAATCTCGAGCATTTCTGTTCTAAGTTTCATACTTATGATCCCAATAGAACAACAGAAGAACATATTCGGATTTTTCAGACTTGTCTGAGAGATAGAGGGGTCAATTATGAGGATGTTGCATGTAGGTTGTTCCCTTATTCTCTAGGAGAAGAAGCCTTTTATGGGTATAATCACCTGCCTGCTGCTTCCATCCGTAATTGGACTGAGTTGGAAGCTGCATTCTTTCAAAAGTTCAAAATTCCCATCAGTGCTAATGAGCTATACTTACATTTTACTGGGGTAAAAAGGGAGATTAATGAGCCCATAGGATCATTCAATGATAGGTTCCATCGAGCATATACCAGAATCCAGACACCTTATGCTGGAAATGAAGATACTGCCTTAGAGATATACCTTGAGGCCCTGGATAGCCTCACAGCTACCTTCCTAAAACAAAGGACTAATCCTCCAAATACTTTGCTCACTGCATATGCGGAGGTAGTGAAAGTCAACATAGACTTAAGGCAGCATCTATCAGGACCTCTGCCATCTTTGGGACCTATTGCTCACCCTGGACAAATCCAAGCCCTTAATCAAGCCTTGACTAGTCATGCTCCAATAATGAATCCTGTGCCGTCACTACCTCTGGTTCCTCATCTAGGTCCACCTATGAATCAAGCTCAACCTACAACTTCTTATCCCCAACAGAGAGCCAATCAACCCTCACAACAACAACAAGCGTGTTTCCCTCCATATTTGCAGAATTCAGAAGTCTTGAATCAGGTTGATGGTTTTGGAAATATACCCGGATATCCTTTGGGAGGTAATCCAGCGCCACCTAACAATTTGGATAAGGAAAGGTTAGATGAATTGTCTGAACAAGTGAAGAGGTTGAATACCAAGGTAACTTATTTAAGAAATCAGAATAGCCAGCTTCAAGTTGCCCAGAAAAATATACAGTCCAGTTATGGCAGGGAAAACAAAAATTTCGAAAGAGGTCAATACTTTGATAGGAATCAAAATTATGACAGAGGGCAGGGTTCTGGTTAGAATTTTGATAGAAGACAAGGCTCTAGTTAGAATTTTGATAGAAACGAACAAGGTGGACAAGGATTCGATAGGGGGCAACAACCTAGGCATAATAGAGCTTGGAATACTGGACCTAACAATGGGGGGATTCCAACTCCCCTGGATCAGCCTTCCACTCAAGAGAAGCCTCCAAATGGTGTGTACTTGGCAGAAGCAACTTTGTCTGGATGGTGCAGACTCCATAAAACAAGCCAACACTCTGAGTTAGACTATGCCGAATTCCAGACTGCAGCTTCTATCTTTCAGTATGAAGTAGAAAATAATGCCACTAGTTAGGAAATTGTGCCTTCGAATCCCTATGATTCTCCAGTACTGGTACTTAATCATGCTCCATTCCCAAAAAGTGAGGAAAAAAAACTAGAAGAAGTATCCAGTAATGCCGAGGATGAGGCTGAGCAGGTGTTAAATGAAGATGAGATTTCTCAGTTGTTCGGCGAGGACAATGAGAATGACAATGGCCCTTTGGATGAGGAGGAAGTTCGTATTAAGGAAGTTCAGATGTTTCAACAACCAACAAGAAAGTATGATTTGAGAAATAGACCCAACAGGGGTCCCCAAGCTGGAGGTCCTTTCACTACTTCCATTCCTCCTAATAATTTCAATACTCCACCAGACCCACAAGCTAGTAACAATCCACCCTATCCTCATGTACCAACCGAGTACTTGTTAAAAGGAAATGATGCTGAAGTGTCCAAAGATAAACAGGCCAACAATTACAAAGAAGCTCATGCTGACCTGAACGTGGAACAATTGGGCGAATATGTAACTGAAGAATTCAAGAAAATAAAGGTGAGTTTTTCTGGTTTTGAATTATTAAGAGTTCCTATTATTAGAAATGTAGTTTTGGGATCATTTAGTTCAAATACAACATCACAAGGGGTAGCCACGAGTGAGGCTACTACCAGGTCTTCTAATTCTCACACGCCTAGAAGTCAAATCCCATCTGTGGAAAAGAGGGGAGATAAAGATAAATGTCAGGTTACACAAGCTGATACTCATTTGAACTTATTTCAAGGTAAGATGGAAACTCCTCCTTTCCTAATTTCTGTTTGTATCTTTAGAAAGAATTTGCATAATTGTCTTCTAGATTCAGGAGCCTCTACAAATGTTATGCCTTTTGTTGTTTGTAAAGCATTGGGTATCACTCCTATAGCTTCCCAAAAGAAGGTTACTCAGTTGGATAAAATAGAGGTGAGTGTGGTTGGAGAATTGAATATGATTCCTACACAACTTGCATCAGATCCTAGGGTGCAACAAGTGATCAATATCCAAGTTGCGGACATTCCTCATACTTATGGGTTGATCTTGGGCAGAGATTTTACTAAGGCTCTGAATGGATATACCTCTACAGATCATTCCCATATGTGGTTACCATGGAAAGGAGTTCCAAATCAGATCAGAATTGAAAGAGAGCCTAGGATGAAATATGTGATCACAAAATACCAAAATATCTCAAATGAGGTATTAGTGTATGAAGTTAGCATGGGAAATTATGTGTTGGCTATATCAATAACAGAGGATGAAGAAGTTCTTATGTTCCAGGATTCTTTAGATGAACACCTTCTGGAAAGCAGTGCTCCTGAGACTTTGATCGAACCAGAGAATGAAATAAGTGAGGAAGATGAAAAACAACTTGGTTTGTTGGATAACTTTCAAGAGTTTATATGAAAGTGTATGGAAGATCAAATGCAATTAAAAGAAAGCATGACGTTCGAAGAACTGCTACTTCCAAGCTGGTGTAGAGTACATGATGCTTCTCATTTTGAGCTGGAATGCGACTTGTGTCAAACTGCAGTAAAAAAAATACATAAATGCATTAACTCGGTCTTACCTACTAGACTCAGTGTACAGGAGGAATCAAATGGTAATAAAGATAAAATCTCAATACCGTCTATTCCCAGTAAAGAACAAGGTAAATTGGAGCTGAAAGAATTTGATGGTTGTTGGACACTTAGGTTTGATGGATCCAAGTCCAAGCAGGGTGCTGGAGCCGGATTTGAATTGATTAGTCCCAAAGGAAATAATTACTTTGCTGCTCATAGACTCCAGTTTCAATGCACTAATAATGTTGTTGAATATGAGGCTTTGATCCATGGGTTATTGATGGCATCAAGGAAGAAAGTTAAACTATTACAGGTTTTCGGAGACTCTGAATTAGTAATCAAGCAAGTAAGAAAACAATATTCATGTTGTGACAGAAGGATGACCAACTATAGGCATAGAGTATGGAATCTGATAGAAGGGTTCGACACCTTCAATATACAGTTAATCCCTTGAAACAAAAATCAGGTTGCTGATTCCTTGGCACAAGCTGCCAGCATATTACAACCTTTGTCACTTTCAGGGTTGAAAAAAATTTCAGTTGAGCTCACTCCAGTCCCTTTAGTACCAGATAATATTACCAACTTTCAAGTGTTTGAAGACGACAAACATATTTTGGATTTTATTACAAGCTGTGATGTGTTTGCCTCCCAAGTTATTGATGAGGTTGAGCCTCAGGAAGCGGATATAGACTTCGAAGGAATCATCAATCTAAAGACTAATACCATTCCAAGAGGTATGGTGCAACTTGAACGGATTTTTGACTTGGATAAAATAAGGGACCAAGAACAACAGACTAAAAGAGAGTCCATTAGTAGCCAATGTGAAACATACAATATGGGGACACCAAATGACTTGAAGAACGTTCTTATTAGCAAGGTGTGTACTCTGGAGGAAAGAAAAGGGATTATCGATACCTTACATACATATCACGATGTAATAGCTTGGAGTTATGAAGATTTGAAAACATATGATACTTTGATCATCACACACACTATTCCTCTAAGATCAGATGTCAAGCCTTTCCGACATAGACAAAGGCCAATCAATGCTCTGTTAGAACCCATTATTCAGAAGGAGGTGCAAAAACTGCTTTCAGTACATATTATATTTCCAGTAAGACACTCTACTTGGGTGGCAAATTTGGTTCTAGTATGGAAAAAGAATGGAGAAATCCAATTATGTGTAGATTTCAGGAATATGAATAGAGCATCAGAAAAGGATAATTATCTAGTTCCTTCATTGGATGAAGTGCTTCAGATTGTCAATGGATCACAAATGATGCCCTTTTTAGATGGGTATTCTGGATACAACCAAATCATGGTGCAATATGAGGATAGACACAAGACTGCCTTTACTACCAAATGGGGAACATTTGCTTACAGAAGAATGCCATTTGGGTTGATCAGTGCTGGAGCTACATTCCAGAGAGCCATGGACATTTCTTTTAAAGATATAATTGGTAAGTGCATCATTATTTACATGGATGATTTAACAGTTTTTTCCAAGAAATGAGGTGATCATATATTAGATCTATGCAAGGTATTTCAAAGATGTAGAGAGTATGGTATTTTACTTAATCCGAGGAAGTGCATTTTTGGAGTCACAAAAGGCAAGTTATTAGGACATTATATCAGAGCAAGGTATTGCCATTGACCCTGAGAGGATTCAAGCCCTCTTGAAGATCCATCCTCCAACATATAAGAAAGAGATGAAGCCATTTTTTGGAAAGATTAATTTCATTAGAAAATTCATTACTAGGTTTGCGGAGATAGTTAAACCATTGAATGCTATGTTGAAACAAGAGGCAAAAATAGAATGGGGTGCGAAAGCTAGGGAGGCATTTGCAGAAATAAAAAGGGCTATTGTTGAGGCTCCTGTATTGGTGAGTCCAGATTATGCTAAGCCCTTCTATATATATTCATTTGCTTTTGATCATTCTTGTGCTACAATGTTAACTCAAAAGTCTGATAAAGGGGATGAACACCCCATAGCCTTCATGAGTACTCCTTTGAAAGATGCATAATTGAAATACCACAATGTAGAGAAACAAGCCTACGCTTTGGTCCGAGTAGTAAAGAAGTTTAGGCATTATATCTTGAGGAATAAAGTTTTTGCCATAGTACCTAATCCTGCAGTAAAGCTGTGATTGCTGCAGAATGAACTAGGAGAGCGAAGGGCTAAATGGGTGACCATGTTACAGGAATATGATATAGAAATTCAGCCCATGAAATTGGTAAGGGGACAAGGAATTACGAAGACAATGGCTGAGACAGGTCCTGATCTCACAGCCCAACATGATTACCTTCAGGAGGTCTCTCCAGGAGACTGGTATGATGAAATTATTTTTTATCTATTGAATCAGCGGTGTCCTGATCATTTTAACACAGTCCAGAGACGAGCCTTGCGCCTGAGGAGTGGGAGTTTTATGATGAAAGGAGCTATATTATATAAAATAAATCATGAAGGTGTTTACTTAAGGTGTTTAGGGAAGGATGAAGCTGCTAGAGTAATGATTGAATTTCATGAGAAATATGGCATAGGCCATGGTTCTGCATCATCCACTGCACATCAAATCTTGAGGGCAGGCTATTACTGGCCCACCTTGTTCAAAGACGTACACCAACATGTGAGAACTTGTCATATCTGTTCGACTACAACAAGTAAGGAAAAACATGCAACTCTTCCACTCCAGCCTATTATTGAGGTAAAGCCATTTGCTCAGTGGGGTATGGACTTTATAGGTCCAATCAACCCTCCATCCTCTGTCGGCCACAGGTATATTCTTACTATAACTGATTATTTCATTAGATGGACAGAAGCACTCGCTTGCAAACAATGTACTTCAGATGTGGTAATCAATTTTCTTGAATCAGGGATTACTAATCATTTCGGATGCCCAATATCTTTGGTTTTTGATAATGATCCTGCATTTGCATCACTGAAATTTTCTAATTGGGCGTTTGATCATGGGATTGTTATTAAATTTTAATCTAATTATTATCCCCAGGGTAATGGTCTGGTTGAGTCTAGTTATTCGTAAGTTGCTAGAACAAAATCCTAAGGATTGACATACCTAGCTCCGATTTGCACTATGGGCTGACCGTACTAGACAAAAGGAATCCATAGGAACCTCCCCTTATCACTTGGTGTATGGTTTGGAACCAGTGTTTCCTATTCAGTTGAAAATCCCTATCCTACAATTCATTAATGAGTACTATAACGAAGAAGACAAGCACGAAGCCCGTTTGGCTGAACTATTGCATTTGGAGGGAAAAAGAGATGAAGCCCTAGAGAAATTTGCTAAACATCAGGGTGTAGTGAAAAGATGGTTTGATAGGAGAGCAAAGGTAAAGTCCTTTAAGATTTTTGACTTAGTTCTTTATTGGGATAAACCCCATGATCGTAAGGGAGAACACGGTAAATTTGATAAACTTTGGCTTGGCCCTTACCAAATTTCAGAAATTTTGGGAGACAATGCTTTTCATTTGAAAACCCTCACTAGTGAGGATATCCCACTGCCTATCAATGGGCACTATCTGAAGCATTATTTCCAACCTTGAACTGCTTACAGTTCATCCTGTATATAGTTAGAGTAGATTTGCTTTTGTTTGCTTTGTTTCTGCTTTGCTTTGGTAGATTAGGTTTGCTTTGGTGTGTTTTTCTTTTCATTTTGTTTTTCTTTTTGGGTTCCTAATTTCTTTGGGGTTGTTGTGCCTATGCGTTGGGGCTACTCTATTCGGTCTTGTTCTGAGGATTTCTTTTACGAACTCTAATCAGTTTTTCAGAATCAGGTGGTAGTTTTCTTTTATCTAATGTTCCTTGTACTCAAAATTAGAGTCACTTGTTCTGGATGTGCTTTGGAATATATCTGGGTCTCACATTCTCACACTAAACTAATTTTCTGGAGTTGCATTGGGTTCTTGAGAAGTTTGGCCTAGTGAAAATTCTTGTATTCTGCTTCAGCGCCACTATGTTCCTCATCCCTAAGCGTGAGTTTCATTACTTACAAAAGTGACAAAAAAATTTACAAAAAAAGAGAAGAAAAGAAACTAAGACATGTTGAAAATTCAAATGAGTTTCACCTTATCAAGAATATCCTAGTATCTCTACTGGGGCTATGGATGCCTGACTGGCAGTAGAGCTATGCTTGGGAGGGTCATAGTGATAACCTCATCGGGGCTATGGACGCTTGACTAGCAGTGAGGTTCTATCCAGGTTGCTTTTGAAGTTTGAATTCTTATGTAGCTTGGTCAGGTTTACTCTTGCCCCCATTGCACTTACAGGATGGAAATAAATGCATAATACACACACTTGGACCCTGGTATAAGAAAAGGTCTTCTTGCTTGTGGTTTCTGAAACTTTGTTCTCAACGGTCTTGATGGAAAGATTGAAACCAGAGATTCTGGGTTATTGATTTTAGTTTATCTTTGAAATGCTCTGGAGCGTTCCCCAGTGGAGTCGCCATTTGTTGTGCACTTCTTGCACACACGCCCCACTAATTGTGGGGACCCTCCTTCTTTTTTTGCTTGCTTGGGTTTGTGCCTTAATGACCTTTTTTTTCCAATTGAAGTGGAATTCTTTTGAGCTGTATTGAAAATTTGAAGTTTTGGCTTTATCTCGGGTTTTTCACTGTTTTCGAAAAAATTTGCCTGGGCCGGATTCTCCCGGTTCCTTCTTATTGTCCGAAATCGACCTTTTGCACTATTTTTGGGAAAGTCTGTACATCTCGAATTTCCCCGAAATCCATGGCGGTGTCGAATCCCCGAAATCTGTGGCGATGTTGAATCCCCAAAAATTCTTTGTGGCTGCGACTGTCTTGTCGGATGCATTAATGGCATTTGTATGAAGGTTTGGGGCTTTGATATATCGATATTTTGAGAAGTGGTTGATCATTTTGAGTTGTGCATCTGCTATCATTTGAGCTTGTGTGTTGAGGTTCTTGGTGTTTTGTTGGGTATCTGGATCGTCGAGGTTATTTGAGGTGTACATTTGCTTTTGAAGTACGTGAGTTGTATCCAATCTGCATCAAGTGGCTATTTATCGGTTTCCTTTGCACTTCCATGGTATGTATATGCACCCTGTTCTCTATTGGTTTCGATCGCTTTTCACCGTTTTGCTTGGGAGTCTTTCATGGTTTTTTGGTTCTTCTGGGTGCGCATCATCATTGTGCATTTTGTGGTTTCATCTTGTGCACCAGTTCATTTTTTATTGATCAAATGTTTATGCTTGGTCTGGTGTTTGTTCTTGTTTGGGCTTTGGTTCGCTATGGTTTCAAAATTTCCATTTTGGTGAATCACCGAGTCATCTATGCTTTCATGGCAGACATTTAGGGTTCCCAACCTAGGGCATGGCCGTTTGTTCTCGAAATTGCTGAGAAGTGGGTCATTAGTTCATGTTTTATTCATTAAGGTCCTAGGTCGGGTTGGTTTCGGATTTCTGGCTTGGATCCGGAGTGATTTGAATTGCTTTGATAAAAGTAGTCGAGATATAGACAGGTTCAGGTTTTCGAGGTCTTCGTAGATTTCCGCCTTCCTCAGATTTTCCCGATTGCTCTATCTCTTCTTCTTTTGTCATCTTTCTGCTGGATTTCATTTGGCTTCGTCAAAATCCGTTCCATCCGGATTGTCTCGAGGTCCATGGTCAGGTCATTATACCGATGTTGAGCTTTGATACTGTTATATTTGGATTTCGCCAAAATCCGTTCCATCTGGATTTTCCCGAACAAGTCGTATCCCTTCATTTTCCCCAAGTTAGTCAGGACTGTTGTTGATTTCGCCAGAATCCATCTCCGGAAGATTCTTCCGGGTATTTTTGGGAAATGTTGAATTTGATGGTTATGGATTGTGGGTATCTTTGTAATACATTTGATTAACTTAAGGAGCTTATGCTAAGTATTCTTAATGCTTTTCCTTGGCCGAGTTGGTGATTTAAATGATATTTTGGGATTTAGTTTGTTTGGTTCGTTGGAATTCGCCTAGCCCGGATTTTCCTTAAAATCCTTCCCAGTGCAGAATCCACGAGGGGGGCTGAATCCCGAACTTTGAGATAACGATCTTTTGCACTTATTGCTTATTTTGGATCTAATTATATGTTATCTTCATGTGCTTGCAGGCGAGTTCAGGACAAAATGTTGTTGGCCAGGGCAAAGGAAAGGCAATTGACCTTGGTGCCGAGGTATCTGCTATCTCGGATGCAGAAAAGGTTAAGTTAGACATGAGGAGCAGAGTTCTTGAGAGTAAGTTGACTTCAATTTGGTCAGGGATTACAGACACGAACATTGGTATGTGGGATTACGAGGAATTCAAGGTTGAAATGTCAGCATCTAACCTTCCTCTGTTATCAAGGAGAATGGTGGACTCCGGATTGGCCCATGTGGCAGGCTTTCCTTCTATAGTATAGTGTTATGAGCTGGTGCTAGAGTGTGCTAGGAAATATGATAGGGGTACACAGAGGATTATTGGCCCTCAGGGTAGGATTCTTGCAGGATTCAGTCCAGTCTCCATTGTTCCAACCTTTGACATGCCCGATAGGTCTCATGTGGTAGCCTTTGACAAGGATGGGGCTAAGAAATATTATGAAGAAAACATTGTTAAATCTCAACAAGTGATTAACTCTTGGCTGGAGAAACCTAAATCTCACTTCTCTAAGTTGCCTAAGCAACTGTTCAGGCTTAAGTTCAAGAGAGAATATTATAATGTTATCACCCTTCTCAGCAGGTTGGTAGGATTCAAAAGTGCAGGGATTTTTGAGACTTGGATGTTCCATATAATTGCTAGAGTGGAGCAAGGATTTGATTATCACTGGGCAGGTGCCATTAGTGTTGTGATCCACCATCAATTGTGCAATGTTTTGCAAACCAAGACTTTTACTATGACTTCCTATCTAGTGTGTTCGTTGGCAAGACTTCATCCGTATAAGGGGTTGAGCACTAGAGGTATCTTTGGGAAAGATGCTATCTACGAGGTATATCCACAGTTGCACCTAACTGGTGGAAGTTATAGGAGATCAAAAGATGCCTTCACTATGTACATTACTAGATTGCTTCAGGGTGTAGAACATGTAAGAATCTCAGACAAGGCAAAAGAATTGATAGGAAGGTATGGAGCTTGGTTTATTCAGTTCCCCACATTTTCATACATCAGGGTTGATGGTTTTCAAAGGGCTCCTTACAGACTCCCTAGATATCCCACTGATCATGTTGTGCTATTGGAAGCCACTAGGCAAATTTGTGACTTTGACAATGTAGTAAAGGGAGAAATGCATAAGACAGGTTTTGGGAATGATTTTCCTTTGAAGATAGGAATGGGTGAGGTTTGTGCCTCCATTCAGTCTGCTCATGCTTCGGAGGAGGAGATGGGTACTCTTGGTCATTCCTTCCACACCAAGAGAACAAGATTTGATATAACTAGTGAAGCTCAAAAGAAGGCCAACAGGGACTACAGCCACAAGCCTCATATTGAGGATTATTGGGTTAGCCTCGCTGATGAGTTTGAGGTGAGGAAGAAGAAGTTTTCCAGACTGCCAGTGGAATTGGTAAGGCTGTATAATGTAAAGGCCATCCCCGACCAGATTGAGGAGGATGGAAATGTGATCCAGGCTCACGTTTATGAGGTAGTTAAAGATAAACCAGTTGGAGAAGTTGATTGGTTAGAGGAGGAAAAGACTGATTTGGATAAGGTCATGGCCCCAGTAATTAGGTACACCAAGATGTGGTTGAAGCACAAGATGCTAGAGCTGGAAAGTGAGGGTGTTCCATGCACCTATGAACTAATGGGAGATTTGGAGTCCCATTCTCCTTCTGAAGGGTCACTTGAGCCAAAACAAAAAGGCAAAGAAAAGGTAGATTCTCCTTTCAAATTTTAGGTAAGGGAGGTCCAACCTGAGAAAGTTGTAGAGGTGGCCAAACAGAGGAAGCCTGCTACTAAGAAGAGGAAACATGCCTCTAAGAAAGAAGTTGGGAAAAATAAGGAAGAAGAGGAGGAGGTTGAAAGTGTTCCACCCTTGGAAAAGAGAAGAATAATTATAAGATTATCACAAAAAGGGGAGGAGACTCTTAAGATTGACAAAATAATTGAGCCACCAGTGGTAGAGGTGGAGAGTTCGGGAGAAAGGACACAAGTTTACATGAGGAGGTCAAGGACTCCTTCTCCAAAGGACACTGCTACAATGGAGAAGGTCTCGGCCAATATTCCTGTTGAGGAACGAGTGAGTGTATCTATTCCCCAAGATGTTAGTAACCTGCAGGAAGAATCAAAGAAAGGTGAAAGTCCTAAGGGTTTGCAAGAAGAGGCATTTTAGGAAGGAGACCTCTTTAGGGAAGAAGCAGAAATTGGTAAGGTATTGCAGTCTCCCTTAGTAGCATATGCAGATTCGCCTGCAGAAGAGCAAGTGAACAAATCCCCTCAGTAAGAGGAAGTAGTGACTAAAACTTCATCACCATCTACTGAGGAAGTAGTGACTAAAACTTCATCACCATCCCGGGTTGTAGAGGAGGAACAATTGCAACAAGAGGGGAATCCAACTGTGGATGTTCCTAGAAGTCCGAGGGTGGAAAGGCATGCACCTTTTGATCAACAAGAGAAATAACATGATAGACAAAGCACAGTACCTGCTAGGTCCGTTTTTCCAGATTGGCTTGAGAAAGGCTTGAGGAGTAAAATGGTCATAGTGGAGGATGCTCCTCCTAATTGGGATGCCCTTATGGCCAATGTAGAGAAGGAAAAGACTAAAATTGAAGCAAGGTTTATATCCCGAATTGAGAGGGATGGATCCAGCCATAGAGTGGCTCATATTGCTACCCCTGTTCCAAACAAAGATAGGGACAATGTGACTGCCCAAGATTATAATGCGCAGACTATTGATTTGGGGCATGCTACCATAGAGCAAGATATTGAAGAATATGAGGGTTCTAGTGCAGTAATTATGGGGAGATTGAAGAAGGCAGTACAGACCAGACATGAGTTGGAAGGAGAGAATGAAAAGTTGAAAAGATACTTGTAGGAGTTGATGAAACCTTTGCAGGCTATTGGTTCCTCCTCTTCTGCTGCAGGATTCCTTCCCTAGGAGACAATCTCTGAGTTAGAAAAGATGAAGGGCACCTCATATGCTACAATCACTTGGTTGCAAGGTGTTCAAGCAAAGGGGGATGAGGCCATCAAGGGCATTTTGTCTACTATAGGGGATGCTACGAGGTCGGTGACATTGCTGAAGACCGTGTTAGCTCAAGATAAGGAAGATACCGACCTCCTACTCCAGAAGGTTACTACAATTATGGGATTCACCGAGAATGAATTGGTAAGATGTGGGATTCTTCCTCTTCCAAGGGTTTCTGAACCTTGGGAATGGTTTGAAATCCTGCTCATGAGATAGAGGGCCTTGAAGAAGGTCAATAAACAGGAAAAACAAATTGAAGATGCTCTGACTGATGTGTATGACAAATGTATTTCATTTTTTGAAGTCATGAATGGAAGAAAGAAGTTTGCTCCGAAGCACCTCAGTTTGAAGCAGCTCAAGGAGTGGTTGAGGGATGTGTATTCCCCAGTCAGTGAAGGGTCAGTTACTGAGCATCAGCTAGATGATGCAGCAACATACATTGCAGTCATTGACAGATATTTGACCAATAAGGCTAATTGGGATGGTACGGTTGGACAAGCAAGAGAAGATATCAAGATTCTTGAGAGAAAGATTAGGGTTTTGCCTATGCCACCGGTTGCTGAGCTGGATAGGGTCTTGCTGGCCGTACATGCTGAAAAGGATAAAAGTAAAGACAAGGATGGGGAGTAATTATATAGAGTTACAATTGATATTTGTGCTTCCCATTAATTTACATGTATTGGGCTACCCCCTTTTGACACTTTGGCGGTTTTGGATGAAATTGGTGCTATGGCACATTTCATATGATTGAATTATTCTTGTGGGCCGACCTATTTTAGGTTATGTTTTATTGTAAAATTATAATTTGGGCCGACCTATCTTCTTGATTCTCTATAAAAGCGGGCATGTTGCCTCATTTGAACAAGAAAATTTTAATAGAAAGATAGGTAGATCAGGAAAATAGTTAAGTGGTATCCGAGCAAGTTAGGGTTTATTTTTCAAAGCAAATGTTGTAACAGAACAACTTGAATTGTTGCTATCTTGGATGATATAATATAAGAGGGATATTGTGTTTGGTATCTATCTTTTGGAATCTCATCTGGCATGGTTCTTGTTATTCTATCTTTCAAATTGCTTAATGTTTATAGTCAAATGATTCGATAATGCTTAGGGTTTGTTTGGGATGTTTGTAGCGATCTCTAGTCCATACTTTTTGCAGTTAGCTGATTGTTGGCTGCTTTTTAAAGTTAGCCTGGACTTATATTTGTGCTTGGTTCAATTGTGAAAGTTTATTCATCTCAATCGCTGTAAGGTTGACTGAGTGAATGTTCATGATTTGAAAATCTTTCAATACCTTAGAAGATTGCACTATTTCTGTGGAGTTGTAGATTCGTCTGGGTTAAGCAAAAATAGTTTATGAGAGATTGGTCCATCTTGAGCACCTTATCCTTTGGCATTTTCAATCTTAGTATTAAAAGTAGTTTTAAGATTATCTCTGGAACCCTTTATCTTTTGTTATTTCTTTATTATCTGATTTGTATCAAGTTTGAGGGTATCAATCCATTGCTTATATCTGATAAGTTTGAAATCCAGCTCTGCTCGTAGTAAGGTCCCTTTGTGATTACTAGTATTTTCACATTTTCTCTAAGTTGTTTCGTTGCATTGTCAAGACCCGACATTAGAGACCTTGGGGTTATCTCTTTTCCATAAAGATTTCCCTTTCAAGAGAGATAGGATATTATATTTTGTTTGAGTTGTTGCTGTGCAAAAAACACCATCAACACTTAGTAGAATGTAATTTTAGAACACATGAACAGGACATTGATGGAAAAAGCTAGGAGTATGCAGGGGTTTTGGGTTAGAGAATTTTTTTTAGGTATAATTAGTTAGATTGTTTGTTTTTGAGAAGATAAGAAGCGTTTATAGGGTGTTGTACCCTTAACAAAAAGAGCCCAAAGGGCCAAAAGAAAGTATAGTTCAAACAAAACTTGAACTAGAAGAACCAACAAAAACAATTGACTGGCAGTTGTGGAAAGACAACTGACAGACAATTGTCAAACAACACTAGAAACCCCTAGAATAGAGGGGGAAGAACTCAAGACCCGAGGCCCCTAAACAGAATGAGGGAGTCCCTTCTTCCTTCTCAATGGACCGGGAAGACTCATCCGTCAAACGAGGAGCGAGAAGCGGATCCACAATCACCATCAAGGGCAAGGATCCCTCACACAAACGAGATGGTTGCGTAGGAGAGACATAGATCGGACGGAGGACCAACAGATGCAACCAACATGGTTTGAATAGGCTTAGAAAAGATAGTGTCAACATCAGCAGAACGAGCCAACAAGGGCTCCTCGGAAGGGATAGTCATAATAGGAGTCGAGCAGGAATCAAGCTCATGAGGAGCCAAAGGAGAGGTGTCCATTGCAGCAACATGAGTAGAACTCACCGTAAGATGCTCTAATAGAGCATCTTTCCACCAAGTAGTAATACCCTTTCTACGGGCAAGTGGGCAACTGGAGGCCAAATGGCCCACAGAGAAACAACTCCTACACCGAAAGGGGAGACTCTCATAGTCCAAGAGTTGCTTCCAAGGTCTATCCTCCACTAACAAAACCACATCACCATGGAGAGGTTTGGAGATGTCCAGATCAACTAAAATACGGGCTACTGTAGTATGCCCAAGCTCCCGAGTCGTAGAGTCCACCATTAAAAAGCGTTCAATGGTGTTGCCAATAGCTTCATAGCATGAATCCTCCCAAAACTGGAGAGGGAGATTTGGTAGATTGTTTGTTATGTTATTTGATCTTCTATAATTATTATCACTGATAAATATCACCCTTAAGTATGTATAGATGGATAAAAATATCTTATATGAACATATTAGATTTTTTAGTTACAAGGAATATGAGCATGTGCCTAACAAGGAGAGATTTAAAAGTTGAATTTTAAAGTCGAGATGTGTATATTTATTAGCTACAATGAAGGTATAAAAGGATACAAGATTTGGAATCCTAAGATAGGGAATTAATTTTACAATACAAATGTTATATTAGAGAGGTTGAACATTCTCCTAGTGTGCAACCTAGAGAAGAAGTGAAAAAGGAGGTGTAGTCAATTTTAAAGACAAATAAAATTAATCTTTGGTTGAAAAAGAGGTTCATGAGGAAACTGTAGATGGAGTTAATATAGATGTGAGTTTAGAAGAATCATAATTTCATAATCCAACTTTGTATGAAGAAAATCGTATTTATGAACACCAACCTCAAGTGTGCCTTGCTCAACTAGAACCTCAACTAGAGCCATGAAAAATGATTGCTCAAATTTGTGCAACCCAAATGTACCACAATTTTTGATGCACTATTTCATAATTGAATTTAAAACTTGACTCAAATCCAACTCCATATCATTGGCATGCAAATTACAACTTTGAGGCATCTCTTGTGAAGACTTATCACCTTCAAATTTCCCCTTTGCTTCATATCCTTGACTACAATCTATTGAAAAAATATTTCTATTAAGAAAAAAATCAATAATTTATTTTTCATCCTCATCTTGTAGACCAACAATTTGATCTACTTGAGGACACATAAAATCAACACTTATATGCTCAACCAAGAGCTCAAAAATGTGTCCTCAATGTAATCCACTTCAAAAAAAAGAGTTGTTCCAAGCCAATCTCTATTTTTTTTCCCTGTCAAAGTCTTCATGGTTGGAAGCAACCAAATCACACACACCCTTGTAATTCTTTTCCTCATTTTTAATAGAGAGTGTGCCAACCTCATCACCAACAAGATCGATGAAACAAGGAAGTACATCAAATGAAAAACATAATTGATGCACCTCAACTTCCTTACCTACATCCTCAATTATAATTCAACTATTGAACATTGGAGTTGAACCAACAACTTGACCAGCAAGAACAACCAAATTACTACCAACAATGGGAGGAAAATTTTCAAGAGTTGATTGAACTCAACAGGCCCAAGTAAATAAAATGTTTACATTCTTTGATTTGTACTCAAAAGGTACCAAACTTCCATTGTGATAGAAGGCCTCACAATACATGCCTATGCTCTCAATAATATTAGGCCTTCACTCATATGAGAGAATATTAATAAAAACAACAAACCTATTGTGGAAATTATGAACTGATTCTCCATCTTGTCTTTTGAGAAAATCCAAAACTTTGGTAAGGAGGGGCAGGGTCATGCAAATCCAACTCATTGAAAACAACAATGAAGTCAACAATGAACTAACTGTGGTAACAAGTTGGGCCTTTGCAAATGTAAGTTGACCATTGGACATCTTACCATCATTAAGAAGCATGCAAATACACTTGACTAAATTTTCAAGCTCTAGATCAAAAGGGTTAGAGGAATGAACAACAAACCATTTGCATTTTCTTTACTTGCATAACTAATTGTGCATTCAAATTAAACATCATCAAAGTGATCACAATGCAGTAACAATGCAGTAAATACATTGAAACAAGATTGTACTCCTTCATAGATGTTTATTCATAATAATGAAATTATTTTAGGAGAGAAAGGGAAGAACACCCTCGTGTAACTTGACCATCTATTGCACCAAATGAAGAAAACATTATAGTATCACCAACAAATACATATAAAAAATATAACATCAGATTGAAGACAACAAAGTCGCCACCTCATAAAATGAAAAAATCTTGGAGAAAATAGCATCACCAAGGAAAAAATTGATCCTTCTCAGCAACAAAATTATCAAATGAATATCACTCATTAGTCGTCTTCTTGATTTGGCATCCCTCCAACTTATGCCAAGAAGTCTATCCCTGAAAACAATGGCATTTTATTAGGTCTCAAAATTATTGTTCCATTTCCTAGAACAAAAATCCACTCACAAGGCCAGGGTTTCCAACAAATAAGTGAAATTGGTTCATCAATAAAATAATAAAGGGCTTGGGGGGTGTTCCTAGAGGTATACCTTAATAAGTATTAAACACACAATATACTTAACAAACAACTACTACCAAACCCAACTACATTCTTAACCCAAAATATTGTCACTAAGTTAATAAATGATGGTTGCTCATAACCCTTATATAGTTGATAATGTTGTATAATCATAACCTGTACACAATAAATTTGTTTGAAGCTCACAAAATATGAATCCCTAGATACATTACACGGTTATGAATGCATAAAAGGACTAACTACTCCTATGCTATCAAGATTTAATGATTTGAGATTGGTTGGGTGAACTAGAGACTAGTGCCTTATTTATTGGGCTACACTATGACAAATAACATAAAAAAAAAATGAAGGATACATAGAAGATTTGATTTGGGAATATATGCCATCAAACCACAAGCATTACATAGTGGGCATACTTAGTGATCCAAGATGAATTGCATAAATCCCTATGTAATACACAAATGACTATTACAATTCTTGTAATACATTAATTTTTTCACATTATCAAATTTTCATTACATTTGTGTCAACAAGTGTGACAAGAGGAAATCTTGTAGAACCGTGAAGATTTTCCTAGAGAAATACAAACAACTTGGAGACATTCATTGCCCAATACAAATACATACACTCTATTATTAATATTCCTCACTGATTCATTGCCCTTTTGCAATTGGACATGGTGTGGTTGAAACTATAGAAAAATCCTTGTACCTGCACAGCCTTCATTCACCACCAACATAACCAATCTCTCTAAAAAATTATTCAAATTTGTCTTTACTAGTAGTAGGGTGTTAACCCTAATCACTGCATTGTTCATCAGTTCAAAATTCATAGTTCAAATCATTTCCCACCTAGAATAGACACCTTATATTGATGGAAAATATCCTTAATAACTTCTAGTAGTTGAGAAAAATGATTTCATAGTTAAGAGTAGGTGGAAAAGAAGCATACAATTATCATGCCATCAAGTCACTTACATTAAGCAAAAAATTCTTGCATGCCTTGTTCTTTCCTCTTTTACGACTTTCAACCCCATCTAAAACCTCCACCATTTTCTCACAAACCCGACTCTTCATCAATGATTTTATGTTCATTGGGAACCAACACCACTCATGTGCAACCCCTCATCAACACTTTCATACCAAGTAGGAACTGACACCACACACATAGCACACCCATCCTTTTGTTATCCCTTGTTGAAATCTTCACACATTATTTTCTTGGGTTTCATAAGAATCAAGAACCAACATGGTTCTTGGCTTGTATGGAACCTTCAATCACTTTATTACTTAGCCAATCTTTTAACTTTTACTTTGGGGAATAGGCCAATAATAAGGTAATACAACGCAACCAAGAGCACAATAAAAATCATGACCCCTAAACATTTTTCTCAGATTGGTTATTGATGAGGGATCACACTTTACAAACACACAAACAAAAGGGACTCAAGCAAAAAGGATAATAGTAAAATTGAATCCCAAAACAATGTTGATCATGTCCTCTCTTGATTTTCAAATTTTCTCTCACCCAAAGATGTATTTCCAAATATGTTCAAAAAATTATTATTCTTCTCAACCATTGAGTCAACATTTTCTCCCTTTTCAACAACATCAATTAAGCATGGAGATAAATACCCATAACATGTTTTAAATGGATTAAAATACTTTTTGTAAAGAATAGTTTAGTTAAATGAATCTTGTCCATATGCAATAATATCATCCTAGTATGATTCATTTTATAGCCTTGAATTAATTTAACTAATCATCTATTGAACCTCAAGTTGTCTATCTACTTGAGGGTAGAAAGTGGTGCTTATATTTTACCAAGTATCCACCTTTTCTCATATGGAACACCAATAATTACTGTGGAATCTAGGATCATGGTCTAATATGATACTCTAAGTAAAACCAAAGTATACCCACACATTTGAAAATAAATTCTTAGCTACATCCTTACATGTTAATGTATTTTTACTTGGGATTAAGACACACATCTTATTAGACCTATCAACAACTAGAAGAACATAGTCATGACATTTTCTTGACATGAAAAAACCACTTATATAAGCCATGGTATGATTTCACAAGGTTGATAAGGTGTTGGGAGTGGTTGATACAAAGCTAATTTCTATTTTTTTGGATTCATAAAACTACATAGCATAGAACTTCAAACAAACTTAGCAACACTACTTTGTATATATGACCGAAGTACATGCCATAATAAATTAGATATGGTTTTAATGAACCCAAATTTCCCATCTACCTTAGAGGTGTAATCCTCGAGATCAAGAAAACTAATCTCCTCTCTTTTGGAATGCACAATAAATCCATCTTAAAGATAAAACCATATTTCAATCAAATTCAGTCTTAGGAATATTAAAGATTCATCTTTCTTACATTCCTTAAGTTATTGATGACTCTCTAACATCACATTCATGCTCATATTCCTTTGTTTAAACTTACTTTCTAAAAGGTTAAAGAAGAGATAAGGTACTAATTGTTGTCAACAATGGTGGAATATATACCAAATCGATAAGTTCATTAGTTAAGCCTCTTTTATACTTTATGATCAAGTGGAAATTTCAAAGGAAATTATCCACTTGTAATATCATGATCATTGAAGGTTCAACAATGTCTTTAAATATTATATGGATTATAGTTCACATGAACTAGGGTCTCTTTGCCCAATAAATAATGCTTTAACTTTTTCATTGTTGGAACCAACACATAGAGTTTCTTATCATAGATGCAATATCTAAGGATAAGTCCATGATTCATATCTAAACAATAGCACACAAGCCCATCTCCTAAGCCCATATGCCTCCATTATGATAAATCCCATAGCATAGTGACTAACACTTGTCTTTACCTTACATGTTTATTTACAAATTCAAAATAGCCAACATAAGCGCATTGCTAATCATCTTATTCAACTCCTTAAAGGCTCTTTTTCATATATTAATTCATTTGAAGCTCTTTCTATTACATACTATATCATGTAAAAGTGTTTGTATGAAAGAAAATGATTTAAAAAAATTCTTTAAGTTTTGGATTGGTCTTACAAATCTCCTTTCTTTGTTATGCTTGTGTTGGAATCAATTTGATCCTTTGTCCCTAACACAATAACTTAGTGTTCAATTAATGTATTTCTAGACAAGAGTTGGCATTTAGTTTGAACTCGAGTCTCATTCTTTAGTGTCTCTATCTCCAATCCTTAATTGTTTTTTCTTAGTCTTGGTTCAACATTGACGGTCCAATCCTAAAATTATTTAAGTACCACAAATGTTTCCTTTATCCCCAATTTATAAAACCAAATTTAATCATAGGCATATGTTGACCCAAATCCAACTAGCCATTACCCATCAACTTAAGCTCAAAACATTCAAATTTAAATGCTAGAGTGATGTAAAAGGGAAAATACCTAGGCCATTTGAGAACCATTACTTATCTAGTGATCATATCATTCTCATAGTTGTACAAGCTTGCAATTGCATCAACATATGCACTCCTATGGATAGATACATAGGCATTTTTATTATGCTCGACATGTCTTTGAACTTGTTGAACATCGTGGAATTGGTACAATGAGATCAATTGCCATTAAAACAAGATGTGGATCCCCCCTTGTTGATAGAAAACCCTAATAGTGTTTTTAAGCAACACCTCAACCTCGCTACACAAACAAACAAAAATTTAGAGATAAAAAGTTTCTAGCTCAAGGCCACAAATCTAGGTTCAAGGCTATGAATCCCCAATTAGGGCGACATGTGTTATTTTGAAGCTTTAAAGAACACATGTCATTTCCTATTTTGGTAAAACTTCATTGTCATAGATATATTAATGGAAGTCTAAGTTGGATTAGAGTGCATACTGCAACATATCATTGATTGTTGCATATAAGGCTAAGCACTTCTAACATTCTTTGTCAATTTTAACATATATCTCAATATTTATTTCTATACTTATTCTTAATCAATTCTTTTATCTAAATTGATTGTAATTGTAATTGCCTTATTACATTAATTATCCTAGATATCTTTAAAAAAAATTATTTCTCCTCTTTAAATATAAAAAATCATGGGTTTGGGGGAAGACTAGACCTCATAAACTTTTTTCATGTAACCAGTCGTATTGACATGACACGCCCTCTGATACCACGGGTTTCAGAGAAGACTAGACCTCGTGACCTCTTGCCTGCAACAAAATGTTGCCTCTAAAAATAATAATAATTAATTTAAAGCCATTCCAGTTAATTATTTCCTAAAACACCCTTGAAATCAAGCTACAAAGAAAAAGACTAGTGAAAGTGAATGTAAAGTCGTTTGATTAGATGTCCACACCTACTTCTCTCTTTTTCCCTTTTTACAACTGAAAAGCGAAAGCAGGCCAAATCAGGATGACTCCATTATGTTTATAATAAATCTTATATGGACTCCACCACCACTCATCCACTCTTTCGGTAAGCTTTGCTTTGGGCAGCTTCCCCTTGCCTTCACAAACAGTAAGGAAGAAGCAAAGAATCAAATGATTTTTTTATCTCTCTCTCTATATATAACACCCTCGGACAGTTTGAAGAACAACAAGAAATTGAACAATCTTTTCATAATTATTTGTATTCCTAAACAATCTGTACTCTCAGTTGAAGCTCAAATTGTAGCAGCTGATAACATTATCTGGCATCAAAATGGGGGTATTCTTCTGTCTCAACTCTCTCATCTTTTTGAAAAATAGTATTAAGTTGTGGTCTTTAAACTAAATATGATTCTTATGTTTCAGGAAGAGAGCAGCTATTTAAAAGTATAAACTCAAAATGTTTTGTACATGTTTTACTAAGAGACCACCTGTGTTGAGTATGTGCAGGTAGTGGAACTGAGAGTGGGTATGCACTGTGAGAAGTGCATACAAGAAATCAAGAGAGCAATAAGAAGACTGGAAGGAATGGAGAGTTACAGAGTGGATAAAGTATTGCATAAAGTGACCGTCACAGGTGACATCACACCCAAAATGGTGTTGAAGACATTGATAAGATCAGGGAAGCCTGCCTCCTATTGGGTTAATTAATCGATCCCACTCAACAAAACTCAGAAAGAGGTCTTGGAAGGAATTCATTGATAGTTGACAAATCAGATTCTATAAAAATAGGCGTCCAGCCTTGTACTTCTGGGTTTCTAGTTTCAGAAGCATTGGATTTTGCAAGAGTCCAAGTTGAATATTTTCCTGTCTAGATCCACCTGCGATTCTTTGTTCATGGGGAGATTATATTATTCTATGTTTATTTAAGGGCCCTAGGTTGTGATGGAGTGTTATTAAAATGTTGATGTAGCCTGTGGTGGCAATGATAAATCTGCATATCTTATGTGCATTAGGATAAAGATGAAGGGAAGTTAAGGTTTGTGATAGTTAGGCTGAAGCCCATTCTTTTGGACACTGTGTAGGCTGATGTAAGGGAACAAAAGCCTTATGATAAGGTTTTTTTCTGCATACACGGTGGTTTCATAACTGTAAACTTTTGTTGTTCTTTATAATAATGGTGGTTTTTCAAAACCTTTATTTTCCAATAATATTTATATTTTGTAACTATACACTTTTCTTGTTCTTGTGCTTTGATGTCTCTTGTGACGTTTTACTCTATTGTAATGAATTTTCGAACTTTGTAATGATTAATTGTTTGATTTTGTTTTTTTTGAAATTATGTATGTTGAGAGTCATAATTTATAGTGAGAGTAATAGTTAAGTGCAATGTTGTGAGTATGTTTACAAGAATTCTTAATATTTGACAAAATAATCAGGATTTTATAAAATTTTGTTTTATTAGTGGTTAAATTTTGTTTTATTAGTGGTTTCATATTGAAGTTTAGTAAAATTAAAATCTTTTACTCAATCAACATCAACATTAGCATCAAAACATCTACATTTTTTAATTCTAAGAAATGCATACAAAATAGAAACCCCCATTAATGGGTCTTTTAGGTTCAACCATCCTCCTCTTAAGAGAAATCTTGATAGATGGACGAGTTGGCATGTTTAAGCTGAATTTTGATGGTGTTTCAAGGGGCAACCTAACGTCCTAGAAAGTAGGTTGTATAATAAGGCACTCCAATGGAATTTTGATAAAGGAAAAGTCTAAGAAACTCATACCTAGGACCACCATTCAAGTATAAACTTCATCATTCATTCTAGGCCTCCAATTAGTAGAGTCATGCATGATTGATTTGGTCATCATAGAGGGGGACTCGATGTCGATGATAATTTACAATTCATTTCAAATCTTTGTATTACACTTCAAAAAATGCTTCTTCAAGCTTCCAAAAACTCTTGAGAAAGAGAAAACCACTTGAAAGACTCATAAGATTGTAAATTTACAAGAAGATGTAGTATTACAAGATGTAAAAAGATTTCAAGAGATGATTACTAAATAGTTGAATTCTTTAATTTTATAATTTGGTGTAGATGAATCCATTTTAAAAATCTAATACATTAAGAGAATTGGATTTTCAAATGTTCTTGTATGGTTCAAATGTATGGGATGCAATGGTATCTAAATCACTATAGAGATCATGATACTATTTAGGTGGAGAGAGACTTTACAAAATACAAAAGAAAATTTAGGAATATAAGCCTGGTTGCTTGGCATCCAAAATGTGACCTACAACATTTTACAAGCATGTAAACCAAAATGAGTGAATACATATAGTAATTATTACAAAATAGGCAATTTTTGAGTCTACAACCAATTACTTAGATGTGGTCCTAGATGCCTAAAAGACAATTTGAATGGGATCATCCTATTCCTTCCTCCCAATATCACAAATATTTAATACAATATTCCCCAAGATCTTATTGAATGCCTATGTTGTATCACTCCCAATGGTTGGTAGGGTATACTCTTATTAATCTTATGGTGTTGCACACCATGAACTCATTCAATAACACCTATACTATTCTATAAAATAAAATGGAACCCTTTTCACTAGTCAACATAAGTGGGAAACTAAATCTTGTAATGATATTCTGAAATATGAATCATGCAATATTCTATAAAGTAGTCCCTATTTGGTGCAAATTTTGTCCAATGAGTGAGGCATTTAGTAATAGTAATGATGTAACGTGCATCACTCTTGTATATGGGAGGGTTTATGGGACCTACAAAATTAATAGCCCACTTCTTAAAAGGTTCTTATGATATAATATGTGCATTCAAGAGGTATTTCATCCCTTCTATTAGATTTCCAACCCTTTGAAAAATACCACAACTATATGTATAGTTGTACACATCTTTGAGGAACATAGAACACCAAAGTTTAGTTTAAAAAATAAAATGTAGTCATGTGATCATGATAGTGTCCTCTAGTTCTTCCCATACTCCATTATACACTTGGATAAGAAATCATCCATGCCTATCTTACATAACTGTTTATTTATTAGTTGGTATGGTGTTGCATACACCATCAATTGCTTCTTTTACATATTTGTGTATGATGAGGAAACCTATCATAAAATTAGAATTCCCACTAGGCTCTTAAACCCATTTGACACAACATCAACTCTACACAAGTATTTGTTTGGTAGCCCATCGCCAATAGGTTAAGTTACTCTTTCACTTTTTTTAACCCATGATATATGGTTAGCGCTTGCATGGTGCTTTTGTGGGTGTACCACTATCTTAAATCACACTTCTATAATAGAATTAACCATATGTAGAGCCACCAATGTAGGACTAGCATTTTCACTAGATGTTTCAAAGCTTTGTGATTTTTAAAGTGAAGAAAAGGTAAGGCAAGTGGATATTATTGAACTTGTACCATGCATACACTATTGTCAACACTTTCTACTCACTCATCATATAATTCCTTATTGTTGTTGTTTTGATTAGGTAAACATTAGGAAAGGGCCTAAACCTATACAAAACAATCATGGAAGTAGGACAAGTCTCACCAACAATGAGACCGGAAAAACAACGAACAAATCAAGTCTCCCAAGAAGAGGGATAGTAACCAAATCTAGAGAAGAAAACAACAAGGACCAACAATGCTTTTGATCAGTATATAAAACTAGAAATAAATGGGAAACAAGGGTCCCAACTCTAAACAAAGATGCCAAAAGGATGGAAATGAAGGAGATATAAGGGACCACTAGAGTCCCTCTTAGGCAATCTCATGTTAGGTGTGAGTTTACCTATCACTTACAACTTGATTTAGAGTCTAGGAAGATGAAGAAGAAAGATCTTTCCTCCTCCTACGAACAATAGTACACACAATCTATCATCCAAATCCCCATTACAAGGGGAATCAAGAAGAGATGCCTCCACATAAAGCTTGTTAGCACACAAAGAGGGATTTGAAGGATGAAAAGGCGAAAGGAATTCATTCTCTACATGAGAAAATTGGAGATGAGCTGAAGAAATAGGTGAAATAGGTTGTGAGCATAAAGTAGGAGGAACCCCAATAAGATCCAAAAGGCAAGATAAGGCCATTCCAAAAGCTAGAGGCTCCACATAAACCTAAGAGGAATCATCAGCTAAATAATTAGAAGCCTAGATAGACAGATGATTACCATTAGCATTCTTCCACCAAGTAGCAATGTCTTTACGATGCAAGAGAGAACAATTTGTAGCCAAGTGGCTAATAGCGAAGAATCGATGCCATCGAAAAGGAAGATCCTCATAATCAAGCGGCTAGCTCCAAGGCCTATCTCCAACCATCATAACCACATCCCCGTGAAGAGTTTTGGAGATGTCTTGATATCCACCAAAATGCAAGCAAAAGTAGAGTGCCCCATGTGAGAAGTGGAATCATCAACCTTTAACAAGCAACCAATAGAGTTGTCAATGGCCTCATAGCATGAATCCTTCCAAAACTAGAGGGGAAGATTCAAAAGTCTAACCCACACCGAATTCTCATTAAGTGGTTTGGTAAGGGGGTTAAAGGAAGATGTCTAGGGTTTGATCAAGAGGGAGTGATCTTCCCAAGCCCATAGCTTACCCAACACCAAATTTCTATCCTCAAAAGAAGTAAAGGAAGCAATAAAAAACCTTTAGCATAGGGGAAGAGTTCCATCTTACCAACCACGAGGGGCCTCCAAGAATTCAACACCTAGTTGTGAAGATCCAAAAAAGAAGGCCATAGATTGGAGAATCTGCACACTAGACCCTTGCGTTGGTAGAAGCCCTCATTTTCCACTACAACAAACCACCACTTGGGAGAATTTAGCACAAAGAAGAGGGCATGATTTCCCTCTATGAGGGTGAACAACAGTGAAATAGGTGGGAGATGATGATTTGAATTGCCTACAACAATCAAACGTGGTGCAATGGGTAGGAGGATGGGAGCGACCACTAGGAAAAAATCTTAATTTCTAGGGGATCCTTATTGTTATTGTTAGTTTATCACTTATAAAATAGATTAAATGATTGACATTTCCTTCCCCATGTTTTACAAGTACTATGCCTTTTAGTAGTAGTAGATGCATATACATGCACATGGAACAATGTGTTCCCAATAGAGAATATAGGATTGGTGCAATGTCAACCTTTACTTAATGTGTTGAAGGCCTATTGATGTCCTAGAAATGCACACACCTCACATGGTGTCTCTAATTATAAAATGACCATTAAATTTTGTTAAATCAATCAACATCCCCACCTTACAAATCATGTGACCCAAAAGATTGCCAAAGTGGGTCATCAAAATAAGAATCTTCTAGTTAAGTCAAATTCTTAATTAATGATATCTCCTAAACGTGAGATGCAATGAGTCAATGTTGTGCACCACCATACCATCCCTACATAAAGGAAAACAAGTTTTTAGAAATAAAAAATTCCTAGTTTAAGGCCACAAATCTAGGTTCAAGGATGCACAGTAGGTTCAAGGCTATGAATCCCCAAATCAGGGCTGCATGTGTGACTTTGAAGCTTGACAAAACACATGCCATTTCTCATTTTTACTCAAAGCTTCATTGTCATAGATATGATCATAGTAACTGTCTAAGTTGAATTTAGAGTAGGTACTACAACAAAGCATTCATTGGTGCATTCATTGTTGCATATAAAGCTAAGAACCTCTATTATTCTTTCTCAATTTTAACATATATTTCAATATTTGTTTCTATGCTTATTTTGACTCAACTCTTATATCTAAATTGGTTGTAATTATTATTATCTTATTACATTAATTGGCTTAGCCATCTTTAAAAATATCATTTTTCCTCTTTAATTATAAAAAACTACTAACAATAAATAACAATCCTCTTAAAAATACTTAGAAAAATTATTGCACAACATGCCCTTCGGTACCATGGGTTTGAGGGGAGACTAGACCTCGTGACCTCTTACCTGCAACAGATGCTGTAGCCAATCAAGTTAGCCCCCCACCCCAATAAACTATTATAATAATTAATTTAAAGCCATTTCGGTTTTTTTTTTTGGTAAGACACCCTTGAAATCAAGCTAGAAAGAAAAAACACTAAAGAAAGTGAATGTAAAGTCATTTGATTAGAAGTCCACACGCACTTTCTCTTTTTCCCTTTTTACAACTGAAAAGTGAAGGCAGGCCAAATCAGGATGACTCCATTATGTTTATAATAACTGTTATATGGACTCCACCACCACTCATCCACTCTTTCGGTAAGCTTTGCTTTGGGCAGCTTCCCCTTGCCTTCACAAACAGTAAGGAAGAAGCAAAGAATATAATTATTTTTGTGACCCCTCTCTCTCTATATATAACACCCTCGGACAGTTTGATGAACAACAAGAAATTGAACAATCTCTTCATAACTATTTTTATCCCTAAGCAATCTGCACTTTCAGTTGAGGCTCAAATTCTAGCAGCTGGTAACATTATCTGGCATCAAAATGGGGGTATTCTTCTATCTCAACTCTCTCATCTTTTTGAAAAATAGTATTAAGTTGTGGTCTTTAAACTAAATGTGATTATTCTGTTTCAGTAACAGAGCAGCTATTTAAAAGTCTATAAACTCTGAATGTTTTGGACATGTTTTACTAAGAGGTCACCTGCGTTGAGTGTGTGCAGGTAGTGGAACTGAGAGTGGGCATGCACTGTGAGAAGTGCATACAAGAAATCAAGAGAGCAATAAGAAGACTGGAAGGAATGGAGAGTTACAGAGTGGATAAAGTATTACATAAAGTGACTGTGACAGGGGACATCACACCCAAAATGGTGTTGAAGACATTGATAAGATCAGGGAAGCCTGCCTCCTATTGGGTTAATTAATCAATCCCACTCAACAAAGTTCAGAAAGAGGTCTTGAGGGAATTCATTGAAAGTTTACAAATCAGATTCTATAAAAAGAGGTTTTGGAAGGAATTCATTGATAGTTAATAAACCAGATTCTATAAAAAGAGGCGTCCAGCCTTGTATTTCTGGGTTTTTAGTTTCAGAAACATTGGATTTTGCAAGAGTCCAAATTGAATATTTTCATGTCTAGATCCAACTATGATTCTTTGTTTATGGTGAGATTATATTATTCTATGTTTATTTATGGGCCCTAGGATGTGATGGAGTGTTATTCAAATGTTATGTAGCCTGTGGTGCCAGTAAAAAATCTGCAGATCTTATGTGCATTAGGATAAAGATGAAGGGGTGGTAAGGTTTTTTGCTTAGGCTGCAAGGTAATGCTTTTGGACACTGTGTAGGCTGATGTAGGGGAACAAAAGCCTTATGATAAGGATTCTTTTATGTATATACTGCATCTTCATAACTGCAACTTTTATTCTTCTTTATAATGGCGATTTCTCAAAACCTTTATTTTCTAATAATATTTGTATGTTGTAAATGTATTTTTGTCTTGTTCTTCTGCTTGGATGCCTCTTGTGACGTTTTACTCTAATGAAATCAATTGTCAAACATTGCAATGATTAATTGTCTGATTTTGTTTTTAAAAATTATGTCTGGTGGTTGTTTACAGTTGTAAGAATTATTTTAATTATGTTGAGAGCTATTTAAGTTGTAGTGGGAGTAATAGTTGAGTTTAATGGTGTAAGTATGTTCACAAGATATTCTCATAACTAACAAAATAATTGAAATTTTATTTCATCAGTGATTCTGTATTGAAGTTAAGTAAAATTAAGACATTTTAGCCAATGAACATCAACATTAGCCTCAAAACATCTACATTTTTTAATACTAGAAAATAAGTACAAAATAGAAAACCTTCATTAATGGGTCTTTTAGGTTCAACTATCCTCCTCTTAAGAGGGATCTTGTTAGATAGATACCTCCACAAGCTTGCATGTTTAAGTTGAATCTGTGTTTCAAGGGGTGGCCTAAGGTCCTGCAAATAGGTTGCATGATAAGGGACTCCAATGGAATTTTGATAAAGACAACATCTAAGAAACTCATGCTTGGGACCAACATTGAATTGGAAACTTCATCATTCATTCTAGGCCTCCAATTGGTAGAGTCATGCATGATTGATTTGGTTACCATAGACCAAGACCCAATGGTGATAATAATTTATAATAAGAAAAGATAGCTAGTAAATTGGAAGATAAACAACATCCTTTATGAAGCTAGAAATATCCTAGACTCAATTTTTTTTCTTTGGGGATATAATAGACATAAGGATGAAGAATGCACTTTCTTTCAAGGTGGATATAGTTGTGATGTCATTAAACAACTTCTAAGGTGGGATTTTATTGAAGGAGCCATATAGCTTCATTTGAATTCTCATATTTCATCATGTTTGTTTCCAACCTCTTTAAAATCATAAAGGACAAAGAAATGATGAAGAATTTGGGGTGGTATTACATATGGCAGAAGTGTCATGGAAATTTGGATTTTGCAATGGACAACATGGTGCATGTTTTTTGAGGTTCTTTTCCCATAATTGGAAAGGGATTTCATGGCTTGGCTTTCATTGGTATTTTTTGGAGGTGGAGGAGCATCTACATGCTTTGGTCTAGGAGGTGGAGGAGTATCTACACATTTTGGTCAAGGAGGTGCTAATCATGTAATGGTTCTTGTCAAGAAAGGATGGCCTATAGTCACCATAAGTGGATTCTACGGAGGTGTATGCCTCTACATAAAGGTCCCTTAATCTAGAACATTTCAATGTGGTAAGGGAAAAGAAGGCTATCAAATTCCTACTATGAAATATTGGTATTGTCAAATGCCCAAATGGCTCATTTGGCTTCAAGGTAATTAAGCTTGAAGATGGTGTCTACCAATTTTTTATATAATGTATAGATAATACATAGAAAATATATTAGCAAACATAATTTAGTCCCTTCTTAGTAGACTTGTTCTACCCTCTTGGCATACTTGTAACATTTTTAGGTTATATATTAAAAAAATGAAACACGTCCTTGTTAATAAGGGCAATAATATATTATAAAGCTATTTTTCATATATATATATAGGAGAGGGGTTTTACTCCTCACATGACTGATAAAAGAAGTATAAAATAGAAATCTTAAATTTCTAACAAAGCAATAATTTTTATGTATTTTGTTTAATAAATACTATGTTCTTTTATTAGACAAAATACGAAGAATTGGGCTTTATAAGTAGAAAAGCTTGGCTATTAAAAAAATATATCTTAGAAGACAAAAAAAAAGAAGTAAAGTAATATCCGTATTTCAAAGATTGATGAAGAATAATCTGATTGAGACTACATATATTGTTTTAGAATGCACCATGTAAAATTTGTGGCATCAACTAGTTACAAAAATTAAAGTGTGAAAAACTAATAGAAATTGGATTAGGAAAAAAATCTAAACATTTTTTGCGGCATATAGTTTATGGTGCTGACATTGGTGGTGTGGTCACATCCTTTGATGATATAACTAAATTATATTTAGGAGCGGTTGTGTGAGGCTCTATTGGTCTTCACTATAATTGTAGATTTTCAATCTAATTAGTTTGTTGAAAGATATTCATCTTGAACTTGTAGTTAGAGTAGGAAAAAAAAATAGAACTAGTTGGGATCCTACTTCAACCAAGCCCGTATTGAGTTTGTTTTAACCCTAGTGTATTTTATAGAAGAAATTTAAGTGTGTGGTATATACCTAGAGTACTATGTACTAGGAAAATAAAATAACAACTTAAAAATTTGTGACAACCTATAGGATTTTAAAGTGTGTGAATGTTTTGTGTATGGCATGGATAGAGGGTAATGAAACAATCTTAGGTGCCAAGGGGTTTTGGTATGATTCTATAGGTTGAGTTATGGGACAAGTTATTAGGGTGGCAATAATAAGAAGCTATAGGAAGAATTGTAGTACTTCATGGAAATAATAAAAATGGAAGAAATTAAAGGGTAAAGGTAAGCCATAGAAAAAAAACATAGAGGAATACTGATGGAATGGAGATTGTAATATTCAAAACTCTAAGAATGACTTCCAAAAATGCTACTTCAAGCTTCCAAAAACTCTCAAGAATCAGAAAACCACATGAAAGGTTCATGATTATAATCTCTCTTATAGAAACTTCTAAAACTATCCTATCCTTGATTGAGTGGAGAAAGATCTAATTGTTTTGACCATAACAAGGATTTGTTTTCAAATCAGACCTCCCTAATTGGGAGGATTTTGACCACCAAAATATTAGGGATTCATGAGATGTAAATTTACTTTTGACATATTATTTAGGGCAACATTTTACCTTAGTTGGAAGTTTCCCTTTTAAACCAAATAACCATGTTTCATGCAACCCCTACATGTTTGCCTCTCCTTCTTCTAGAGAAAACATCATGTTATAATTCTTCCAAATAAAGGTAATGCCAACTCTTACTCTTCATCCAACATCAAGGGCTCAAATAAATGTAGTTTTCTACATTAACTATAATTCATTTCTAAATATAGTGACAAATCAAATTGACAAACATGCTTACCAATTAGTTACAAAATTACAAAGGATCCATAGTTTAGGGGATTTATATTTCATATTATTCCTTAGATTCTATATTTTTTAGATACAACAAAACCTTGTTACCCACCTTAAACTTGTGCTTGGTCCAATGTTTATCATGTCCTCTCTTGTGCCTTTCTTGATTTCCAACTTCTCACTCACCCAAAGATGTATTCTCCAAATATGTTCAATGAAATTAGCAACCTTATCAACTATTGAGTCAACATTTTCTCCCTTTTCTTGTGACTATTCCACAAGAACACAAATGAGCCTAGAGCCAAATACCCATAACATGTTTTAAAAGGAAAAACATTGTCAAAAATAAGTCTAGTTATATGAATGTAGGAATATATGCAAGAGTAGCAATCCACAACTTAAGAAGATTCATATTATATCCTTTAATTAATTAAACTAATTCTCTTTTGAATATCTCAAGTTGTTCATTTATTTAAGGACATAAAGTGTTGCTTCTCTTTAATTAGGTGTACATATTTTCTATATGACACACCAGAAATTACCAAGGCACATGGAATCATGGTCTAATATGATACTCTAAGGAAAACCAGTGTACCTACACTTAAAAAAAAAAATTAGCTATAGATCCTTACATGTTAATGCCTTTTTACATGGATTAAGACACATATCTTACTAAATCTATCAACCACAAGAAATTATATCTAATCATGAAATCTTATTGTCATGAGAAATCAACCTATGTGATCCATGATATGATTTCCTATGGTTGAGAAGGTGTGATGCTAAAATATACACACCACAATAAATTAGATAGGGTGCTAATGACCTTAAATACTCCATCCACCTTAGAGGTGTGAGCCTCTCTCAAGAAAATTGATCTCCTCTCTTTTGGAATGCACAATAAATCCATCTTGAAGAGCAAGCCAACTTTTAATCAATGTTACTCTTAGGAAAAAATTCATCTTTCTTAAATTTCTTAAGCTATTGATAACTCTCTAAAGTCTCATTCATGATCATATTCCTTTGCTTAAACCTACTAAATATGAAAGGTTCAAGAAGAGATAAGATACTAACCCTTGTCAACAATGGTGGACTAGATAACAAAACAACAAGTACATTGTTTTAAGCCTCTTTATGACCAAGTGGAAATTTCAAAGGAAATACATCCACTTGTAATGACATGGTTTTTGGAGCTTCAACAATGTCTTTAAATATTTTAATGCTTGTTGGATATTCAATATTGGATTTAAATGATTGTTGCTTCATGTGAACTATGGTCTCTTAGCCCAATAAATAATGCTTTAACTTTTTTATTGTTGGCACCAAACATAGAGTTTATTTTCATAGGTACAATATCTAAAGAAAAATCCATGAATCATATCTAAATAATATCACCCAAACCCATATCCCTACATTATGATAACTCCCATAGCATAGTGACTAACATTTATCTCTATCTCATATTTTTTATACATTCAAAAGAGCCAACATGGGCACATTGCTACTAATGTTACCCAACTCCTCAAAGGCTCTTTGTTATATATTAGTTCATTCATTTCTAGGACATGTTATTGTAGACAACAGGAACAAGGAAATCCTATCTTATTCATTGCATTAAACACTCCCTTTCTATTTTAGTACCGCAAGAACATAGCCCACTCCTTGTTGTTGCTCCTACAAGAATCACAACATTCAACATACATGCCTCGACTATACATTCAACCCCGAAGATTCCAATCAAGGAAATGCAACCATTGAAGGGCCAATCACTTGCAATGTTTCAACAAAACATGAGACACACAAAATACCTCCTAATTGATGTGATGAACTTTATAGGCCCAAAATTACTCTTGAAAATTGATACTAGGCTACGTGAGGCTTTCCCCCATCAACAACACTTGTGCTTCAGTAGAAGATCTATCATTCTTGTAGGCGAATTTGCACAACTACCCCCTCTTATGGACAAACCTATATATGCCTCCAACATAGATGTGAAAGCCTTATGGGAACAATTCACTATTATTGTCACACTAGAAAAAATATTTCGACAACATGGGGACACTCAAGCCCAAATTGACTTCTGAAGAACTCTACAAAACATTTGTAATGTAGAACCAAATGAAAAGATTGGTTTGAGCTACTAATGAGTCGCACAAACACAATACTATCAAACAATGAAAACAATTTGTCTTTTGACCTAGCAATGCACCTATTTCTGACCAATGACTCAATTGGAACACAACAAAAAAATGATACAACTATTAAATATTCCTATTGCACTCAGTATTGCAATAAAAACATTTACACAAAATCAAACATCGACAATGATGTTGACCAACTTCCCCATGAACTCCTACTATGTAGAGGCCAACACATCATTCTAACTACAAACCTATGGATTCAGGTAGGCCTTTTAAATGGTTCTCTTGGAGAGGTTTTAGATATTGTATACATAGAAAGCTCTAAACCACTGAATTTACCATTATATGTAGTAATAAAATTTGATACTTACAATGGCCCACCTTGGAGCATACATTCTCCAACAATTATTCCAATATCACCTATATCTCTAGGTGCTCACAGGCAGTTACCACTATGCATGGCATGGGAAATTACAATACATAAATCCTAAGGATTAACAATCGAAAGAGAAACAATCGATATAGGTAAAAAAGAAAGATAAGGAAATTGACTTTTACAGCTATATCTAGAGTTAAATCAATACATAGACTTAGGATCAATCCACCGTTTTCCTTCGATCAATACTCAAGAATGAAGAACAATCCATACACAATTATCAAGAAAAAAGAAGAGCTCCGACTACATCTTCTCTCTTTATGATGAGTATAGGTACACATACATAAACACACCACTCTCTCAATAAACTATATTTGTTTAATTTTCTCTTTACCATATTCATATAATACATATTATTGTTTCTATATTTACACCACATTTGCAATCACATGCAGGTGGATGTTCCAGAATCGTATATCCTGCAACAGTTGCTTCAATCTAAAGAATTTTTCCCAAAGTATGTTGAAAGCCTCTCACCAAAGTCTACCAATGGTCATTTCCAAGACATATAGACATCTTTCCAACTCATGGTTGCAGATATTGAATGATTCCACAACTCAACACTTGATCCAAATCCACTTCAAAATCAACAGAATATTGAGCCAATTCCAATGCTTAATGAATAAATCAGAAAATCCTTTGTAAACAATCCATCCTTTCAAATTGATCCATGTCAAGAACATGAACCAAAGAATACTGAAGACAACACCGCACAACATCAAGATCAAGAACCCGTACCTCCAATATACTACCATGATCTAATGAGAATTCTCCAATACATACAAGATGACACAAATGATTATCATATCCATATACCACCTACTCCTCCATCTACCCATGAGATGCTTACTCTTAAATGTACACGTAGATGTTCTGCAAAAACAAGAGTCTCCTACTCTAAACATCATTATCAATGAGCAAGAGTCTTCTACTCTTAAATATCAGAAATCTTGCATAACTTCTTGGTTTTATAGAAATTAAGGAATAGAGATAACTCTTAAACACTAGAGGGAACTTTTTCTATTGCAAACACCAACATGGGGAGGATGTAGAGTCCTTATGATAAAACTGCTATCAATGCTACAACTATTCATAACTTCAATCATCATTCACGCATCATCCCATCCACAAATTGTGCCCAAATACATGAGAACACTGTATATCCAAGAAAGGAACAAATGAATGAGGTAAAATAATCATTGAAGAAAAATGGACAAATAAAATTCAAATGGATACCAAAAAATACAAAACAAAATCATCTCTATCAACCTCCATTAGTCAAAAAAACTATGGGGAAAAAATCAAGAAGGGAAGTTCATCCACCAAAAAAATCCAACATTGCACAGGAAAGCTTCAAGAGTGACCTACAATATATATGAAAAAGTTTTTCCCAACCGAATATCCATATCCACCTACCATTGCTCATCCTCCCAAGTTTGAAAAAAAAAAGATCCAAACTATCAACCAATCAATCTACATCTCATATCTCTCAATGTACACCACCATAAACTTTGACATCCATGATATCCAAATCTTGCATTAACCATGTTTTGACAACAACTCTTTATCATAAGGACTCTAATGGCTCCCTATCATGATGTGTGCATCTAGATGAGGTTAACTCCGATATTTGCAAAGAAAAAAAGACACTTCAAGAAACAAAAAAAAAAAGAAAATACACAAGAAAAAATTGTCCTTTATTGAGAACCACTATAGTGGAAAAAAGGTGTCATGTATAATTGGACATCTACGTGTGCCAAATCAGGTAGAAGCATCTTACCCCATCCATAATAAATCCAACACTCCATCCATCTTATCCATAATAAACCCGTTCATCCATGAACCATCTACCAAATCCATGTTCACCCATCACCATCCATATTCCAAATAATCTTGATCTTGGTCGATGTTTACTGTACACTTAGCACTTGCTTATGGTATGTTTCTTGACATGGGTCATTATCATTCACCGTACCCACCATTATTTGAGCCATCATCTATTCTCCAAATGACCATCCACAATCCAAATTTTAATCCCTGTCATCCTTTGCATGCCTCACATATCCATTCATCCATTCATTTATCCATGCATCCACCCATTACATTCCATACACTGCTACAAACTAGGGGCAAATACTTACATCTTGCTTCAAGAAAACATCATGATCTATATCCATCAACTCATAATATAAATTAGTATTTGTCTATTTAGAGGATTGTGCCATCTTAGTTTACACATACATATATTCTTTTCATAGAATAAAGGAGTATGCAAAACATGCTAGAGGTGTTCTCTATATAAATTACAAACAATTTGTATGTAATTCAAACAAAATTATATATATTTGGGAGTACGCAAAACATGCCAAAGGTGTTCTCTATATATTACTGACATTTTCTATATAATTCGAACAAGATGGAATAAACACATTGTATGTTTACTTCTTTATTTTGTGATAGAGATGGTTATACACCCATTATCTTTTCGTAATTTGTTTATTTTCTACTGTGAGATAAAAACTTCATTTTTTTTGGTACTGGTGTCTAGTTGTATCTCCAAATATGTATTACATCCACTTTGTAAAAATATACAAACAATATTATACAAGTGTTAAACTGCACATCACACCCCCTCTTCTCTATATTTTTCTATCGACGTAACCCTTGCACCCCCTCCAGTGCAAGTGCTAGTATATTAGTTCATTTGAAGCCATTTCTAGGACATGTTATTGTAGACATTGAAATCTCTAACCCAAATTCTCATACCCTCAACTTCATCTCAACGCCTAACAAATTTCATTCATTAAAACAATATCCTACATTAATTAATCCACAACATACTTTTAATCCACTTTAAGAAAACATAAAATAAATAAAATAATTCATTATCCATAATTAATTTAATAGATCATGATAAATTAAGCAAATAAATCAAATTAGTTAACTAGATTAAAATAGTTCACAAAATTTGCAAAAAGGAAAAATCAAAACCAAAGTAGTTAACTCTCTTGAGAGAAATAAATAAATGTGTCCATCAAATCAATTATTCAATTAATTATATTAAATAAACATAATCACCCTATCATCATCCACTCAACCTTTCATTGGATAATATTTCGATCTAATATCAAATCCTAGTATTCATTCATATCCTCAAAATCCTATAATCTGGAATCAAAACCTTGATTTTTAATCATCGTGGTCTCGATTTGAGCAAATAAAATACATGTTGCCAAAATGAGCAACACACAAATATTACAATCAAGAGGATATCCATAACACTCTAGCGAGGTTTGTGTGTTGCATTAGAATAATGAGTTAAATATTATTTTCTTTTACTTTTATTTCTCATGCTTATAGTTCTATTGTGTAAAAACATTTCTTTGAAAGAAAAGGATTTGATGAATTTTTTCAAGCATTGGATTGGCCTTACAAATCTCCTTGCTTTGGTATGCTTATGTTGGAATCAATTTGATCCTTTGTCCATAGTTCAATAGTTTAGTGTTCAAATAAATGTATTTCTACACAAGAGTTGAAATCTAGTTTGAACTTGAATGCATTCTTTTTTGTATTTGAATCTAATTCTTAATTATTTTGTTCTTAGTCTTGGATCAAGATTGATGGTCCAACCCTAAGCTTATTTAAGGACCATAACTTTTGCTTTTATCCCCAATTGCAATCATGAGTATAAGTTGACCCAAATTCAACTATCCATTGCCCATTGACTTAATCTCAAAACATTCAAATTTGAATGCTAGAGTGTTTAAAAAAAGGAAGAATACCTATGTCATTTTAGAACCATTGCTTATCCATCGATCATATCATTCCCATTGCATACCAAACTCACAATTGCATAAACACGTGCACTCATAAGGATAGATACATAGGTATTTATATTTTGTTTGGCATGTCTTCAAACTTGTTAAACATCATTGAATTGGTACAATGTGATTGATTTCCATTAAGATAAGATGTGGATTCTCCCTTGTTGATAGTACTAGTGCTTTTAAGTAGCACCCCAGGAGTACACAGGCAAAAAAAGTTTTTAGATATATAAAAATTTCTAGTTCAAGGCCACAAATCTAGGTTCAAGTATGCATAGTAGGTTCAAGACTATGAATCCCCAATTAGGGACACATGTGATTTTGAAGCTTGATAGACTGCATGTCATTTTCCATTTTGTCAAAACTTCATTGTTATAGATATGTTAATAAAAGTCAAAGTAGGATTTAAGGTACACACTACAACATAAGATTTATTGTTGCATATAAAACTAAGCACTTCTATCATTCTTTGTCAATTTTAACATGTATTTCAATATTTATTTCTATACTCATCTTGATTCTATTCTTATATCTAAATTGATTGTAACTGTAATTATCTTATTATATTAATTAATCTAGATATCTAAAAAATATATATTTCTCTTCTTAAAATATTAAAAACCACTAGCAATAATTAACAGTCCTGTTAAAAATACTTTAAAAAAATTAAAAAATTATACATCAAATTAATATCTAACTTTCAGAAAAGTCCAATATGTCATTTTATATTAGATAATAATAATTAATTCAAAGTCTTCTTTTTTCTTTTTTTGGGGGTCTAAGCCACCCTTGCAATCAAGCTACAAATAAAGAGAAAGTGAATGTAAAGTCGTTTGATTAGATGTCTACGCCCATTTCTCTCTTTTTTCCCTCTCTACAACTGAAAAGTGAAAGCAGGCCAAATAAGGACTCCTCCAATTATGTTTATAATAACTGTTGTATGGACTCCACCAACAATAATACACTCTTTCGGCAAGCTTTGCTTTGGGCAGCTTCCCCTTGCCTTCACAAACGGTAAGGAAGAAGCAAAGAATATAATGATTTTTCTCTCTCTCTATATATAACACCCTCAGACAGTTTGATGAAGGACAAGAAATTGAACAATCTCTTCATAACTATTTGTATTCCTAAACAATCTCTACTCTCAGTTAGAGGCTCAAATTCTAGCAGCTGATAACATTATCTGACATCAAAATGGGGGTATTCTTCTGTCTCAACTCTCTCATCTTTTTGAAAAATAGTATTAAGTTGACATCTTTAAACTAAATATGATTCTTCTGTTTCAGTAACAGAACAGCTATTTAAAAGTCTATAAACTCAGAATGTTTTGGACATGTTTTACTAAGAGACCACCTGTGTTGAGTGTGTGCAGGTAGTGGAGGTGAGAGTGGGTATGCACTGTGAGAAGTGCATACAAGAAATCAAGAGAGCAATAAGAAGACTGGAAGGAATGGAGAGTTACAGAGTGGATAAAGTATTACATAAAGTGACTGTGACAGGGGACATCACAACCAAAATGGTGTTGAAGACATTGATAAGATCAGGGAAGCCTGCCTCTTATTGGGTCAATTAATCAATCCCATTCAACAAAGTTCAGAAAGAGGTCTTGAAGGAATTTTAAATTTAACATCAAGGAGGGGTAATTTTTTTATTAAATCAAGAAAAAGTTACAAAGCAAGGGCATTAAATAGCCCTATCAAGTCCACCAAGTGATCCAGCTGTTGAGACAAATCGGGGGTAGTTGATCCCGATCCACCAAATTCCAGTCATGAATATGATCAGAAGCCCATTTAGCCAAACAACCAGCAACACCATTCCATTCTGTAAGAATATGAGTGAAGGTAATATACTCCAAGAAGCAGAGAGAGTGAGAATTTGTTAACAATCAAAGCCAACTGCCAGATTCTATAAAAAGATGCTTTGGAAGGAATTCTTTTATAGTTCACAAATCAGATTCTATAAAAAAAAGCTGGAATCCAGCCTTGTATTTCTGTGCTTTTAGTTTCAGAAGCAATGGATTTTGCAAGAGTCCAAATTGAATATTTTCCTGTCTAGATCCAACTGTGATTCTTTGTGTATTATGAGATTATATTATTCTTTGTTTATTTGGGCCCTAGGTTGTGGTGGGGTGTTTTTAAAATTTTAATGTAGCTTGTGGTGCCAGTAATAAGTCTGCATATCTTATTTGCATTAGGATGAAGGCTGGAAGCCCATTCTTTTGGACACTGTGTAGTCTAATGTAGGGGAACAAAAGCCTTATGATAAGGATTATTTTTTGCATATACTGTGGCTTCATAACTGCAACTTTTGTTCTTTTTTATGAAGGCGGTTTCTCAAAATCTTTATTTTCTAATAATATTTGTATGTTGTAAGTGTATTTTTTTCTTGTTCTTCTGCTTGGATGCTTTTTGTGACGTTTTACTCTATTGAAGTGAACTGTCAAATTTTTCAATTATTAATTCGTTTGATTTTGTTTCTAGAAAATGTCTGGTTATTTTTTATTGTAAATAATTTGTAAGAATTATTTTAATTATGATGAGAGTTATGGGATTAATAGTTGAATGTAATGGTGTATGTTCATAAGATATTCTCATAGCTGACAAAACAATTGAAATCTTAAGAAATTTTAATCCATCGGTGGTTCCATATTGAAGTTAAGTAAAATTAAGACATTTTAGCCAATGAACATCAACATTAACATAAAAACATCTAGATCTTTTAATACTAGGAAATAAGTACAAAATAGAAAACCTCCATTAATGGGTATTTTAGGTTCAACCATCCTCCTCTTAAGAGGGATCTTGATAGATGGATACCTCCACAAGTTGGCATGTTTAAGCAGAATATTGATGGTGTTTTAAGGGGCGACCTAAGGTTCTAGAAATTAGGTTGCATAATAAGAGACCCCAATGGAATTTTGATAAAGAAAACATCTAAGAAACTCATACCTAGGACAAATATTGAAGTAGAAACTTCACCAGTCATTCTAGACCTCCAATTGGTAGTCATGCATGATTTTTTTGGTCATCATAGGGGGTTGGGCTCAATGGTGATAATAATTTATTGTAGGAAAAGATAGTTGACAAACTAGAAGATAAACAACATCCTTTACAAAGCTTGGGAAATCCTAGACTCTCTTTAAGTTTTTCTATGGGGGATATAATAGAATGAGGATGAAGAATGCACTTTTCTTTCAAGGTGGATATGTTTGTGATGTAATTAAACAAGTTATGAGGTGGAATTTTGTTGAAGGAGTCATATGCCACTGTGTGAATTCTCACATTTCATCAATGTTTGTCTCTAACATCTTTGAAATCATAAAGGACAAAGAAATGATGAAATATTTGGGGAGAAGTGTCGTGGAGATTTAATTTTTTAATGGACAACATGGTGCATGTTTTTTGAGATTCTTTGCCCATAATTGGGAAGGGATTTCATGGTTTGGCTTTCATTGGTATTGTTTGTGAGGTGGAGGAGCATCTGCAAGCTTTGGTCTAGGAGGTGGCAATCATATAAGGGTTCTTGTCAAGAAAGGATGGTCTAAACTTACCAAAAGTGGATGATACAAAGTTTTGTGCTTCTACAAAAAGTCCCTTAATCCAAAACATTTCAATGTGGTAAGGGCAAAGAAAGCTATCAAATTCCTACTATAAAATATTGGTATGGTCAAATTCTTGAATGGCTCATTTGGATCCAAGGTAATCAAGCTTGAAGATGTTGTCTACAAATTTGCTATATAATGCATAGGTAATACAAAGAAAATATATTAGTAGACATAATTTAGTCCCTTCTTAGTAGACTTGTTCTACCCTCTTGGCATATTTGTAAAATTCTTAGCTTATATACTAAGAAGATGAAATACTTGTTAATAGGGGCAATAATATGTTGTGTATATAGGAGAGGGTTTTTACCCCTCACTTGACTGATAAAAAAATAAGTATAAAATAGAAATATAACCTTTCTAACAAAGCAATAAAAATATATTTAAACTACCTCAAATTATGTATTTTGTTTAATAAATGTTATGTTATTTTCCTAGGTCCAATATACTAAGAGCTAGGTTTCAAACATAGAAAAGCTTGGCTATTAGTAAATACATGCTTAGAAGATAAACAAAAAGTAAAGATAATATCCCTATTTCAAATTTTGATGAAGAATAATTCCAATGGGAGTACATAGATTGATTTATAATGTACTATGTTAAATTTATGGCCCCAACCAGTTACAAAAAATAAAAGTGAATAAAATTAATAGAAATTGGATTAGGAAAATAATCTAAACAATTTTGGTGGCATCAAGTTTGCAGTGTTGACATTAGTGGTGTGGTCACATCCTTTGATCATACAATCATTATAGTTTAGGAGTGGTAGTGTGATGCTCTATTGGTCTTCACTATGGTTGCAGGTTTTCAATATGATTTTTTTGTTGAAATATATTCATCTTGAACCTATAGTTGGGATAAGAAAAATGTTTAGAACTAGTTGCAATTGTACTTTATCCAAGTGAGTTTGTTTTAACCCTATCCTATTTTATAGAATAAATCTGAAATGTGTAGTATATGTACCTAGAGTGTTATGTACTAGGAAAATAAAATAGCAACTTCAAAAATTGTAACAACCTATAGGATTTTTTAAAGTGTATAATTGTTTTTGTATGGTATGGATAGAGGGTAATGGAACAATCTTAGATGCCAAGGGGTTTTGGTTTGAGTTTATAGGTTGAGTTATGGGATGAGTTATTAGGGTGGCAATAATAAGAGGTTATAGGAACAATGGTAGTACACCACGAAAATAATAAAAGATTGAAGAAATTGAAAGGGTAAAAGTAAGCCATATTAAAGAGATAGTTTCATAGAGAAATATTATGGGATGAATGTTACAATATTCAAAACTTTAAGAATGGCTTCCAAAAAAGCTTCTTTGAGCTTCCAAACACTCTTGAGAAAGAGAAAGCCACATGAAAGACTCATAAGATTGTAAATTTATAATAATATGTAGTATTATAAGATGTATCCAAAAGATTTTAAGAGATGATCAACAGAGAGTTGAATTCTTTAATATTAGAATTTTGTGTAGATGAGGATCATTTTAAAAATATAATACATTAAGAGAATTGGATTTTCAAATGTTCTTGTATGGTTCAAATCTTTGGGATGCAATGATATCTAAATCACTATAGAAATCATGATACTATTTAGGTGGATATAGACTTAAAAAAAATACAAAGAGAAGTTTAGGAATATAAGCTTGGTTGCTTGGCATCCATACTTATTGTTAAAAGGCTAAGGAAATATCCAAATGTGACCTACAACATGTTACAAACATGGAAACCAAAATTAATGTAATGCATATAATATAAATTACAAAAGTAGGCAATTTTTGAGTGTACAACCAATTACTTAGATGTGGCCCTATATGCCTAAAAGATAGTTGGGATGGGCTCATCCTAGTCCTTCCTTCCAATATCATAAATATTCAATACAATGTTCCCCAAGATCTTATTGAATGTTTGCATTGTATCATTTTCTAATGGTGGTAAGGTAAACTCTTATGGTTTTGCACCATGAACTCATTCAATAACACCTATACTATCTATAAATGGAACCCTTGTCACTAGTCAAGATAAGTGGGAAACTAGATCTTGTAACAAATAGTCTCAAATATGAATAATACAATATTCTATAAAGTAGTCCCATTTGGTGCAAATGTTGTCCAATGAGTGAGACAATTAGTAATAGTGATGATGAAACATGCATCACTTTTGTGTATGGGAGGGTTTATGGCACCCACAAAATTAATGCCCCGCTTCTCAAAAGGTTATTATGATATAATATGTACATGCCAGAGGTATTTCATTCCTTCTATTAGATTTCCAACCCTTTGACAAATGTTACAATTGTACATATAGTCATGCACATCTTTGAGGGGAAAAGAACACCATTTTTAAAATAAAAAAATATTTTGTGTAGTCACATGACCATGGTAGTGCCCTCTATTTTACCCCTCATGGTATTCATGCAATACAAATTTCTTCTTGTGCTCTATTATACACTTGCATGAAAATCATTTGTGCAAATGCTACATAATGTTTTGTTTATGAGTTTGTATGGGGTTGAATTCACAATCAATTGCTTATTTTGCATATTTTTGTATGATGAGGAAACCTATCACAAAATTAGAATTCCCACTAAGTCCTTAACCCATATGACACTACATCAACTCACACAAGTATTTATTCGGTATCCCATTGTCAATAGGTTAAGTTACTCTCTTGTTTTAATCCATGATGTATGGTTTGGGCTTGCATGGTGCTTTTGTGGGTGTGCCGCTATCTTAAATCACACTTATATAATAGAATTAGTGACATGTAGAGCCACCAATGTAGGACTGGAATTTTCATTACATATTTCAAGTCTTTGTGATTTGTAAAGAGCAGAAAAGGTGTGGCAAGTAGATATTATTTGAAATTTTAAAATGCATACACTATTGCCAACACTTTCTACTCAGTCATCATATAATTCCTTATTGTTATTATTTTATGACTTGTAAGTTATAATAAATGATCTACATTTTATTCCCCATGGTTCGCAATTATTGTGCCAATGGTAGTAGTAGATGCATATGCATGCACTATGGAACAATGTGTTCCCAATGGGAATATATGATTGGTACAATTTCAACCTTTACTTTAATTTGTTAAAGGCATGTTGACGTTCTTCTATCAAAAATAATTAATCACTTTTCCTCAATAGGTCATCCAATAGAGCATAAGTGTACACATATGTCCTCGAAATGCACACACCTCACATGTTGTCTTTAATTATAAAATGACCAACTTTTGTGAGATCAATCAACATCCCCACCTTACAAATCATGTGACCCAAAATATTGCCAAAGTGGGTCATGAAAGCAAGAATCTCCAAGTTAAGTCAAATTATCAATTAGTGAAATCTCCTAAACATGAGATGCAATAAGTCATTTTTGTGAAACACCATACCATTCATAGTCTAGTTATTCGTATAGAATTATAAAATTCATGGATGAAATCCTTGAATTTACTAACCACTATGTGTGAAAATACAATATGAGCATTCTATAAACTTAAAGGTGTGAAATTAGAAGTGCAATACCTCAATTTTACTAAGGATAAAATAGGTAAAAACAAGGATAACATTTTTTCACATTAATAATTGCAACACTAATGGTGAAGCAATACATGTTAATTCATGAGTCTTGTCATCATGTGAGACAACTGAGAGGATGCAAGGTGTGGAAATTCTTCCTATACTAATATAGGATGACATACAAACAAAAAATATGATCTAAAATAATTTGCAAGAAAGAAACAAAACAATTGAGTAATTCACCAAAATATAATGACATATCTTGGAAAAACCCTTTCAAGAAAAGCCTAACCTCTAAAATCTAAACCAATCTATTAATCAATAATAATATTAGTTGCAATACACTCTAGATAAGGAAACTTCATAAGAGACAACATCAACATTAAAAAATGGAGTAATATTAATAGCATAACAATATCTACAAAATACATAGTAGAATATCCATCCCAAGCACCAAATAAATAGAGAAATCAATACATGAAACCACCAAAGAGGAATTACAAAACCATGAGCTAATAACACCCAAAATTGGTGCTCAAATCCCCTAGTCAAATTCCAACACCAAATCCCAAGAAAAATCCTTCAACTCTTCTTATGTTTTATAAATGCTCTTTCATTCTTGATGTGGGAAGCCTAACTTCTATAAGCCATAACTTTTGTTTAGGGGACTTGATTGAGCCTATTTTTCTTAAATTAAAGATCTCAAAGGACTCTATGCCACCATAATTTTCTTTAGTTGGTTAAATACCATTTTGGTAATTTTTAGAGCTAAAAATAACCTCTATTGCCCAAATTTTATTTTTGAAGATTATAATGCAAGGTTGAGACACCTTTCCCAACATTCTTCCACTTTTCAAACACCTTTCAAGAGAAAAAGGAATACCAACACTGTCAAATATCTACTAGAAGCCAAGAGACCCATTTACTTTTTCACCACTTGAACTTCTCTATGCTAAATAGATTTGTCAAATAATTCCCAACATTCTCTAAAGTATCAACTTTTTCTAGCAATACCCTCCCCTCTTCCATCATGTAACAAATAAAAAGATACTATAGATCAATGTACATCGTGAGGATATGCACACTTTGACTACTTCTTCCTAAGAATATGAGGATTGAGTTGCAACCAAATACACAAAGATATTTAAGTGGGTACTTATCTCTTGTCCAAACCTCCATGGGTGGTTTATCCACTAGCATTGATGTAACAAAGTTCTTGATTAAGTAACATGTAAAATCATCTAATTTTTATGGAGCTTCTATTCCAATCCAAACACATTAAACACATTCCCAACACTTTTCATCAATGTTGTGTTCATGCATTCAACAACTCCAATCTATTGAAGGATATATGGAGTTGTATCAAAATCTACAAAATAATACTCACCACTATTATTCGTCCTCATAAATCAATCTTCAATAAACGACAAACAATACCAAGACTTTGACAAGGAAAATCTACATGACTAAATATATTAGAATAAATAAGGTCCAAAAAATTAGAAGATTTATGAGAACTAGAATAAATTGAACATGATTTTATTTTTCATAAATACCATGCAAAGAAAACCAAACTCAAGAGAAAAATTAGTAAACCCTCTACAATATTTTTCATTTTTCAAGGTTTGTAGACCTTTCTCACCAAAATGGCCAATGTGTTGGTGCTATAACATTTTCTTCTCAATTGGTAGTTTTCTCTTTGAGGTAAGAGTGTGCTTAGGTACCTATAATGCATGGTCATTTAAACTAGATACAATTGATCTCTTCACTACAGGTTCTAATGAATGAGGTGTAAACTCTATAGATCTATTTGTTGTGTCTTTTCACAAAAATACCCATTTTTTTCTTTTGGAAAAGTGAGGACCCCTTTTCACTTTTGGCAAGTTCTTGGGTTTAGGTGTTCCCCTTAGGATTGAAATTTTCCTCCTCCTCTTTAGTAAGTGCTTGTTGTTTCATAAGACCAAGTTTCAAATCAATTTCAAGTTGAGAGGTTTGCATTCCCAAAACCCACTAATAACCGATCTAAGATATATTTTCGATGGGTTTATGTTTTTATGTGCCTTCATTTCTTCCCTTTAGTCAATTTTCCAATTTATAAGAATCCAAATTTGATTAAGAATTAAGTCATCAACTTTTTGAAAGAGTTCCCAAAACCTCATCGTTGTCCAACGCAATTTCCATAACCCCTTTGACATCTGACATGGTTCTCAAAACCTTGTCGATAGCCAAAGTAGTTTCCCTAACCTTTCAATTGTCGACTCCCAAATCAATTTTTTTAACCATTTTAAATTTTAAATTTTGGTTGTTTTTGAAGTTGGAATTTTAAAGCGGTTTCACCACTTGTGTTTTCTCCTAACATTGTTCTCAAAACCTTTTCAAATGCCAAAATGGTTTCTTTAACCTTTAATTTTTTGGCATTTTTGAGTAGTTTTAGAACTTGCATCGGCTTTTGAAAAGGTTTTCAAAACCTCGTCGGATCTCAATGTCTATTTTCTAACTCATTCTTACTCTTAACAAAAATTTATGTTTTAAGTCATTATCGACAATTTGGGGTCATTTTTGAAACCTTTGTTAGAGACTGACAAGGTTTTCACAACCTTGTCAAGGTTTGATAATGTTTTCTTAAATTTTTCTTTTCAAATTGAAAGTCTTGCAAACTTTAAGTTTGTTAGAAAAAAGTAGTGGTTCTAAAAATTGTGTCAAATTCCAACAAGGTTTTTACAACCTTGTTGGGGTCCGGCATGGTTCTAATAACCCTATTGACACTAGCATGTTCTCAAAACCTCTTTGATGCTTGACTTAGTTTTATAACTTTGTAATTACAAAGAAGTGCATTTGTAAGCATAGAAAAAATTATGAGATTCTACAACCCCTATTGAATGTCGACAAGGTTCTCAAGTAAAGGCATATTCATTTCAAAGCATGTTTTCTAATTTTTTGGTAATTAATTATGGTTCTATTTCTCATTTGGTTTTGTAGATAAACAAGAATTCAAAGATGATGAAATAAAAAGATTAATTTTAAATCCCTATGCCAAGTCATATGTTTCCAAATGAAGCTACATCATGAAAAAGAGAGGAAGGGGTTGCTCCCAAAATGAAATCCCAAAACACATAAGGGATCTATGGATTCGGGGTCAATATGTCTTTGCTACAATGTGATTATAGAGCTCAAAGACATCATCATTCCCCAAATACTCGCAGAATAGGAAGAATGACACATAGAGAGTGAAAATAAAGAGAAAGCTTTTGGGTCAACACGGAAGAGACCTAAATGTCTCGACACCTTGCGTCATCCCCAAAAGGAAAACACAAGAAAAATGAAAAGGAAAATGTTTACGACATATAGAAGAATGCAGGTACAAATAGAGGAATGCACATGAAGAGAGATACATCAAACAAAACAGTATGGGGAGATCACATTATGCACATGTAATCACACAAAGAACATGAAAAAAAAAAAAAAACAAAAGACTAGTAAGGCACATGGGAGTCAACCTATAGCAGGCCGTCTGCATCCCAATCTTGATCAGTATATGCAGAAGGTAGATAACTAGCCAAAGGAACAACATCAAGTGCCAAACTAGGACAAAGCTATCTAAATCCTTGCCTCCACTAAGTGCAAGACAAGGATGAGCTGAGATAGGTGATGTGAATGAGCTCTTTGCAATAAAAAAAAAGATTTGCAATGAATGTTAAACATGTAATAGTGAGTATGCTATGATCCTACAACTATTACATAGCAAGGAGAAAAGTGCATGCTTTAAGTCAAGATGGATCCTAGGGGATCTAAATTTCTTCAATAATTCCTGTAAAGGATGACAATTATTGGTGTGATGTTCAAAGAATCTATGATAGGCACAATATGGTTCATTTTGACTAGTTTTCTTTTCAGTTAGATTTTCACGTTTAGGTGGTAATTTGATTAATCCCCAATGTAAAAGAACTATGTAAAATGCATTCTCGGTCTTGGATATTTTTAGTAGGTGATCAAAGGATTCAGGAAGATCATACGTCTCTTGTAGCTGAAGTTTTTGATGTTCATGCAGTTTTGGCTTCATCTTTGGTTTTATAATTTTTTAGGCATCAATTTCATCTTCTAATTGCAAGGCCTTTCCTTTTTTAGAAAGGATGTGTTAGGAGTAATAATGTGATCAAAATTTGTGTTTTATTTTCTCTTATGCATGGGAAATGTATTAGAAGTTGGTTGAGGAGGAGGAATTTTTTTTATAATGAGATGGACAAGGGTACATATAAAATCTATTCCTTGTTCATGCTTAAGCATCTTTCGTATGTTCCCTATGAGAGGAATGGCATTAGCAACAATAGGTTTGGTTCTCACAAAGTTTTGCAAAGATTTAATTCTTCCTCTATCCTTATGTTTTCTTGTGGGACATTAGCAACCATTGTTTGAACATCATTTACATTAGTTGTGGGTAGGGAATTCATTGAAAATGAGACATGAAGACTATGATCCATAGAGGGTTGATTAATATCAACACTATTAGTGAAAGAGTTGGAGAACCCAATATCCACGATAAATGGTGTATCACAGGATGACATGAGTCTCGAACTATGTCTCACAACAGTATTGCTAATAGGACACCAAGTTGTGAAGCTCATACAGATTTCACAAACTCAATGTACACCCAAAATGGATAAAAGGTAAAATACAATGAAGTAACCTAGAATGTAAAGTGCAATGCAAATATGTAAATGCAATTTTTAGATTCTAAACAATATAATTTTCTAATTATGTTATGCAAAAAAATGAAAATGATGTCTTGTAAATGCAATTTTGAATTCACCAATGCACTAAATTTATCAAATGAAGCTTAATATGATCAATTTTAAGTAACAAAAATTCTACAAACTGAAACAAAAATATGAAAACAACAAAAAAGAATATAGAAGCAAATGTTTTAATGCCCAAAAATTCAGGAAATAACCCTGATCAGGGACTCATTCACCCTAGGGCGAAAGGGTCCTAGCTTAGGGTTTTTAAAAATGTTTTTACAAATTTTTGAGTTGATTCTTGTGGTTTCTAGATTCCGATTTAAAATAGTGAGTTACAATTTGAATTTTTTGTGAAATTAAGGTTGAATGCAAATGCAAATTATGATAAAATGACAAACTAGGAGACCTAATTTGATGTGCAATTTTGGTTCAATTTTCAAATGCAAATGAATGATGATGCTATTATATGCAAATGATTTGCAAAATGACTAATTTTTTTGTATTTTTCAGATTTTAAGAGATGGAAAAATGCAAATCCTAAAACCCTAAATGAAATGCAAACTAATGCAAGTTACAACCCTAAATGAGATTCAATTCAATTCAATGCAATGCAAATGAATGAAAGATCTAGATCTAGGGTGAAAGTAGACTCCAAAATTAGAAAAATGCAATGATCAAATTCGGGTTCACGAAAATGAAAAGAAGAAAAATGGGTGTGTTTTGGGTGGATCAAAATATGGGTATGAACTACCTAGGGACCTATTCTTCCTCAATTCATTAGGAAATGATATAACCACCTCAAACTGACTAACAACCCTTCGATGAATCAAATTAAGGTGAGAATCTTCATATTTCCTTTTTTTGCAAGGAAAGGGGTCTTGGTCAAACAATACTTTGGGGAGAAAAACTAAAAATAGTAAATCAACACCAAAATGTAGTCTAAAACTTGGAATAGCTAGATGAAACTCAAAATAAGCAAAACCACAAATCAGATCACATATCAGAGAAGGGTAAGATGATGTGTACCAATCACCAAAAGTTAGTTTCTAAAGTTGATCTAGGAATCATTCGCCCAGGGGCGAATGGGTCCTGAGTTAGGGTTTGTCTGCAACTTTCAGGAGCCTCTGCTACAGATCTAAATCCTTCAATTTGTCCAGGTTTTAGGTTTGGAAAGCTGGAAATAAATTTTGCAAGTGATTTTCTGTGAGATGATAACTTTTATGACAACTTTGACAAGTTCTCCAATTTTTCTCTGCAAGAGATCTTCAAGATTTCTTCCACCTAAATCTGCAAACTCAAATCAAGAGGGAAAAATGTTTTGTTTTTGGTGAATGGGGGTTTGGCTTGGTCAAACCCCGTTTTGGTAATCAAACCTTGAAATGAAAAAATAACATGAAAGGAATGACGAATGAATAGTTCTCAATGTCACAACTCACCAAACCCTTGAATAAACCTTGGAATGTAAATTTTCAATTCACATGAAATGGCTTCAATGGATGTGGATCTTGAGCCTTGAATCTTGACTTGAAATAATGCTTTGAATACTTGAATGGATCATGAAACCTACATCATCATATTAGCTCCAATAACATGCATGATGCAAGAAGACTTTGATATGACAATTGGATCTTGATTGCTACAATAAATCTACTCTTGAATGCCTTGAATTTCTCTTGAATTTCTCTTGAATTGCTCTCTTAGATCAAAATATGCTAGCTTGAAAATCTTAAATGAAACTTAGTGAAATAACCTTATATTTATAGATATGTATCCTTAATTTCTTGAAATTCAAATATCACAAGCCGACATATGCATATGGATTTGAATATGTTAAAATACCACCAAAAACATAATTTAAATTTAGGTCCTAGGTCTAAGGGAGGATCCATGGGCAAATGGGTCCTAGGTCCCTAACCCTAGGACACACATTGCTCAATGAGAAGTGTTTTGTTAAGGCATTAATGAATGTTGGGTTTCCTCTTTGGAACATGTAATAAAATAGGCTTGGATTTGAATTAAGGGGCCAATTAAGGAAAATTAAGCTCAATTAATTAAATGAGCCCTAAATAAGTGTGAAAGTGTAAAGGGGTACACTTTACAACACCAAAAATAAGGCATAATTAAGTCCATTTTAATATTAATTCCAAATTAAGTGTGAAAATGTAAAGGTTAACATCTTTCTAGACTACAATAATATATTAAAGCATTACTTGGTCTGACACTATACAAATATGAAAACATTAATATATTTTTTATCCTCCTAAAAATGAAAAGATACAAGATAAAATAATTTTTATTTTTTTTTACACATATTGTAGAAGTGTTTGTATTGCCTTAAACTACATGCCTAGAGAAAAAATTACCTTTTTCTATGGCAATGTATTTTGATGATTAAATAACTGATTCATGGGTGTCGGTATACTCAAAACATGATGGTGAGGTCTATTTTGACCTATGAAGCATCAAAAACTAGCTATTGAACCAAAGACACCAAGTGAAACCCTTAAAGGTTTTGATCCACAAATGGAAATGTACATCTTCAAATCACCAATGAAGCTTTGATACCATGTTGGAAAGATGCATGTAATCATTGAAAGATGGAATAAGTGTGAACCCATAGGAGTAAGAACTAAATAATTGAAGCAAAAATCACAAATATTAGCAAGAAACAAATTGATGAAAATAATATTACACAATACATAAGATCTTATTTCAATAACAAAGAGGATAAAGTTCAAACTATTACAAAGGCTTGAGAGATAAAATCAAGCATGAGATGGGCATTTAGTAAATGACCAAGAGTCTAGTCCTAACTAATGATAACTAGGTGAGTCATTAAGTGAGGAGACCAAGTAAACAACTCATTAAATATAGAAGATGTTCTCAATAATATGATACCTTTTTGAAACCTGCACAAGTAGACACCTAAGAAAGCTTATCCTATGTGCATAAAAAATCTAGGATAATACAATAAATAATGCATTAACATAGGCTAATTATTTTTTTATGATATACTTTTTATCATTTTCATAATATTTTTTACAAGAGGTGTATATGGAAGAATATGAGCATGTTGCATATTTCAACAAGGTATTTTGGTTCTTAAGAAGTGGAAACATATCAAGTTTGAACCTCGTCAAGTTTACTATCCTCTAGAAAACTTCTCTAGTAACTAAGCCATGTGTGCCAAAGGAGCATGGAATTTTATCTATGAGAGAAACACACATCATTTTTGTGGGTTAGTTTAGAATGAAAAATGGTGCATAACCTCCAACATTATGTATTGTAGCCATATTTGCGTGATAATGTTTCAAAATTCATTGGGAGTTGTCAAATGTGTGTTTAAATAAGTCCACCAATAGTAAGTTGGGGTTGTACCAACTATTTCTTTTGCATAAGAGGCCTTGGGAGAGTGCCTCCATGGGCTTTGTTGGAGTTCTTCTAAGAATCAAGTATGGGAATGATTACATTTTTGTGTTTGTGGATCATTTTAACAAGATGCGTGTACTAATGACTTGTAGGAAAATAACTAATTGGACAATAAAGATTCAAACATGTGTATTTATTCTTCAAATATGTGTAGGTTCACATTGGTATTCTAGAAAGTATCATATCCAATAAACATTCAAGATTCTTCAACAATATTTGGTGCACATAATGGTAAAGTATGGACATAAAATTGAAATTATCTACATCTTTCCATCCTCAAATGAATGGGAAAATCAAGATTGTGAATATAATGTTGGTACTATTGGAATTGATAACTTGAACCCCACATCTCCCAAAATTCACTTACAACCAAAAGACCTATCATATGAAGAGAGAAAAATCCAATGATTTTGCTATGCAACCTTGATAATTGAATTGATCCAAAAAAGAATCTAATATTGAATGAATGTTGGATTGAATCCGATGATTACAATAATGAATAATGAATTCTTGTAAAATAAAAAAAGAAACCCTATATGAAACCTTAGGTGAGGTTACATTAGATCATGGCATTTGGCTTCGTCCTATGCCTGAGACAAGAAAACACATGACCTATATATAGAAAAATCACTCCTATTCTTAGCTTAATTGTAATAAATTAAAAAGGGAACCTATTTAATTAATTAAGTGATTATCCTATTTACTATAAAAGGTACAACTACTAAGGGGCTACATAAGTAGTATCCCAAGATTTGGGATGAGCATTTGGTGCATATTCAAAATTCATTTATCAACTAATTTTTCTCTATTTGAATCACATCTTAATTTTATGTCACCTAACCTACTTGATATTTGTTTCAAATAGTCAAGTAGGGGAATTGAAAAAGAGGATTTGGAAGTTAAAAGGCTAAGAAATTTGTGGATAAGGTAAGGAAAATGCATATCTAGGTTCAAAAAAGATTGAAAGAGTCTTATCTCAAGTACAAACATGGACATGATCAACATAAAGTGAAACATGATTGTCATGTTGGTGATAGAATGTGGGTCTACTTGGGCTAGGAGAGACAACAAGGGATTTCATAGACATTAAAGTCATTGAGTTATGGTCCATTTGAAATCATAAAAAAGTAGGACAAAATTAGTTTTGTTTATATTTGCCAAAGTAAATGAAAATATTCTCAATGTCCAATTTTGATGAGTTGTATGTGTTCAAGCCTCCCATGTTGGATGAAGAGAAAGAAGAAGTTTTGTTGGCTTCATTGGAAGATTTTTCATCTAAAGATATGAAGGAGCTAGAAAATGACATCCTTATTAACAATATGGTGAGGAAAACTAGGCATGATGAAATTTAATTATGGTTGATTAGATTGAAGGGACAACTACCTACTGAGGTCAAGTGGATTTCAAGAGAAGATGTGGCTAAGAAGTACCCACACTTGATTAAGTCCTGTAGCTTTTGGGGGCCAAAATCTCCCTAATTAGTGAGGCATGATCTGAAATTCAAGTTGATCATTTTTTAATCTTGAAGATCCTAGAGATAGAGTCGCCATGGGTACTAGAGTTATCAAGCAACATAGAAATCCATTTTTCTACCAAAATTGTTGAAAATAATTGAATGCTAGATTCAGAGTGCTTAGAAGTGAGACAAGAATAGTTCAAAACATTTTTATCAATCTTTGATCAAATTAAAGATTATAGATAAGAGTGGAAAAACTAATTTGATGTGGTTTCCACTTGCAATAAGGCAAACTCTTTATTCACCATGATAATACTATGACAAGTGGTGAAGATGTCCTAATATGAACATGGAGTAGAATAAGAAGGGTTTGTGGATTCCAAATGGTATATGTAGCACTCTTTCCTCTTTTCAGTGCCAATGATGGATAGAGAGATGCTTTAAGTGTTATAAACTTGATTTTGGGGGCTAACTAGTCATGGTAACTCTTTTATTGCTTATTTTTGTAAGATTTGTTTGATGCATCCAAGGCTTCCATAGTTGTGAGGACATAAGGAGCTTGAAACCAATTTTAATGGCTCTAATTATCCAAGTTGTTGATAAAACCTTTGTATGTTGACACCTAAGATAGTAATGGGATTCTTCAAAGCATACTCTTCTTGGATTTTTCAACCCATTTAGGTGTTTTATCTAGTTGTACATGGTATTTTGCATGTTCTTGCAATGTGGTGTGCCCTATTTTACATGTTTACATAATGTTTGATGTTCTTGAATTTTCATGTTTTGGCTAGTAAATGATATATTTGAGGATTTGGAAGTGGAGTTAATCTTAGAATCCATTTTATGGTTATCACAAGGTTTTCAAACCTAATGTTTATGGATCATAATGTCATTGAGGGTGAAGTGAACATTGTATTCTCAATGAGTAATATCTCTTAACTTATTGATAATATCACCACCATTCTCATTTGATTTATGCTCTATAGAAAATAAAAGTTGTGCTAACAATGGAAAAAATTATGCACCTATGGTCCTTGCCTCTAAATTGATCCTTGAGGGGAAATCTAATACATATTCATTTTTCATGTGATTCGTTAGGCTAAATCAACATGGTGTTATTTAAGTAATGTGGCAATCTTGGTACTTACAAGAAGATTGTTCAAATTTCAATTGTGATTCAAAAGGCTCCAGGTCCACAAGGATCCTACATCACCCATAAAATAGTGGCAATTTGATTTTGGTTTTTGGTATAATTTTGGTGTGTGGCTTTTAGGTTATTTCTTATTGATGTGTCTTTTATTATTATTGTTTTTGATCAATTTCTCAACAATATATGACATATAGTGCAATTAATTGCATGAAGTTTCCACAGTCCATGATTAATTATTGTTGATATTTTTGGATTGTAACTGTGTGATCTTTTTTGCATCAACATTTTGAATCATACTCCATGATCCATCATCAGGATGTTGAGCATAGAGAATAAGAAAGTGGGTCATGGAGTATGATCTGAAATGTTGATGCAAAAAAGATCACACATAGTTACAATCCAGAAACCTCAACACTAATATAGTGCAATTGTTATTGGTTACACAATTTAATCATTTATTCTATTCTTTTGATGGTTGACATTGACTATCATTTCTTTGATCGACTTTGTCACATATCATTTATTTTTTATTTCACACTTCTTTAATTTTGATAGTTTATTGATGGGACCCACATATTCAAACTAGAGCCTTTCGATATTATTAGTAATTTTAAATTTTTCAAGTATCCAAGACCACTCAAAATATTACTGGTATTCATCTGAAAATAGCTCCCAAGAACTATATTATGTGAGACAACATGGCAGATTCCTTTCTAGTATTAGGATTTAGGGTCTTATAGTTTGCATTAGCTGCATGGTAAGTGCATGGCATTGTGTTGGGGTGGGACTCCATTACATCATTGTCCCTGCTGGCATTGTCTCTAGATATGGCATTTTGATCTTATCCAGAGACGTTTGTTGTTATTAGAAAAGCATTTGAGATGGGGCCGCATGAAATGAAATGAAAGATTTTAATTACGTCCACGAGGCCACAACAACCTATGGGACCTAGGAACAACACAGGACCACCACCAAAAAAGGGGGGACCCTAAGCAATTTGAGTTCTTCGCTCGAGGTCAACCCTACGCCGGTGAATTTTGATGATGTAGTTTGTTGATTTGGCCAACCTTTCCTCCTCAAACAGGGTATTTAAATTATCAGCTTGTAAGGTGTCTGCATAGCTGGCCCGAATATCATTATACGTTGAGCACTCCATAACAAAATTCCATTCGGTCTCCACCAATCCCATGTCGCAAAATTGACATATTCTTTCTTCCCATTCTTCTTTAGGAACCAAACATCTGCCCGTTTCACATCTAAGATGATGTGAGCTAGTCCAGAGTTGAGCTATCAACATCTTTGCTCTCCATTTAATATTTGCTCCTATATAGGAATTTTCTTCATGGTCCCCCTTGGGGTTAAATTCTTTGATATAGTAGTCTTTCTTTCATCCTGGTTGTTTTGTCCATATAGCATTTTTGAATTTTTGTTTCACATATTTTTTTATTTCTTCATTTGTACTTGGACAATCTTGCATTTTCACACCCCACTTTTCCATCCACTTTTTGTTTTGTTTCATCCAGGTATTCTTTCTTCTATCCAACTTTTCTTCTACAATCAATTTAGGCCAACGGTGGTTCTCCATGTTTCGCACCTTTTGCAGGTAATTTAGTAACCTGATCATCGCGAAAGCCTCCAAGGGGAAGGTGTATGTCTCTGCTAATAAAATGTCATAAGGTATTGCAGTTTTGAGTTTAAGGCTACTAACAATTAGATGCTTTTGAATTCTTTCCACTTGCCTCCATTTTTGATCTGACATGTTGCTGCCCCAAAATTCAGACCCATATAAAACCACCGGGGTCACAAGTAATCCAAACAACATCCTCTTGGTTTTCCAATCCCATAATTCAACATTTCTACATCTGTTCTATAGAGTAAAGCACTTTACAACCCCCTTGGATCCTTTTTGCTCTACAAGTTTCCCAATTGAGCTTGAGGTGAAAGTCTAGCCCCAGGTATTTGTATTCATCAACAATTTCCAATGGATTGCCTTCGAAGATAAAGCTAATTTGTTGTTTTTTCCATCGTAAAGAGAAGATCATTATTTTAGTTTTACTAGTGTTCACTTGCATCCCAACTTCTTGACAAAAAGAGGACCATTTTGTCTTGGTTGTTGACTTGTATTCCTGGTTGGAGGTAATGACAAATAAAGAGTATTTCTCCCTAAGCGTTGAGAAGGTGCCCCACTGTATCTTTGCATGGGCTCACGACCAAGCTTTTTTGTGTTGTTGGATCCTCCATGCAATTCCTTATCAAGACTCAATCATTGGCTTTGTCATACTCATCTATTGCTTGATAGCCAACATATGAAAGGCATTTTCTCTCTTCTGCTGCATTAATGGTTGTGAGTGATTGTGCATGAGGTTGTTAGGATTAGCTTCCCTTCATTAGGTTCTTAATCTTAGATTGTAACAAATTGTGTGCATGCAATCATATCTATGTGATGTTATGTTCATGCAATTAATTATAATAAAATTTGTTAATATGGTCTTTTATAATAATTAGAATTTTATATATGTGAATTATTATAATAAATGAGTATGAAACATAAATTGCATTCGATAATTGTAGCAATGTGTATGGCATAAAAAAATAGACAAGTTTATGATATATTTTAATTTTTAAAATTAGTACAATTTTTGTGGTTTATTATGTAATGTATCCATTATTTTGAACTAATTATAGTGCTATTGGAAATATGCATGCCTTAAAAAAGAAAATTATGAAATTATCCTTACGGTTAATACGTATTGTATCAAGCCAATAGTGGCATGGTGTGATGGTTAAGTTGTTGTGATTTTGTTCTTGCCATCAAGGTTCAAACCCCATTGGGGTATAATTGTTGAGTATTTATGTTGGGAATGAGATCCCCCAATTGTGACCTCACCGGTTCATAGCTCCAGGCCAAAAGCATTTACCCCTCTAATAAAAAAAACATGCATTGCATCAAGGTTAGGCGTCTAAAAATAATCATCAATTTATCAATAAATTATAATACCTTTAAAGTTGCTTCTTTTTTATAATAATTAAAATATATAAATTGTCACACCCATGAAATATTTAAAACTAGTAACAACACCTAAAAACTTTCTATTGAATGGTTCATGGAAACCAATATTTATAGCCTTATTAGCTAAGCATTGTATAAAACTGCTCTACCCAAAAAACATAAATGTGCATAGCAAATGAATTGTGCGTGCAGGATAGTAGAAGTATGTGATATGGAACCATATAAGTTTATATGAAAGACTTATAGTAAAACGTTGTGGGCTACATTCTAGAGAGTTGTGACCTTGGAGATGTTTTTTGTCAACTAGGACATGATCCAAAATAAGTTAGATAATTAGCAAACAATAAGAATGCATTTGTGACATATGAGGATTAGCAAGTCCTCATGGGATGAACAAACTTCCTATTGAGTATTGAGGAATATGCAATGTTTAATGCATCCATGTTTTTGTATGCAACAAATAATATGGTCACTCTCCATAATAAGAGAATGTTATAATTACTTACCACACTAGTTGCCTATAGTTTGTTTTCATATACTAGGTGTACATAATCCCATGATCTGCTAACAATGATCATCTAAACAATATGGTTCGATAGTGTTCCAACCAATGTATAATGTTGGTCTACAATTTGTGGTCAAATGTTGGATTTTGTAGATATTGCACTTGGTATTGTGAATCTAACTTTGTCTATCATCAAGGTACTCAATTATCAAAGGTGCCATGATGTATGATCATAACATTTGATAATTATGTGGTTGTGCCACAATGTTTATCTTTATTCTCCCTATTATAAGGGGTAATAGATTGAGTACATAGATCTTCATCAAAATATTATATGGGTTTTAATCATACACAAGTTTTTAGGATTGATGTTGGAAAGAGCCATAATAGATATTTGTGATGTAGAAAGTGTTAGAAACCCTAGATCAGACATGCAAACCTAAACACCTTCCACAGGTCCCGGCAACTAGGCCTAATCAGGTACCCATTTACAAATGCAAGAAAGAGGTAGAGGAGGAAAACCCAATGGGACAAAACCCCCCTACAATGAGATAACATGCTGCAAAGAAGCACTAGAAGAACACTGTAGAGTAACACTGGAACCGCAATCTGGCAAGCAAAGAAAGATACTTCTGTCTACAAGAAACCATATCGGAATCATAATGATGTGACAGCAGACCCGATGCCACAGAACACTCAAAAACTCCAAACGGGAACAACCCTAGAATCTATGAAGAAGCAATCGATTATTAAATGTTGTATCACTGAAAACGAAGTGCAAAGATGCAAGATGCACTCTTCCAACTGTCAAAATATCCAAGTAATCTCCAAAAAACCCATCAGGCCAAATCTGGATTAACGAAAAACTTGGGACAGATACAAAAAAAAGTGCATGGACAGCAACATAAAGCTCCTCAATACCTTTCCAACGCCGCAAAGATAGCGAAAATCAGAGATCGTGGCAAAAAGTTATGAGCTTGAAAGCATAAAAAGTACATCTGACTTCAAACAGTAATAAATGCAGTAAAATAGGAAAATACTGTAAAATAAACTGCACCAAATGAAAGTGCTCGGAACCAACTTTCCGACGATATCTTGTTTGCCCGATTTCGATATCGTATGCCCAAGTTATGCCAAAAACAAAAAAACTGCTCTTTGAAGGCAAACTAGGGTTAGAAAGGGGCAAAAGACCACCGTACGGACGCTGACGTTATGCTGATGTCAGCGGTTTAGTGGCCTAAAATTGACAGCCATCTGACCGTCACCGCAGAAATCCGGCCCCCTGCATAAAAAAATTTGGCGGAGCCTTTGGTTCTCCATGCGACTGTGCGCTGTGGAGAGGGAGCCCTCAGGGGCTGGCGGGTAGCCCCCGGTCGTCCATATGACCGGGGCTGCGCGCGAAGGGGCCCGCAGGGGCTGGCGTTGGCGGACCGGTGGTGGTAAGGGGCGGCACCGCCCGAGGCTGCTGCTCCTGGTGGCCGCCGGGTGGCGCCCGAAAAATTTCATTGGCAGCGCAGAAAATGCATGGTTTTTTAATTTTTTTGATTTTTTTTGAAGTTCGTGCCTCGTGAAGCGTGCCAACGTTTGTAGGGTTTTGGGGTGCTGCGAACGCGATGGCGACGTCTGTTTGAGCTCATAGTGTCCCAAAAATTCGGCTACCCCCAGATCTTGCAAAAAAGATGCATGTGGAAACCCTTGCACTTGAAACTCACTGAGAAGCCATATCTTCAAATCACGAATAGGCAGCTGCAAACCTAAACACCTTCCACAGAAGAGAAAACATAAAAAAGCAGAGCTTTGCATGCGAATGTGCAAAATGATATATTCAAGAATTCAATATTACAATGAGATGATTTGCTTTATAAAAGCAAAGTATGCAACCCTAATGTTGACCTAAAAATAGCTCAACCTAAGTAAAGTTATGCAAGTGTATTTAAATATTAATTACACTAACATAAAGGGTAGGTTTGTTGTTCATTGTAATCTCTCAAATTAATCAATTCATTGGTAATATTGTCACCATTTTCATTTGAGTGATATTGTAAGATACAAAAAGATAGTTATGTTAAAAACATGAAAATGAAGAGCGTTGGTTGTAATCCTTGTGTCTAAGTTGAACCTTGAGGGAAATATATAATACATGTTTGTTATACATTGTATTGGCTATGATATTTATCAACATGGTGTTATTGAAGTGATGTGGTGTTCTAGGTACTTAAAAAAAAATTACATTATTTTGATTGTGTGCATGCAATCATAGTTGTCTAAATAATTATATTAATATGATGTTATGTTCACACACTTAGACTATAAATAATTTTAAAAATTGATCTCCTATAGGTTACAATAATATCATTTATGTATTTTGATGTTATAGTGCAGGCTATCATATTTTTCATAATATCTTGGGCAACCTTTATATGTCTTGTGTTTGTATTATATGCAATATAATACAATTGTCTATAACTAGATTGTGACAATAAACAAGCAATAAACATTTAAATATAGTTAAAAAGTGATGGCACACCTAGCAATGTGTATGACATAAAAATAAACAAGGCTATGATTTATTTTAGTTTAAAAAATCAATGCATTTTCATGTGACTTTTTAGGTAATATATACATTATTTTGAAACAACTATAGTGCTACTAGAAAGATAAATGCCTTGAAAGAAAATTATAAAATTGTTCTTCTTGTGGTAAATAATTTTATACCAATGTTGGGTGTCCTTGCAAATAATTATCCATATTAATAAATTACAACATCTTCAAAGTTTCTTTTTTTTTATAAAATAATTGAAAATCTCTTAAATTATCACATCTATAAAATTCTTAAAAACTAGTAATTAAAAAGAAAAGATTGTAGCAATGAAAAATATTTTCACATAAACCCAAGAGAGAAAAATATGCAAACACGTTTTCATAACCCACCATACAAAAGAATAGACAAACATACCATCAAGATAACACAAGATATAGTAGGAATAATCTCATGGGGGAAAACATAGCCCTGAAAAGCATTCATGCTCAACTTTAATATTTATCACAACACACCTACAAATTTTTCATTAATACTTATGAAACATCGAACTCTTGTAATGCATCCTCTATGTATCCAAGAATAATGGGTAACCATGCAACTAAAAATTCCATGGCATGCTTCACATATGTACTCTACAAGAGAGCTCAATACAAATAAGAACCAAACCAACCACTAAATATGTGCTTTCTTTTATAGAATCAAGCTCACATAAATACAATTATGGTATTGGAAAAATCATGTGTCTCAAATCCATGAGAGCACAAACCTTTGACCCCAACGTTCTTTTTAGTATTAGGTTTTCTCAACATTAAATATATTTTCAATGTGCAATCCACATATAAAATATCTAACCAATATTATAATACAACTTTACAAGTGCACCCAAATAAATACTTAATTTGGTTAAACACATATCTAAAGATACAACACAAATAAATATTTATTTTACATAATTAAAATATATTTTTTGTTTATGGTGCACAACACCCTTTTTCCTAATAGTAACATCACCTAAAGGTGCTACTGAATGGTTGATAGATACAAATACTTATAGCCTTATCAACCAAACATTGCATGTAATAGATCTTCCATTAAAAGAATAAGTACATGCAATGTTTAGCCATTGAAACTATAAATATGTGTGTATATTAAGCATTCAATAGTGAAAAATAATATATTTTCATGTGTCATTTTACATAATATGTTTGTTACTTTGAAACAACAATGAAAAGATACATACATTAAAAAGGTATTATAAAATTACCCTTCATATGGTCAATAATTATTGTATTAAGTTGTTGGGTATCTTTGCAAATAATCATCCATATTGATAAATTACAATACCTTCAAGTTGCTTTTTTTTTATAGAATCGTCAAAAATTTCTTAAATTATCACTCATAAAATTCTTAAAAACTAGTAATAAGGTGCTATTGAATGGTTGATATACATAAGTACTTATAGCCTTATCATCCAAGCACTACACGAATAGTTCTTCCATGAAAAACATAAATGTGTATTGCATAAATAGATCTTCCATTAAACCATTTAAATGTGCACTACTTCACTATTATAACTATAAATATTGTGCATGTTGGGCATTCGATAATGTCTTTAGGCATTGTAGCCAGTACTCTTTTTAACCTTTAAAAAATAAGGTGTGAATTTAGCTAAATGGATATCCCTTCAAACTTTACCTCTAAATGAAAAAGGAGTAGAACTACAAAAATAATAGTATAAAATATTTCAAATAAAAAAAATTACTTTCTTAACATTCAATATAATGCACAAAATCTGAACTATTTCAAGAGACGTTCTACACTGGTAGCATCATGTCATGACCATCTATATAAAAACCTCTAACTTAAATTTGATAGTCATTTGCATGTCAAATAACTAGTATTTAATAAGTAGGAGGTTTCTTCCACAGTGTGTCAAATTATGATATTGCTATCAGGATTCAACCGTGTAGTTTTCGAGTCAAACTCATTGACCCATGTTTCATGAGTAGTGGTTCACAAGAACCCATCTCTCATGATAATGAATGGTCCACTTAACACTCATTGCATCTAGGTGATGCTCACAGAGGTGAAGCATTGGTCTATCCCGGGAGGTCACCCATTCCAGTACTGCTCCAGCTCAAGCGCGCTTAACCACAAAGTTTCCCCCAAGGTTTAGCCCACTTAGCTTGTTACCCCATTTGCAAAACCTTCAGCAAGTGTTATGCCTTATGAACCATTCATTATAGAGCCCCTTTAGCTCATCAATTGATAAGTAGGAGGTTTCTTCCACAGTGTGTCAAATTATGATATTGCTATCAAGATTCAGATGTACAAACACCCATGTTTTGAATCGATCAAATGTGCTTGGGCAATGAACCTCCCGGGACAGACCAATGCTTCACCTCTGTGAGCATCACCTAGATGCAATGAGTGCTAAGTGGACCATTCATTATCATGAGAGATGGGTTCTTGTGAACCACTACTCATGAAACATGGGTCAATGAGTTTGACTCGAAAACTACACGGTTGAATCCTGATAGCAATATCATAGTATTTAATAATAAATACATATTAATATCGATAAACATTGTAAATCTAATAAACACATTAGATTTAGATCTTCTTCATTTTTTTAGGTTTGGAGGGTTCTTCCTCTTGCTCTAATGATTGTCTTCAATCAATTTGGATTTTCAAGATTTTTTGCAACTATTGTGTCACAAATCTTTTTAACATTGTAGACTTCATATGTTTTATTTTTCATTTACATGTATCCTTTCAATTATTACAAAATATTCAAATTTTAACTCATTATCAATTCATCTAATAAATTTTATGTATACATTTTGTTAAATTGGCCTAAATTAAACATAAGAAAAAAAAAAAATTCTTCGCATATATATACCTTTTTAAATATATAACACTTATTCATTAAAAAATGCTTCTATAATATTTTTTCAAAATCATTTTATATATACAAAAAACTAAATATATCTTACATAAAAGACAAAATTCACCACTCCACCCCTAATTTAAGGGATATTTACAATCTTGGATAGGTACTTCACAAATAAATTGACTTATAATTTGTTGTGTCATGGACCCTCTTAATATTATACCTCACATAAAAGACAAAATTCACAATTTCATCCTTAATTTAAGAGATATTTTCAATCTTTGATAGGTACTTCACAAATAAATTAACTTATAAATTGTTGTACCATAGATCCTCTTAATATTCATTAAATTTTTATATTTATATATAATTATATTTGAAATAAAATATATATTAATTATTTTTTAAATTTATATGAATATTGATAATAATATTGTTATATTTTTTTAAATAAAAGAATTACAAAATCATTTGTTGTTAAAAATTAAAATTTATAGATTTATATATAATAAATATTTATAAAGTAAAATAAAATACCTCATTAAGATATCCATACTCGCCCTTCGTTTTCTTGTCTATGGATAAACCTGTTAGTACTTTTCTTAAATGACCACAAAGGAATATACAAAATCCATAATGAGACCACAGTTAATTTAATGATGGCGTGCGATGATATATCATTGGCTGGTTGACTACTGAATTAAAAACTATATTAATTCAACTGCTACGCTTTTTTTCTCGAATATTTCCTACAATCAAATACACTGTACAACGATCCTACGGCCATAAGCTGCACCGAGAGACATGGATCCATATTCTTCACCGATTGGAGGAGGAAAGTGCTTGCTTTTTACTTGGTGCAAGAATTTCTTGATACAATGGAGTATGAAACCAATGAAGAATAAAACCAGAAATGGAGGAATTGGGCAGTTAGGAATCATCCAAATCTGTTAAATTTCGTCTTTTTCACCAGACAGAGTTCTCAGTTTCTCACAAGATTTATTGAATTTTTTTGGTCTACACATTGAATATATATATATTGATAGATATTCAGACACTGGGGTCGTATGGGAAATGCATTGAGATTTCTGTGTGGGGATTGCCTCCGTCCCCGGACTTCAGAAGGAGCCCATGAAGTGATACCTGGCACAACTGGGTTTGATTTATTGGCTCGTGATCTCTTTCAGTTTGAAAACACTGCTCAGGTATTTATAAAGAAAAATCAGTTTGGAAAACAGAGCAAATGTATGGTTCTTGTGGTGTTTAAGCAGGTTTTTGTCCGTTTTTTCTTTTTTCTTTTCCAATTTAGAACAATACAGACATGGCATTCTGTATTCTGGGTTTTATGGTTTGCCCGAACACGGCGATTTTTTAGATTTTGGTATTGTGAGTTGGAAAGTCTGGGATTTGACCATAATTTATAGAGCATGCAGACTGGTATTTATTCCTTGGTGGGGCGGAGGCCGTTAGGCCTGGTGGGGCTGGACTAAGCTCAGACCACATTTTAAAAACTAGTAGACATAGATCATCATCACAGAAAAATGGACCTAGTGATTCTTATACCTCAAGTTACAGATTCATTATATGGCAAACAATGAGGGGGATCTGAACCCTAGTCGTGCTCTCTTATGCGCCTCCATTACCTTTCCTTTTAGTTTTCGTCATCACCATGCTTTCTTCACAACTTCACTGCCAATAACAGTGGATTAAGTTATGGCTTTGTTCTTTTAGATTTTGGATTTGGGTAGGTATATTGCTTGCTCCTTACCCCAGATCTTGAGTTGTGGGTAGTCAATTTACTGTTCATTGTTGTTGGGTAATCATTAATAGTAATTTTGGGCAATATGTCCTTTTTAATTTGGGGAGGTGATTGGCCAATTGTATGGCCACTACTTGATTGATTACATGCATGACATTGTTCCTCTTGATTATGTTCTTTGAATGGTTAATTTTACATTTACAAGTTGGCACTGATATGAAGGATTGTGTATTGCTTAAGGTGCCAGAAGGACTAAGCCAGCATGTAGAGGCTTTGAAGAAAACACAGGCTACATGGTAAGATTCTGCTTCTCTGAAGTTATGAACCACGATGAGTAGGTTACTAGGTTCATCGCCATCTCAATTCTTGCTGCTTCTTTTATCTGTTTAGAATTTATAATATTTTAGACTTAATTTGAAGTTTGAACTTCCTACTTTTATCCAATTTCTAGAAATCTGATTAAATAATCATGAATCATATGTGCTTTTTCAAAGATATCTATTCAAATCCTCAAAAAGTAGATCGAATGTCATAGTTGTTTGTATGGGTGAGCCCCTCTTGAATTAAGCTTGTGCCATAGACTGTACAATGTTTCACTTTTCAGCCATCTTGGACCTCGTGTAGTGCGATAATTAGTTCCACCTTGCATAGAGAAGTCTAGGGTCACGATCAGGGAATATCCCTAGGTTGATTCATGCCTCTGGCAACCTGTGTTTGTATCCCTTGATGAAGATTTCTCCACATCTTAGTTATGAACGCTTACATCTTCAAGCTGACTGCGCAAAACTTAGTGTTGTTGGATCTGTTTTTATTACAGTTTATAATCTGTTATTAATGATTGATGGATTATAATGTGTGATTCAAAATGTTTATACAAATTATTGATGGATTATGGAGTGTGATCTAAAATAAATTATTATTTTATTTTTTATGTATCTAAAAATACTTTAAATTATCTTCTGATCTGTAAAAAATATGCTTACCATATAAAATACCATTTCAAAATTATAGAGCACTTGCATAGCCATGATCTTTTCCTAAATGCAACTATTATGTTTGCATTAGTTGAACTCAGAACATATCAGAGTAATTTTATAGAAAATTTGATTTATATTCTCATTTGGCCTGCAATTTCAATAGGTTTTCTGCTCAATTAATTTCTGATTCAACTTGTTTAATGGAAACTTATGTTCATCATACCGGATGGTCATTGTTTATTTTAAAAGGTATAAGAAAATCTTAGCAGCATGGAAGGAAGATCCACCTAGTAATGCTGAACAAGCAGCAATACTCATTGTCAGGACATTGCAGAAACATCAAAAGGCCAATGCAGAGGTATGTCTTGTTCAATTCTCTGCAGTCTTTATGCATGTGATATTCTCCCTTGTTTTCCCTTTCGAAGAAATGAACTACAGATCCTCTTCCTTTTTAGGGTTTCTTGGCATTTTATGGGTTACCATACCCCATTGCAACTACTGAAGCTCCAGGAGATATTGCACAGAAATGGCCACAACAAGTGAAAAATGAATTTCATACTCTTCAAGTGAGACATGAATTGAATCTGTCCTCCCTTTTCTCTTCCCTTGTTTTTGCATATGCTTATTTGGTGTCCATACCAGGTGGATGCCTGGGCTGTTTTAGATGGTGATGGCATCAATGTTTACGTGGATACAAAGAGCCCTAGAGAATCCGCAGCGGTTCCAATCTCAGTCCAGGAAGCAACAATTCAAAGGCGCAAAGCTCGAGCAAGGAAGGATTACGCAAGAGCCGATGCATTAAAGAAGCAAATTACAGATGCAGACTACAGGTAAATTATAATATGAAACAAAACCTGCTGAGGTCTCTTGTATGATTGTGCATTTATGTTGCATGCTCGTTATACTAACCAAATATCTATCCTCTTTCAAGTTCAAGAACTGGACTTCAAACATTCCTTTTGCCCTCACCAGGTACTTAGTAAGCCGAGTCTGTAACCCACTCATCTCTCTTCTTCATCCCAATGATGGATTATTAATATAATTTAAAACATTTATGTAAAAAATTCATTATTGTTTCCAGAAATATACTAATTCATCCATACAATTTTAATACCATTATAATCCTATCAACTTCTGAATTTAGCAAACCAATACTCAATATGACACTTTGAGAATATTGACTGTCTGAACTCGTAATTCACTAGCTGTTAAATTCTAATTGACTACAATTCAGGCTCCATTCCTTATTTATTTAGTTTAAGCAGTTGAGGTATTGCTACTGTAACATCAACTCTGTCCTTTCCAACAGGGTATTTGATAATTATAGAAACGGGGATGATGTTCTTGCTCGCAAATATCGAATTCGGCTAAGGTTTGTGATGCAAAAAGTGAAATATGATATCTATTTTCTTCTCTACTTGAAAGTTGGCACATTAATTCTAATGGAAACCCTAAATAAAAAGTCCTTCAAAATTGCAGGGGAGTAGATGCCCCAGAGGGCAAAATGCCTTATGGGAAGGAGGCAAAGGAAGCACTTCTGAATCTAGTTGAAGGGAAATGCTTGCGCATCCTTGTCTATGGCGAAGATCGTTATGGTCGGACTGTAGCAGATGTATACACTGGAGATGTTTTTGTCCAGGTGAATGTTGGAGCTGTTGCTGACTATTAGTATTTCCAAGTAATCTATAGCCTAACAATTTTTATTTGTTTATATATTTGATGCTGTTTTAAGGAAGTTCTTTTGAAAAAAGGATGGGTATGGCATTATACGCAATATGATAAACGCCCAGAGTTTGCCGAGGTAAGGAAACTAGCTCTCACACAATTTAGTTGAAGTATTCGTTAGGGCCTTTAGGTACTCCCCTGTTCGAGGGAGAGATTTTTTTGGTAGAATTGTATGAGTTTGTTTTATTAATTGATATGGGAGTTTATGCTGATATCTCTTCGGTTAAGAGTCAAGGATCTGCAAATATCCATTCTGTCAAAATTGTTTGGAGCATGATCTTAGCCTCATCCCTTGTATCATACTTCTGAGAGTTTGAATTTTGGTGGATGATGTAATCAAGGAACTCACTATCACCCTCTCCAATTGAACTCAACCAATTAAACTACAACCCTAACATTTTAAAAACTAGATTGACATACTTTAATCACTTGTAAAATTGATATAATTTTATACAATTTCAAATTCTAATCAAAAGCTTCAATCCATCCATGCAGTGGGAAAAACAGGCCCGTGCAGTCCGTGTGGGAATATGGGCTTCATCCAACCCCCAAAAACCATGGGACTGGAGAAAAGAAAGACGTGAAGGTATCGCCATTGAAACTTATGCTTGAGACCATACAAATCAACTGGTTCAAAGCTCCACCTGAGAGAGGCTACAAAGTCAAAGTCGGAAGTACCTAATTGAGGACACTGATTTGTTCTTTGGTCTGGACTTGCACTTATAAAGTAAAATGACTCAAGTTCAATCTTTTCAGACATGCTTGCTTGTACAGAAAACAAGGGAAGGGTATAAACTACAAATAAGAGTCCGCTTTTACCTCCCACGAACATGTATAACACTGTACATTATTATGAATTACCATATCACTTTACTACTTGATTTCATTGAAAGGTTTATCCTTACACAAGATCTTTGTATGCTTGCACCACCAGTTCAATGGTGGATGCAGTTACACCCACAAGCACACAAATGAGGAAAAATATGTGTTTAGAAAAATATCCTGCTCCAACATTTATACAAAGTTGGGAGCAAACTACATGATAGATAAAAATGCATCACCTGGAAAGTATTGTCCCCTGCAGCTACCAAAATGACAGGCAGCAAATCTATGAATGCAAGTTTGTTCCATAACTGTACAAGACCACCGATGCCATTTGAACTTGGTTCAAATTCTTCTACAACATTTGTACATAAGTCACATCATCACACATTTATCTTCTATCAATAGATATTGTATCTGTACAAAAGAAAGGATATTGAATGAGATATTTAAGTCTTTTACAATTTATAATAGTAAGAAGTGTTTATAGTGGTTAATACTTATATGTCTTTGAAATTTTGTAATAATAGAATTTGTTTTATTTTGTTGAGTAAATGATATTTATTATTGTTGAAAAATGTTTGAATTTATATTGTGTTTATTCATTGATAGTAAAGTTAAAAAGAGGTCGTAGACCAGTAAATTGTAGCTCAAGTAATATTTGATCAATAATGTCAGATTATTTTATCATTGTAGTAGAATGTCTTTGTAGATTGTTCATTTACTATTGTAAATGAGCATTGTAATACCTTAAAGGATTGTTGTTGCATCACAAGGAACTTTTACCTAGATCAATTCCTAGAAATTGAAGAGTGATTGAATATAATGCAAATGTCTTAAAAAATCTAAGTAATAAATAAGAATGACAATCAAATTTAACTCTCAAATTGTGAATGATTAGAATAAATACATTGTATAATAATAAAATGTTTGAAATGATCCCTACTCTTAAAAAATATTAATGATACAAATTATTATAATTTTTTAAGTTATATATAAGTTTTTGTAATTACAATCAATACCATTAAATGATATCTATATCTATTAAATAATGTGATATTACTGAAACCATAAATATAATAATTTGTATATTTAAAAACAATAATTTATAATAATTATTAGTAAATATAAGATTCTTTAAAATAAAATCAAAATTATTTATTTATTATAATCAGTAAAATATTTATATTTTTAATACCATTTTACTAAATACATTGAAAACTAAAATTTGACAAATTTAATTTTATGTAATAAAAAATACAAATTTGGCTTTGCACTTGCCATTTCCATTTGCTTGAAAGTTTTAAAATCATTTTCAACAAATGTATTTTGTACATATATGTATTGATGACATTCCATGAGACCACGTTTCTTTGATTCCATCACAAGTCATATATATAATGTTAGATTTGCTACTAATCACCTCACTTTTGCAATGTCAAGTTAGTACTTGAGACTTTGGTATTTAAAAAAAGAAAGTTTTGGGCATAAAAAATATATTGGGACAATCTATTGATTGAAATGCATCGAATATCTAACCTTATTGGGAGCATGAATTGGACTTGACTTGGTTTAAATATAAATATAAATAGACAAATGAAAAAACCAAATCGTGAATGTTTTATTTTCCTCGTTCTACAATATAAGCAACTGTCATCATGCTTTTTAATCCAAATTTCGTTATACTATTAGATCAAAATTGTACGAAATTATCTTGAACAATGTGAAGGTCTCAATAAGAGATGAAACTTTTTTTTGTCAATGGAAATACCAATAATTGGTCTTTTGATAATTTTTGTTTAAAAAGTTCGCATGTTTACTTTATAAAATGTATTTATTTTGGATTAAAAAATATATAATATATAACTGCTTAATAAATATAGACAATAATAATTGGTTAAGTAATTTCGGTTACAATAATATTGTCAAAAAGAAAATATTATTAATAGAATGATTTTTAGACAATTATTCTGTATATAAGTGTAATGAAAAAAAAATCTTTGGATAAATCTAGGTTAATTAAATAATTGTATATAATCAAACATAAATTATAGGTTAATTAAATAATTGCATATAATCAAAACATAAATTAACATCAAGGAGGGGTAATTTTTTTATTAAAACAAGGAAACGATACAAAGCAAGGGCATTAAATAGCCCTATCAAGTTCTACCAAGTGATCCAATTGATGACACAAATCCGGGGGTAGTTGACCCTGATCCACCAAATTCCAATCATGGATATGATCAGAAGCCCATTTAGCCAAGCAATCAGCAACACCATTCTATTCTCGAAGAATATGAGTGAAAGTAATATACTCCAGAGAAGCACAGAGAGTGAGAATTTGTTCAACAATCAAAGCCAGCTGCCAGCTCACATCATCTAAATGTTGCCTTTTCAGTAAGTTCACCACAACCTGGGAGTCAGACTCACACATGATCCTTCGCCATCCCAAATGATTGCCTCGCTCCACAGCCAGTAAAATGGCCTAAGCCTCCATAAGATTATTAGTATGAAGACCCTTATAAACAGAGAAGATAAACTGACCATCTCCAGAGCTATCTTGACCAACACCCCCAATGCCAGCATGACCCGAATTTCCACGAGAAGAGCCATCCGAATTGATTTTTAGGACTCCATGAGGAGGAGGGGTCCATCTTCCCTCCCTATTCACCTTCGAGGTAGGATGTCTACATCTGTTGCGCATGAGCTGCCGTTGCAGAGGAGGAAGATGAAGACGATTGCAACAACCAACATCACGAGGGTCCACCAGCACAGTCATATCACACTTAGCCACAATAGTTTCCCCTAAAGAGTGCAGAATTTTCCACCATAAGTGAGGGGCCATCAACAATGAATCCTGAAAAATCTGCCTATTCCTCTCCAACCATAGGTTCCAGATAATAAAGGATGGCCCAAGAGCCCAAGCAGCCTAAAGAAAGGAGGTAGAAACGGGGGCCCTGCCCCACCGTTCCCCAAACTCCGCCAATGAGGAAGCATGCCAGCAGGCCGTATTCCACACCCCCCACCAGAAATGCCAAATCTCCCTAGCATAAGAACATTGGAAGAAGAGATGGGAGACACTCTCTTCACAGCCATGACACAAAACACACATAGAGGGGCCTTGGAAACCACGCTTACATAAATTATCCCAACTAAGACGCTGATTTTGAGCCACTAACCACATGAAGAAGTTGCACTTGGGCCATGACAACTTGTGCCAAACTTGCTTCCACCAAGGGACCTCAATGTCCCCAAACAACTACCTACCCAATTGCTTATAACCAGCCAACGCAAAGTACTTTCCAAACAAATCTGAACCATCCCAAGCCAAAACATTAGGCCCCCTCAAAGAATTACAAGCACGGGAAGCCAGAAGCTAGGAAAGCTCATGCCTATCCCCCTCAGACCCTCTAGGTGGCCACTCAGAAGGATGCTTCCAACGAAAACTTACAACCAATCCACTATGCTGTGCCACCTTATAATGCTCCATGGTATCCTAGCCAGCCGCAATAATAACATCACAAAGGGATTGGAGATGAGGAAAAGAAGAGAGAATAGGAGGGTGGCCATCCCAAGAATCTGACCAAAAAAGAGTCTGTGACCCCGAATGACAGATCCAAAAAAGCGCACACTTAATCAACTATGCCCCCACTTTCAAAGTATGTCAAATCATAGAGCCACTCCCTTCTAGAGGATAGCGAGGAACCTCAAAAGAAGCAACACCCCAAAGATATTTATGGTTGAGAATACGAGCCCATAACTGATGCTGATTGGTACACCATCGCCAGTAAAGCTTGGCAGCAAGAGCTTTCCCATTCAAAATAGCAGAGCGTAAACCAAGACCACCCTCCTGCTTTGGTCTACACACAGATTCCCACTTAACAAGGCTCCACTTTGAAGACAACAAATTACCACTCCAAAGAAATTGACGTGAAAGAGCATCAAATTCCTTAAGAAAATACAGTGGAGCCGCTTGAACAAAGCACCTGTAGATGGGAAGGGCCTAGATAACAGACTTGAGAAGAGTCACTCTAGCAGTAATAGACAACCATCGATGAGTCCAATGAGTAACCTTCTGCCTTAGCTTATCAAGAAACTTCTGCCAGGAGGACTTGGACTGACGACCAACAACAAGAGGAATACCTAAATAGACAAAGGGAAGAGACCCAATTGAAACCGCAAAATAGTTGCAATCCGTCACTGGATAGCCTGAGGAGTAATAAAGAAGAAGATAGAAGACTTCCGCTCATTAACTTTCTAGCTCGAAGCCACAAGGTAGATGTCCAAAGCTTGCCTAAAGGATTCAACCTCCCAAATGCGAGCCAGACCCATAAGAGAGGTGTCATCTACAAATTGGAGATGAGAAAGCGTTGGCAAGCCCATACCCCACTGCCACCCATGAATCAATCTTTGTGAAACCCAATATTTAAGAAGTCGACCCAACCCCTCTGCCATAATAATAAAAAAATAAGGGGAGAGCGGATCTCCCTGCCGAAGGCCCCTAGTAGCCCCAAAAATCTCTGAAGGTTCCCCATTCACAATAACCGAAAAAAGAGGAATAGGTCACATAGCTCAAAATCCAACTCACCCAATCAGAGGAAAAACCAAAGGCCAATAGAATCTTCTAAAGAAAACTCCATTTAACTTTGTCATAAGCTTTAGCCATATCCAACTTGATAAACATAGACCTATCCTTAGAGGTTGCCATGGAATGAATGACTTTAGACGCAACCACCACCCCATCCAGAATTTGACGACCTGCCACAAATCCACCTTGCTCCTCAAACATGATCATAGGCAAACAATATTTAAGCCTCTCAACAATCAATTTCGTAATAATCTTGTGCACCACATTACAGAGCGCAATAGATCTAAAGAGATCAATCTTGTCAGCACCTTCCTTCTTAGGAATGAGAACCAGAAAAGTAGCATTCAGGGCACGAAGCATCTGCTTACTATGAAGAGACTCCCAAACCACCTCCAACAAATCCAGCTTCACAATATCCCAAAACTCCTGGAAAAATTCAACTGGGAAACCATCAAGGCCAGGAGCTTTCCCCTTATTCATCCCAAACACAACCTCCTCCACTTCCAACAAAGTCACCGGGCATATAAGAGAAGCATTCAACTCGTTAGAAATCAAAGAAGGAATGCAAGCAAGGACCATATTCTCATCAGCCTCTACAGGAAGTGAATCCTCAGTGAACAAAGTAGCATAGAATTGACGAGCCTCTCCAGACAAAGCCTGTTGCGAAAAGATCGAAAGACCCTCAAAGTTAACAAGAGAAGAGATAAAACACTTGTTTCGACGAGCTTGCACCGAATGATGGAAAAACGCAGTATTCCTGTCACCCTCTTGAAGCCAATCAATCCTAGCCTTTTGTTTCCAGAAAATCTCCTCACGAAGCTCCCACTCCTCAACCAAATTCAGAGCCTAGCCCTCAGCATGCCCAAGAACCTCTGAGAATCCCAAATCTCGAATCTGGCAAGTAATAACAGTAAGACGATCCTGCGCTTCACTCTTCCTGGCCCGAAAATTACCAAAACACGACCTATTCCATTGCTTAAGATGATACTTGACATATTGCAGCTTCTTAACTAGAGAATACATAGTTGTACCATACACAGGGGTGCCATCCCACCACCACTGAGCAATAAGATCACCCAAAGACGAATCATGTAGCCACATAAGTTGGAATTTGAAAGGTGGATTTTTTGGATTTGGGAAAGCTGAAGCCGAAAACTTAATTGGCCAATGATCAGAGCCACACCGGTCAAGAATCTCAGAGAAAATGACCAAGCTACCTCTAACCCAAGAGCTAGAGACAAGGAATCAATCTAGTCGTTGGGAAATCGCTTCAAGCCCACTCCATCTATTATTCCAAGTGAATATTCCGTTAGAGGGTTTAACATCCACCAATGCAAGAGAGTCCACATTAGTCTAAAACATATCTGAAGCAGGACCAAGTCTAGGTAGCCCTCCCCTTTTCTCCTCCAAGCTCAACACAGAATTGAAATCACCGGCTAAGATCCAAGGCAGAAAGGGAGCACAAGACATAACATACTTGATATGAGCCCAAAGCTAGATTTTACCACAAATGTCAATCGGATGATAAACATTACTAACCAAAATAGTCTCACCAGATTCCAAAACCGAAGCCACCACAAAAATAGCAGACTGGCTTCAAATCCACCAACAAGGAACAACCTTACAAGGATCCCATCCCAGAAAAGAGCCAGATCTCCAAAGGTTCCCCTAGACCCAATACACTGACACTAGCTAGAAAACCAAATACGAGGAGCATGTTGAAGCATGAGGTCCACTCGAAGCTTAGTTTCCTAAACACAAAAGATATCTGGAGAATGAACAACAATCAAATCTTGAATAGCCTTTTGACGGGAGGTGCTATTCAACCCCCTTGCATTCCATGAGAGAATAATCATGAGGAAGGTTGAGAGAAGTGGGCCTCAAGGGTTTTAATAGAACCAGATTCCACCAACAGATCCCCAGTAGATTTAAGCTTGTCCACATCCTTCTTACGACCAGCTTTCGAAGAATTTTCAAAATGCCCCTTCTTGAGAGGGCGTTGCAGCACCCCCAAAGTAGGAGACGATCCCCAACCTTTACCTGAAGAGAACATCGCCTTAGCTAAATCCGCTAAAACAATATCATCCTACACATCTGCAGAGGCCCTAAGAGGCTCAGAAATCCCCTGCTCCAAAGCTGGAGAAATATTCTAAACAACAATTGCTTGCTCCAGCCCTGTATCCAGCCCAAAATCCATACCAGTGGCCCTAGAAGAAATCTCAACAGAAATCCCTTCCTCCAAAGCTTGATTATCCAGGACCTCAAACCGATTGAAACCCTGATCACTCTGTTTATCCTTATAGGCTTGCTTCTGACCCCTCCCTTTAGCTCTCTGCTTAACAGGAATAAAGTCATCCTTATCAGACCCACCCTCAACCACAGGGGCCTTGCCTTTATCCCCCTTCTCCACCGAAGGCCTAGAAGAAGGAGAAGAAGAAGCCCCCGCCACTTTGGGTGCCCGAGGAAATTGGCGCTAAAGGTGACCATACTCGTGACAAAAGCGACAACGAAAAGGAAGGGACTCATAATCTAACGATTGAATCCACAAGGCAGAGCCAATACAAATTTCCAAAGAATCTGACAAAAGGTTATTTAAATCAATTTCAACACAAATGCGAGCATAAGAGAATACCTTTTTATCCAAAGTATTTTGAGCAATGGCAACTGGCTTCCCCAACAAAGTAGAAATCCGATGCAAAATATCCTCCCTCCAAAACTCCAACGGCAGCCATGGTAGATGGACCCAAACAGGGACTCGTGTAGGAAGATCTACTGCCGCATTAAAACCTCCATGCCAGGGCTTAATGAACAAGCCAACATGATTACAATCCGAGCTGCAAGAAAAATCCACCATGAAATAGCCATTCACAGCCACCAAAATATCAAAATCACCTTCAACCTGCCAAGTCCGACGGATCCAAGACTCTAACGTCGAGAGAGGGACACGAATACCTAAGAACTTATAAATCAGAACATGTTGGCTCCAATAAGCTATGTCCTCCTGAACTGATTCAGGAGAAATAACCAGAATAAGGCGATCTTGACTATGCGGCAAGCACCCACTCACTTTCTTCAGCTTAGAGCTCTCACCCACAAAGGACGAATCCGTCTTTTGTGCATGCATGGCTACCGAAAAAGTCTGAGATAGCTTTGACCCAGCAAGCATCAAGCTTTTGGAAGCTTCTACCATACCCCTACACCGAACCCCTACCCCCAGCCCTCACCGTACCACCCCCTCCAAACCCACACCACTTCCACCACCCACTTCCCTCTCACTGCACAGCCCCCTACCCACCACACCTATCGCCCCCCAAACTCCTACGCAGCGAGAAGAAAAAAACAATAAAATTAATAGTGTATAAAAAATTAGAATAAATTGAAATGTCAAGTGAGGAAATTAAAGTGAAAAATTGGGCACTTAGCTCTTGATCCTAAAAAAGAGAATGGAAGATGATGACTTGCAAGCTTGAATTGTCATGTTAATGTTAGAAATGGGTGATTTTGAAGTGTAGACTATCTCAAAATTATGCATGCGCCCTGAATATTTGTGTAAGCTAATTAAATGGATTTGGTTCAATTATGTGTCATGTCAATCTGACAGGTGGCCCATGGATCATTAAGGACTTACAATATTTAAAAATACCTAGAAGATTGTCAAATCGTAAGGGTCAATTTCTCTTAGGTCTCCCCCTTTGGAAGACCATTTTTATGGTTGTGAAATGATCAATAGGCACCAAATAAGCATTCAAGTGATCTATATGTTGATTTTGATGCAAACTATGATTATTCTAAAGGCTTTAAATTGAAATGTTCCTAAGTTCTTATAAATACAAATGGCTATTCAATGAATGTTTGATGTGTTTAAAATTACAACTGAATGTATTTAAATACAAGGACAACAATAAAATCACACAAACATGTACCAAGTTATCTCCCAATGGTTAGTGAAAAAGGGTGATAATCAACAATTTGAATGTTAAAATATTGACTTTTGGGTTAAATCTACATATGCAAGATAGATCCCACATGCCATGGAAATGACCTAGGACAAGGATGGATGTATGAGAATGCATGTAAGAGTAAATGAGGGTGGTTGTGGATCAAGAAAGGAGCTATTCTTATCACAAAAGTGTGCCACATGTCACTATGTAATTGTATTAATACAATCTTTCAAAATAGGCCTAAAACTAAATGAAAATTGGCATTTGTATCCAAATTTCACCTTTATTTTACCTCCACTTTGAGGTACATGTGCATCTTAAATGAATATGCATTTCAAAGTAAAATGAGCAATCATCAAAACATGCAAAAAACGTAAATATTCAATCATAAAAAAGATATTGAGATCCATGTAAAGTAACGAATTCCAATTGGTGTCAATGGGGTTGTGCTTAAATGCCAAGGCCATAAGGTTCTCAAGATGGGGATCCATATTTGAATCCCAAAAGTGACATCTTAAGTTTGAATTCCAAGTGGTGGCTCTTGGACTTCCATTGTGGCTTCTATGTTGAATAAAGTCGATTATGTGGTTTCTAAGTTGAATATGTTGAAGGGGAGGAGGCCCCCCTTGTGACCTTTGTTGGTGTGGGGCTAGCCTAAATAATCCCTCATTGATCAAAGAAAGAAAGGACTCCAATTGATGTCATCATGTGTGTTCATCCTTGACATGCATGCACCATAAGAACCTATAAGAGAAGGAAAAGTATACAATGACTAGCATCTATCTTACAACTAGAATAAGCATAAATTGTAAACTTGCTTGGCTATCTAGATAAATAAAAAAGTGTATGAGTTTAGGAAATACAACCCACGTAGAAAGTGTTAATGGTAATGTTCCACCAAGTGGCTACCATAAAATGACATGGCATATTAGGTGCTACCACATTGTGTGATCACGATCTATCAAGATATAGTGATGAATCTTTGTATTGAAACTTGTAAATACTTTCAAGCTCAACAAAGGAGAGTTAGCAACAAGATATGCCCCTCATTCAATTGGTTGCATATATCATATGCATGTAATTGGAGGAGAGGAAAAAAGAAAACATAAAATGTGAATGTAAGCTAAGCATGTAAGCACGTAAATCATGTAAAGTAAATTGGTTTCATGAATACATTGTGTAACAAGCAAATAAGACATGATATGACAGGCATAAAAGCACATGGTCTAGAGATAAATATCACGATAGGAAAATGAAGATGGTGATGTGGCCCTAAATGGGAAGAGACATCCATATAATTGCATAGAACACTAGGCTAGGCATATGTCCCTATTGTGGCATCCAAGAGCATGAGCACACAATGATGGAGGTGAGGCATTAAGATCCCTAGTGAATAAGATGAATCTAGATTCTATGGTAACCAATATAGCAAGCAAGGGTATGGTGTCGCTAGTGACTCCAAGAGCATGGGCACATGATAGGGCGGGGTAAGGAGATATGATACCCCCCAATGTAAAAGGATAACTTATAGTAGCACAATAAAGAATGAGGGAATCAAGGTGCCACTAATCTAAATAAATAGCTCGACTCGTGATAAGGTAACATGAGTGCACATGGGTGAAGCATGGTACCCCAAATATAACGGGATGATATGGCAATAAAGACACATTATGACCAAGTAAGATGTAACCACTAAGCATAGGCACAAAAGAGTATTGTAGGAACTAAGTAATAATAAGGCTCATAAAGGACAAGATGGCATAAGCATGTGATCCATGAATGGTAAAAGGACATTAGTATAGGCATCAAGTAATCAAGGTAATATATAGTCTTCATACGGCTTGAGATCATATGCATATAGACATGAAAAACATAAGCAAAGTAGCATGGTTAAAAGCAAGCTTAAATATTCATAACAATCACAAAAGTAGGAAACAAGGAAAAATGCAAAATCCAATGTGATAAAAATAAACAAACATAAGAATGAGGTATTCAAGGGAAATAAAAATAGATATAAACGAGTAAGATAAATCAAATAAAAGAAAAAAGAAAATGGCTCCCATGTAGGGGAAGATAAAACATGAAACAATATATAGAAGGTGAAATGAGCATGTGAAGCACAACAAACCTCAATCAAAAAGCCCTCCTATTTAGCTTCATTATCTTGAATTCTCATTCGTACATGGCACAAACACATGATAAATGATAAAACTAGTTTCACATTAGACACTTTTTTCTTACCCAAATTTCTTATTTTAATACTTGTCGTAGAGGAATTATTGGCATTTAATGCACCACAACTCTTGGGCTCACATCGAGCATGAATCCAACTTAATTCAACCTCTAACACCAATAACAACATTCTCCCACATGTCACTTGTTCTTTTAGCACAATCTTATTTGCAATTCAGAAATTCACTTGATATTCCCCTCTACTTTCAATTACATCCCCTCTAGATCCTAAATTCAAATTTACATGAAATTTAATGATTTACAAACAAGAACAAAAGTAAAGTCCCAAGAAGAAATTGAATAGTTGAGGATGATTTGCATGTTGAAGTATACCTCCAATTTTGCCAGCCAATGGTCAAGTTCTTCCACACTCACGTCTATTTTGAATGACAAAATCTCAATCTTAGCCCCAACCTTGAATAAAGGTTAATTTTAGAGGTTTGCCTCACCATGTGAAGATTATTCTTCTTTATTGAAGTTGACTTTCCACTATCCTCGATGCCTTTTGAAAGAGCAGATTTCTCCATGAGAACCTCCATGATGCCCTTCATTGTCTCCATTAACTGAGAAATACGTAGACACATCAACTTCTAGTTTGGAAAACCCAGCTTCTTCATTAAAAAATTATGTTTCTATTGCCATGTTTTCTAATTTTTTTCTTTGACCTACGAGATTCAATGTGTCTCTGTAAAAAGAATAAATCTCCTTCTCCACTTGACCTTATTGTGGGCATGAAATTACCGAACACTCACAACTTTACAAATGGAAGAAACCACCTCTAATCCCACTTGATCTGTACATCATGTCGGATTAATCCACACACTAGTCTTCAACATACAAATTTAATAAAGAAGAAAGACTAGAATTCTATCAGGAAATACAAACTCAAAAAATCGAAGGAAAATAAAAGCCAAATATCACCACAAATTGGAGAACTCGTATTTACCTAGATAAACCCACATCCAGCAAATACTAAGTTACACCTCACTTAAAATTCACAATCCAATGGAAATTACAAGTCTAAGCGTCTTGGATTCGCACCTAACATGAATCGAACACTACTCAGCCTCCAAAACCAGTAGCACTCTCTTAACACCTCACTATTATGTTCTTATCTTAGTAAAGTCTTATTTGGAATTCAGATATTCACTTGAAATTCCCTTATAATCCCAATTACATGCCATCTAGCTACCCAATTCAGGTTTACAATAAACATTTAATGTTTTGAAATCAACAAGAAGTGTACCTAGGCTCTAAAAACCTTGAACGGTGGAGGAAATTGTTACACCACGAACTATTTTCTATCATAAACCTTTTTCTTGTCACATAATGAGATCGTCAGTTGTCATTAGCAAACAATTACAAAACCATCACTCTTGATTGCAAAAATGCCGCTTCTTTCTAATAAACCATACATTCCTAGACAAAACTACCCTATCAGTTGACAAGCCAGCACCTATTAGAAATCCATGATTTCACCTAGAAACTAGAAACGCTCATTTTTATTTAATTTTCTCTTCTGCCAAAGCCTACCTTGAGATAATCCATATCATCTTGAATATTCTCTAGTATCCACAAGCATCCAACTCTGTTCCAAAACCACTTCTTCCTTGTTTTCTTTAAATCAAACAGATCCGTTTATAGATCAGCTAATACAACAATATGCCTAGGAAAATAGAATCCATCACCAAAGTGCAGTTGTATCAAGAGGTCAATTCACTTGACATTATTACCATTTAAAAATCTAAAATCCTCTTCAAAGGTCACGCCTTACAATCAAATCGCACTCGCTTTTAGCAGAGGGGGGTTTTATTAAGCTCAAATACAACAAAAAAATGAAGAAAATAAAAATGGTGTGGAGCAAAGGACCACTTCTCTTATAAAACAAAGAAAATTTTGAGTTTATAGAACCATTACTAATAAAGAGAACATGATCCCTTGATAATAGCTAATTGCAAGCACATGTACAAGCCATCTCAAACATCTGCACTGTTTGCAGTTGACATGTGGATGGTGGTGTAGACCTCTGCTTTGGGGTAGAATTATGATCATTGCGAGTGGATGGAAGGAGGATAATTACGTGAGACATTTGAGGGCAATGTATTGGAAACTTGCAGCTATCCTCAAGCCCAGATCTAACATCTCTACTTATTTCCCCATACTGCAAATATACTTCTGCAACAAGGTTTCAACAAAGCAAACCAGTCTGTGAGCAAATAGAACGAGGCCTGGCACCAACTCCTTTGCTTCAGACATGGCTATGATGGCCTCAACCAAATGACTGAAGCCAACAACAAATATGAGAAGTCGCAGAGCATTGCGGTTATATAGTATTCAACAGGGGAGGGATGCATGACTTGTCCACTCGAGATGGAATCATAAACATTCTCTTTTTGGTTTTCTTGTTATCGAGATTAACAGTGACAGATTTCAGTCCACATCATGTGCAATACTCGTAGCGATAGGGGCACCAACTCCTTTGCTTCAGACTTGGCTACAATGGCCTCAATCAAATGACTGAAGCCTACAACAAATATGAGAAGTTGCAGAGCATTGCTGTTATATAATATTCAACAGGGGAGGGATGCATGACTTGTCCACTCAAGATGGAACCGTTAACATTCTCTTTTTGGTTTTCTTGTTATTAAGATTAGCAGTGACAGATTTCAGTCCACATCATGTGCAATACTAGTAGCAACAGGTAATATATGTTAATAAAGAGATGTTAATGCAACAAATGCATAAATAAATTTCCTTAATTGTAATGTGGATGATGAATTCTGAGTTTCTTTCTTTTCATGAGATCACCTCTCCAGAATTCTAGATAAATCCCAAGCTAAAGTTGTCACATCTGTGAAAGCTTGTGTAAAGAAAATCACATCACAAGCCTGAATTTTAAGCTTTGACCAATTGTTCTCAATTTCTATATCATCAGCCAAAGGGTTTGTGTATACACCGTCAATTGTTAACCATGCCCATGAACTTTGTATATATTTCAGCACATATTCACTCTAGAATTATTGTTTCTTAGCTTAAACATCATCTAAATGCAGACAAACTGACATCTGCTTTCCACCCACAAGCTATCTAGGACCTTCAAACACAATTGGAGTACACCACATCAATAGCACCACCCCTACTGCCACCCTAGCCCTCACCTGCCTCCCTCAAAAAAACGAATCATGAAAACTAAAATGTCCATCAGATCGATACCCCTGCATTTACTTATGTGCCAATTTACAATTATGTGACCATATCGGCCAAGAAACTTGGAAAATGGTAAACAATGAAACAGTGCCGTAGTTTGTGGCATGCCAATGTATAAACAAAGGCAACAAGTCTATATTACAAAGAGGAGCCCCTAGTAAGGCCTTTATTTGCATATTCATGCTTAACAATTTACACAGGCTGAGTGGACATGCATACTTTGAAGTTTTGAACTATTTTTGCTTATTATCCTGCTTGTCTGAATCCGATTCACTTGCATTGTAACCTGCAAAACAACTTTTGATTAACCTAGAAGCCTGTACCATTGAAAGGATTCAATTTTTTCAAAGCATCTAAAGAAACTGCAATCCCACCTGGTGGCTTGGAACTTAAATTCAAATATTTTAATCTAGATTTTGTAGCTTTCTGGAACCATGCTTTTCCCTGTCCGCACAGAAATAGAGGAAGAAAATTTAGTACTTACAGAGCAAACGTACACCTGGAATTACAGTTGACCGTAGATATCTATTAATCAATAGCCTTAATACCTTTTGTATACTCTGGGGAACACCATAGCCATTACAGTACATCTGCCCAACAAGAATTTGCATTCCTACATCACCTGATCTTGCTTCCTTCAAAGTATCTTGAAACCAACGCTTTGTACAAAGTGTGACTACGTCCTTCAAAGGAAACCTTCTTTGTTCTTCTTCCTTATGCATCTTTATTTTAACACTCTCTGATGCAGCAGCCTTAACCTTCTCCTCAAAAGCCTTAATAGTTTGCTTTCCTTTCACAATACTTTCTGCCATATTGCCAGTTTTGGCAATAACTTTAAGTTTAGCAGCTGCTGTGCCTATCTTAGCCATAAATAATTCTCAGATGAATTGACCTATCAGGCAGAAATTAAAATTAGAAGAGAATATCTATGATGTCCATTTGCATACCATTTGCTGCCCATTTTCTAGTTATGCAAATGTAGTATTATTTATCAACTCAGAGGATCACAAATTTCATTGAAATAAAAATGTGCTTACAATAAATAAAACCTAGAACCATTCAGAAAGCATAGAATCCCAATTCTGGTTTTATTTCAAATTGCCATTGTGTTTTAACAAAATAAAACCATAAAATCTCCATATATGCCAAATACTCCAAAAACTATTGAATGTAGAGTGAAGCTTTAAACCCAAGAAGAATTGCAGAAACATGTTTAAGGAACAAAATTCAGTTGGAAGAACGGACAGAAAATTGGGTCACAGAAGACTCATTAGACAGCAAAAGGTGAAGTACATTTCAATTCTAGTGACAGAAATAACTATAGTTAAAACTCAAGCCTTGTACTGGTGAAAATTATGTACCCATGCCCTTGACGCTTATGTTTTGAACCTATAGGCTATAGCAACTGGGTGGTCCTTTATGCATTGAGTAGTGTGCAAGAATCTCATAGAAGCAGATATTTTTTAAAATATTGCGATATATCCCAATATATCTTTTATTGGTAGGGTTCCTGACATTCTCGTAAAAATATTGCGAGTTTTCAAAATATCATTGACTGCACTTTTACCAGATTTTTCACTAATATATTGCTCAGTAATATCACAATAAATTTCAAGGAGAAAGCAGTTAATGACAAACAGAAAATTGATAATGTACTGGAGTGGGAAATAATATTGGAAATGGCATCAAAAGTGAGAAAAAATTACAAGGCGGCTCTCAAAACCAATGAACAAGTGGTGGTGTCGGAGATTGCTGTTTTTAAAGTTGACGGTGGAGATGGAGGAAGGGACAGCAACCTCAAAATAAAGGAACCAAAAGGAGGAGAAAACAGTAAGGCATCTTCTCTTCCTAAAATACTTCGCATCAAGCCAAAACTAGATATGACTGAAGTTGTTAGGAAAGAAGAGAGATAAAAAATCATTGTTGTTTTCTTAGTTTGTTTCCCATTGAAAAAAAATCCAATGAGTGAATTGCAATGTGTGGGGAACAAAGATGGGCTTCTACATGTCCATAGAATTATTCAAAAAAGTTGTATTCATTGTTTTTTTCAAAAATCATGGTACGAAAATAAACCTTTAAAGAAAGAATTCTGAATATACGTAAATCAGTTTTTAGAGCCATCTTGTGGTCCCCTGAGTCCACCCCGTGTGATGTTTTAGCTAATACTGCCCCCAAGTGGTTAGAATTAAAAAACCTTCTCCCTCAAGTGTGGGCTTTTATTCCCCAAGCTCTCATGCCTTTGGGTAATGTGCTGCAAGTGGAAGAAACAAGGTCTAATCTCCCTCATCTCAATGCCAGGGTTCTGATTTCTCTCAAACCTAATGTGTATATTCCAGATACTATATGCTTTCAATTGGGTAATAATCAAATTTAGTGTAAAATGGAAATATTATGAGGTTTGAATGCTTGTTTTTCACGTAAAAAGAATAGCCATCAGAAGAGAGAATGTTCAAGAATCCTTAAGAATAATAGTAAACCTGTAACCGGCAAGGAAGAAAAAAGGACCTTAGAAGATGGGAAGAAAAATGCTAAGATGAATTGGTTTAAAGAAGGGACCAGGGGAATAAAACATTTCTTCAATATTCTTAATTCCAAACAAACTAAGGAGATCATTGGTCCTATTATGATTGGTGGAGCCTTGAATGAGAAGGTAGAGGACATGAAAAAAGCCTTTCGTTACTTATATAGAAAGCTTTTCTCTGCTGAAGATAATAATAATAACTATGTTCTAAAATCATCCCTAGGAAGCTTTGTAAGAAAGAAGTCATTAAGATTCAAAGATCCCTTATTAAAACCTAGAAGCCAATTACTCTCCTTAATTTGTCATATTAAATTTTGGCTAAGTTGTTGGCTTGTAGACTCGCTGATATCGTCCCCAAAATCATTTCTGAGATTCAAACTAGGTTCCATTAAAGGAATATACATTCTTGAAAATCAGATAAGTTGATAACGAGATTAGAAGGCTTGGAATGGGCTAAGAAATGTAATCAAGATGTTTATATGATACTTCTAGATTCTAAAAAGGCATATGATAAAGTGGAATGGTCTTTGTGTTAAGAGTCCTTTGGCTTTCCTCCCAAATTTTATAATATGGTTAAAATGCTCTTTCAAGATGCCTAAGCTCAAATTGACATAAAAGGTTCATTAATTGATCATTTTCCTCTGCAAAGATATATAGGACAGGGGTGCCCTCCAGCCCCGACACTGTTTGTCATTGCCTCAAATGCCTTAGAATATATATTGATATCTAATATATTTGATCCTCCAATGAAGCGAATCTATTTGCCAGATAAGGATAATTTGATTAATATTCAGTTTGTGATGATATCGTATTATTTATTGAATTGGTTGAGAAAAACTTTGATAATGTTATGAAAAGGCTTAAAATATGCTACAAGGCCTCTAGTTCAAAGATATTTTAAAGTAAATCTATTGTGCTCAAGTGGAGAGAAGCCCCCCCTAAGTGGTTAGAAAAAAGTAAATGGTAACGAGGTGGGGCAAACAAAATGGTCAAATACCTAGGCATTGCAATTAACCCTTTCTTGAAAGAAATGTGGGAATGGATAATTGAAAATAAAAACATCAAATGATAAAGTGAAATTCTTTCTCTCCCTCGCAGAATATAGGTTTTCAAAAGATCCTTTCTTCCTACAATATACATTATTCCTCTAATTGGTTGTTTGGGAGTTGCCAAGTTGATCTGACAACAAGGGAAATAAAAAGAGGCACATTGTCAAATGGGGTCAATGTTGTCTTCTTGAATCTATGGGGGGTTTGGGTCTTAAAGACGTTGAGCTACAAGGCATTGCTCTTGTAGTTAAATGGATTATTAATGCCTTTGATCGCCAAGAGCCTTAGAAAGTTTTGATAAGACACAATATTGCATTGGCGTTCTCTAAGAAAGGTAGAAACTAGAAAGTGTTGCACCTGCATGACTTATTGTTTGCGAAGTTCTCTATAAAACTCTAATGTTTTTTTAACATTTGGAGAACGCAGAAGTCTGTTAAACATCTTGTTGTTGGGCAATAGGCTCTTTCTAAATTGGATGGGGAGTTCACAAGTTACAAGTCTATTTGGTGGAATCTATAGTGAAAGAATAAACCGCTTGCATTTTTTCAAGTTTTCTTTGCTAGATGTTGGGCATTTAAAGGAGTTAAGGATTTTACTGACATCTTTTCTGACAGGCAGCTCTTGAATTAGGAAAAATTTCAATGTCTTTTTTCTATACCCAAATCTCATGGAACTTTTTCTCTGTTTCAACAGGCTATGTATAGTGTTAATTTTACGAACATTCTTAAGGATGAATACTGAAAGTATGGGTAAATTTTCTTGAGTTGATGGAACCTCTTTTTCTAAAGTCTCTTCCAAAAAGAATTATTTAATGTTGGTTGACACCTAGGAGATTCTTTGTGGTCTTAGCCATAAGTGGAGTATGAACTTATCTATTGACAGATGGTCTGCCATTTAAAAAACAATACAGTGAAATGTTTTAGAATAAAAAGCTTGTTTCAAGTGGCTCTTTCTTCTTAACAAACTATGGATTGAATTTGTTCTATCTAATGCCGATTTGTTCCCCCAAGTCTGTGCTATGTTTAATGTGGTAGAGTCTTTTGAACATCTTTGATTGCAAGTATGCTTGATGTCTTTGGGGTGTTTTTATTTTTTTGGCAATTGTATGGATTGGGCAAACAAGAATTGCCAGGTCTCTTTTTGAGGCAAAGATTTTCAAAAACACTTGAAGTTATTATTTTTAGTATATGTAGGGTATTGGAGTGTTATTAGAGAAATAATTTAGAAATTTAACTTAAATTGTCCAAAAAGTTAACTTTATATTATATTCATAAAAAAGTTATTTATGTTTTATTATTAAAAAGATAAAAGAGCAACGAAGATGAAAACCAGAAGTAAGTTACTTAAAAAGGTTCTTGTAAACACTTTTTTATTAATGTGTTTTGGAAGAAAAAGGGGAAACAAGAAATAATATTTTATTTCCTTAAGAGTGCCTATAAAAGGAGTGGAGGATAAAAGCAGCTATTCTGGCTTATTATCAAACCCCAATTTTTTGATATTGAACATTGTTCATCTATTTTGTCCTAAGATGAAAACTCTCCTATTCATTTGAGTAATTTCGTTCAAGAATTATCATTGAGATGATTAGTTGCAGAAAATTTTCCAGCTTTAGTTGGATTTTGATGCATGAAGATTTCCATAATTTTGGATTTGTGTTAGTTTCAATTTTGGGGTTTTATTTGAAGATGTGAAGAATCCCAGTTTTCGGTTGGTAAAGGTTTCACATTTATCGTAAGTTACCGAATCATTTGAATATAACCCTATTCCTGGGTACAAGTATTCAGGTACTGATTGGAATTGCCTGCAGAATCGCATAGGGTTTGGGTATTTTTAGGTGCTGATTTTAACTTGAACCTTATTTCATTAGTTTGGCTAACATTCATCTTTGTAAAGAACCCTGATATTCAATCTTCATTTCAATATTATAATATAAATTTGGAGGGCATAGCTGCCAAATAATATTTTGCATTATTATTGGACATGGATACTAGGAGGTTTAGCACCAAATCCCTCATTAATATCTGCATTGACATTGTTACAGAGGTTTGATGGTGTAGCCACCAAGATCTGCATTTCTTAATTTTGATTGGATATTTGCATGCATCACTTTGGAAGGGCTACTGCCGGAGACAACACATTTATTTTTCAATTTTACATAATTTGTAAACTGTGCATCTTGCCACCAATAAGTAATATTAATTGTTCATTCTTCATATCCCAGAAACCATATGCTCTCAACACACCCACATCAAGATCTTGGTAATCAAAAACAGCTAGGTTTTGTGTTCTACTTCTGAAAATTTGTAAAGTAAGCTAATATCTCAGCTTGGGAAATTACAAGAATGGTTTTTCATGGAACGAAACCTTATTTAATTATGTGAATGAATTTGATGATGTTCTTAATAAGTTTTGTTTAGTCTTGTCCACTAGATTTTCTTTGGAATATCTAGAGAGATAGAAAGGATGAATTATTCCAGAATAAAAGGTACCTTACAAAGTCTCTTACAAAATTCACTGTTCATATTGTTTTGCAGGTTACAATGATATTGAAAATCCCCAGGGTTAGCTTAATGAATAATGGCCTGTCTTCTATCTACATAAATCATAGTTAGAAAACTCACTAAAAACTCTATAGACTTGACTTGACTCACAAGTCTCTCTGTAAGATGACTTAAGTCTTGGGCAAGTACCTTGCTAAGGACTCACAAGTCTGATGAAAACGGGGCCAGATTTTGAGATAGGTTCACTATTTTTTGATGTGGACTCACCTAGTGGAATTTTAAAACAAAAAACTATGATTTGTTGTTTTAGCAATTAGTTTTTGTCATTTGACATTTTTATGCTCTTAATTGACCAACAGACTGTGTTTATCATCCAAGTGATAAAACAAACTAAGGGGTTGGAAGGAGATTTTGAGGTGCCTTCAAATATTAAAACCAGTGTGTCTATACTTTGCTTTCCACATTTTGTCTCAGTGTGATGAGCCCTGCTGGCTCCCAACTCAAACCCTGTAGTTTTGCTTACCTTTTTGTGTTTTTAGAGTTTTTTAGATAAAGTTTCTAGACAGAAGTAGAAGGGTCGATTTCATATAATTGCTCATAAAACTCAGATCTGAGCTAAAATTGACAAAATGAAAGTGTAGAAGGTTTTAAATAACCGTAACAAAGAGATTACATATGATAGACATACCCGAAATGCTCCAGATTATTTTATTAAGAAAATATTCCAGTTTGCCAGCCAAGAATGATGAAAACTGATAAATTCCAATGTAGAAGACTACAAAATGAAATCTCCAGCCTGAAAACTGAGGCAAATGGACTGTAGTAGCTAGACACCAAAGGAGAAGATGAAAAACCCTCCTCAGAGAGAATGTCACAGAGAAGCCAAATAGCAAAGTCAAATAATCATGGATGAGTTTGATTTGCCAAAAATGTCTTATATCCCCAAAAGGCACGAGTTTCAAGAAAAGCACGACTTGGCTCATTAAAATACATTTAAAATGTATTTAATTCACTTTTTCCATAGTTTGGCAATTAAATAATTGTTTTACCAAGTTGAGCGCACTTTTGTACTTTAAGTGATTTAATTTTGATCACTTTATGAAATATGTAAGTGATATAAGATTTATAAAATCAATTTGACTTTATAATAAAGCGTTAAGTTAAATAATTAACTTAAATCACTTAAATATCCATAACTCTCTCCAAACTCCATATATCTCTGTGCCATCGGAAGCTGGCGAACACTGAACCATAAATGCCTGTACTAAAACCAATACTGGAGTGAAGGAATGGGCAACGACAATACCCACTAAAACGGCCACTGACCCTCTAACCAGATCCTGTCAGCCTACAAGGGTCCAAGAGATAGGCTAACTCAACATGCTCCTGAACTGAGCTATAATGGGGACATTACAATCCACCCTCCCTGAAATTGCTTGTTCGCAAGCAATCTCTCATCGAAAAGCTCGAAACCACAAAACCACCAGACCCACTAGGATTCCATAGGTAGAACTATGAAATGTTCCCAATCCATTCCTGCAACACCATCACTAAGACATGCCAAACTGAATCATACTCAACCGCAGGTGCCGCAAGAACATAAGCATTACTTGGAAGCAACTCTGAAAACTGACAATGCTTGCTTCCAAACCATATGCAGGATAAGTTGTCATACAAATCATCTAATCCATGCGCAACTGAACGGTGCATCCGCAAAATATCATGTACATGAGAATCGAAAGTGAAACTGTGAACACTCCTTAACATGTACACACTATGAAACTCCTCAACGAGCCCTGTCTGAAATCTTGATGTATTGAAAGAATCCCAGATAATACGATCCTAGAATTCATTGCCAATAGATGGATTTTCTTATTTGTTCTCCATGGTCTGATTCAAAAAAACGGACTTGTTGTGGCATGAATCTACAACACAAAATGCATCAGTAATACCTAAACCTTGAGTATCTGCCTTTGACAACTCCATGGAAGCATCGCCCTCATGTGAAGTAGTTGTTGTCTCATGTTGATGCAAAGGAACCTCACTGGTGTCACAAAAATCTGAACTGTTATGGCTTGTTTTTTTCATGCATCCTCCACATTTGACACTCATATCTTGCATGCCAACAATAGAAATCTCTTCTACAACATTTTCCTCATGTGCCATAACTTCTGAATCATGTTGATGCTCAAAAGAATGACTGCTGTCATAAAAATCAGAATTGTTATCATAGCTGATAACAACTTCTTGAGCGTTGTAAGTATCAACATTCTCTTCTTTCCTTTCTTCTTTCCTTCTCACAACTTCTTCGTCTTCTTCTTCTGGTCCACCAAAGAACTGATTGAAATTGAGAACATCTCAAATTTTCTTAGGAAGAGATTGATATTCATTAAACCTAGTATAGATATAGTCATTAAACGTAGATGCACCCATAGTTCTTAATGTAGAAGACCCACTGCTGGTCTGATAAGCACCCACTAACACCACAGGCTGGCAGGGTCAAAGCTCTGATACCACTATGATGAGCCTTGTTGGCTCCCAACTCGAACCCTGTAGTTTTGCTGATATTTTTGTGTTTTTTTAGTTTTTTAGAGAAAGTTTCTAGACTGAAGTAGAAGGGTCGATTTCATATAATTGCTCATAAAACTCAGATCTGAGCTAAAATTGAAAAAATGAAAGTGTAGAAGGTATTAAATAACCGTAACAAAGAGATTACAATTACATATGATAGACATACTCGAAATGCTCCAAATTATTTTATTAAGAAAATATTCCAGTTTGCCAGCCAAGAATGATGAAAACTGATAAATTCCAATGTAGAAGGCTACAAAATGAAATCTCCAGCCTGAAAACTGAGGCAAATGGACTGTAGTAGCTAGACGCCGAAGGAGAAGATGAAAAACCCTCCTCTCAGAGAATGTCACAAAGAAGCCAAATAGCAAAGTCAAATAATCACGGATGAGTTTGATTTGCCAAAAATGTCTTATATCCCCAAAAGGCACGAGTTTCAAGAAAAGCACGATTTGGCTCATTAAAATACATTTAAAATGTATTTAATTCACTTTTTCCATAGTTTGGCAATTAAATAATTGCTTTACCAAGTTGAGCACACTTTTGTACTTTAGGTGATTTAATTTTGATCACTTTATGAAATATGTAAGTGATATAATATTTATAAAGTCAATTTGACTTTATAATAAAGCGTTAAGTTAAATAAATAACTTAAATCACTTAAATATCCATAACTCTCTCCAAACTCCATATATCTCCATGTCGTCAAAAGTTGGCGAACACTGAACCATAAATGCATGTACTGAAACCAATACTAGAGTGAAGGAATGGGTAATGACAATACCCACTAAAACGGCCACTAACCCTCTAACCAGATCCTGTTAGCCTACAAGGGTCCAAGAGATAGGCTAACTCAACATGCTCCTAAACTGAGCTATAATGGGGACATTACACTCAGCCCTATAGTGCTTCTAGGTGTGAATGCAATTGGAGCCTATTTGAGTGCATTCACATGAAAAAGAGAAACAAGTTGACTCAGAGGCACCCCAATGACCTTGTCTTCATCCAATACAACCTTCACCTTCAAACAAAAAAGGTGGAGGTTCCTTCTCATAATGTCATTGACTTGGATGACATTGATCCCTTTGCTGATTGGATTGCCGAAGAACATAGTGGATGTCATGCTTACTCATGAAGATCTTGCTATATTGGAGAGACAAGCAATATAAGCAGCAAAGTCGCATGCATTGGAGGAAAATGAAGATTTTAGGAAACAATCAATCATCATTTTGATACCAACTTACCTTCTATTTCAAGGCCTGAAAAATTTACACTAGGAGGGGAAAGCGAAGGATATAGATTGTATTTGACTGTTTTTTGACATATCATCATATGTGAACAGTTATAGTGTTGTTGTACAGTTATTATTTATAATTTTGTTGTAATACAATAATAATGTTTGACTTTGAAACTTTGAAATTTCAAATTTTGAACGTTTGTGGGTCATACAAGACATGAAATGTTTGAATTATGACAAATTGATGATCAATTTAGACATTTGTGTGCTCTAAATGCATTAGTTTCTATTTTTTGTGTAATTATGTTTGTTTTTTGTCGAGTTCCATGTTGGAGTCAAACTTAAGGACTGCTGAGTCTGGACCATGTCTGCATTTTCAAACTTCAATAGAAATGAAATCAAAAAAGCACATTTATGACCCCATTGAAAAGGAGATATTGATGAACAATTTGTTAAAATTATATGGAAACCAAAAGGAATAATTAAGGATCCAAGCATACAATGTCCCAGATTTCTATGACAACCAAACAGGAAATATGCAGTCAAAAGGAAAAGACCTGGTGGTTATTGAAAAGGTACACCAAAACACAGAAAACCTGGCTAAACATGCTGTGAAAGAACATGGGTGTAGTGATAATGATACGGATGAAGTGAAGTCAGTTATTGGTAACTTCAACTGTGATGCATATAAGAGCAATATCAACATAAAATGCTACTTGGAATAGTCTTTGTTTTATTGTTTGATCCTACTGAAATATGGTGATCATGGCCAATTAGGATGTTGATTTTTCTTTTGCCCAATTTTACTCCCACACCTTTCATAGCTTTCCCTGTTGTGGTTTCCTTCTAGTATTGGAGCTTCATTTTGTGTAGTTGTAGTAACTCACATACATTAGTCCTTACTGTTGTACTAGGTTAGTGGGCCAGCATATATTGTAACCTGCCTTTTAAGTAAACTATTTTCTTTTTTTTATTGAAAAAAAAATGATTGTTACATATCAGTTGAGATTGTTGTCATCAATTGTCTTTTGACATGAATAGCCTTCTCTGATTAGTAGTCTTCATATGATCACTGATCAGTAGCATTATGTCATTTTTGTGATCACTGATTTGTAGCATTGTAGTAGTACTGTGATAACATAGGCACCATTGCTGCTATTATAACATTAATAACATTATAGGAAATATTGGATCATAATGATTAATAAAAAAACATTGTTGTTAAAACAGATCATTACTGTGCTGAAATGCCACGTATGATTGATGTCACTGCTGTAAACTTATGATGTATCTGAAGAGGTTAGGGAGACTTCTTGTCAATTTTACAACTATAGCTACCATTTTGTATATAGATTAGCCTCATGGACTTAATAGTTAAGAAGAATGAAGATGGTAGTGTTAAGAGATCTGATTTATCTTGTGTTTTATTGTATGAAAGTTTCATTATCATTCTAGCAGAGTTATTAACTAACATTGTTAAAGAGATTTATATTACAATTATCTGTAATCAGCTATCTCAAAATTAATGAGAAAAATCTTTATTTTCAAAGTTCATTGTGTACACTTTGTTAAGCCGAGAGGCTTCTACAGTGACGGCCAACGATCCGTGTAAACAAAAACGAATCAGATAAAAATTGGCATGCACGTGCCAGTACTGAAGTTTGAAATCTGCAATGCCCAGATGACGGTTGAAATCTGCAACATAAACAGATGGCAATCCAATGTAAATGTAGGCATTAAAGATCGTAGAAGAATCTAGAAGCGTTATAGATTGCAGTTATGTTAGGAAGTTCTAGAGGCCTCCACTCTTATTTTCCAATCGCTCCATTATAAGGCCTGTTATCATTTGCATTACACGCACAACATTGACAAAGAGAGAGTACGCAAGGGACTGCGTTTGAGTCTTCACTCTCACTAGAAAGTTCGTGGATGGGTTGAAATATGAGAGCTCACCCTGGGTTAAAGTGTTGTCGTATCTAACAGATGAAGAACCTCCTATTAATTGCCTATTTTTTGTCTCAGCAGGCTTTGAAAGAGATATTCGAGGGATTCAATTTAGCGATAGAAGAGGTGAAGAGAAGTCATGTTGAGTGGTTGGTACCTAATGTCGGCCTGTGGAATAAGCTAAAGGTTTTGAAGAAGTGCGAGATAGGTATTTTGGGGTTTATGGCTGCTTTAGCTTCCAAGCACATATTATGTGCCATGGTCATACCGTATGAATCGATGCCTCCCTTATTTTTCATTATTTACATGAGAAATGATTTGAAATAGGGGATTGTGAGGGTTTGCGAATATTTTTCTATGCCATTTTTTCCATACAAAGCTACTGCCTGCCACTACGGCCATCGCCATTTGTAAGGTAGTCATATTTTTATTTAATGCAAGTAAACTAAACTTTTGGCTTGAATGCAGTTTCTACATAACCCACCTATACATTACTGTGTTTTCTACCATTTTGTGAAACATCAGTCGATATTTTTTACAAAGCGTAATAGTTTATAAACTGCAACTGTTATATCTATGAGATTTCATTTCTCCAAAGCTTTCTTGTGAGCGCCATTGTATGCTTCATTTTATATCAGAACTTTATGGCCTTTAATCTGCACACCAATGTAATTCGATGGTACCACTATAGGCTTTTAGATCAACTCTTAATTAGTTTGCATACCTTCTTTCAGCCATTTTAAATGCATTAGAGCACTATTGCCTTAAGCGTGTAGTCATACTTTTGGGGCAACAATTATATCAACTCTTGATTTCGTAAAAAGTACATTAACAAGCGCGTTTATGAAATTGTTTATCAAGTTTACGGTTTTACTAATCTCAATATAGTATAAAAGCTTTAGGATTCTATATTTCACGGTTTTGGGCCAGATTGTGAGCACCTTTATTCTGGCTTACATTTTTTTCTCTGTCACTGATGCGAAACAAAGCACTAGAGATTCCCATGTTTCGATATGTTACTTGTTTTCCCTTTTATCTCTTCATTGGCATGCTTACTATACTTATTACTAACCCTTGAGAGAGTGTTGCAACTTCTGGCACCCCTCCCAATTGGATTTGTCATTTTCCCAGTACACTTGGCCACGATTCCCATCATAGGAACATGCATCAATCTTGCTCGAAGCCTCAGAGCTACTATTATTTTCGCCCAGGACCAAGCCTGGGATGACAATGATTTTGGTTGTGAAAGACATATGAGGAAGATCTATCAAATGATGCAAAGAATGGAGGCATGGATGCCATCTTTGTAACGACACCCACCCCAAAAGTGACTTATATTCCTTCCCAACTAGGGCATCAAAAAGTTTTTAGGCCTGGTTTCTGTAGGTTTTAATAAAATATCTAGAAAAACAGCAAAGCATTTATTTGAAAGCATTCATCAAGAAACCTACTTAATTAAAGGAGCTTTTAAAACATTTACTGTTTTATAATATATTATGGAGGAAATGAAAATAATGACACTTGGCATAAATTTTCTTAAACAAAGAGGAGTAACAAAGAATATTTTATGAGAAGAATAAATCTATTAAAAGTATGTTTTGTGACAAAGAATACATTATAACAAAGAATAAATCTACCAAAAGTGTATTCATGACTAAATAAAGAGGAAATTAATTAATATGGGAGTTACATATGAATATTTCGTACATGAAATAATGACTAAATAAAGAGGAAATTTATTAATATGGGAGTTACATGCAATATTCTATAATAAGAATAATGCTATTCATGAGAGATTCTATGAAAAATGAGGGACTTATAAATTATATTTTATGGTAATAATATTGATATTCATAACATATTTTATGACAAAAAATAATGGCAACATGGGAGTTACACATTTTAATTATAAAAAAAATCCGTCACATGAAAGTAGTGGAGTTATTCTTAGAAAGAATCTTATAATGATAGATAGTTCTTTTATTCATTTTTATTTCCTTTCAAACAAATCAATTACCCTCTAATTTCTATAAAATTTTAGTAGATTTTGCAAGTTAGCTTTTGAGAAGACTTTGGCTTTTTAGAAGATTTCGGCTTTTTAGAAGATTGTGGCTTTTTAAAAGATTTATGCAAGATTGAGAGCAAAAGCTGTGGATTTCTTTTGTTTAGAGGTAAGTTTTTATCTCTTTTAATTTTTATTTTTATTTTTATTTTTAAAAAGGGGATTGAAAGAAATAAATAATGGCTCAAATATTATAAAAGCTTATTTTAAAACTTAAGAAAAATAGTGATATTTAATCATTAATTTTTTTCCTAGATCTAATAATTAAATTTTGTGAGGCTTTTTTTAAGTTTTAAATCATATTAAGATACATATTTATCTTTTGATTAAATATTTAAGAATATATAATAATGTTTTTATTTATTAAATATTAATATTATTTATAATAATACATATGTAAATATATATTCTTAAATTTAATTTAAAAATTAAAAAGAATAGTAAATTAATGGCAATACCTGTAAGGTCTTTAAAGATTAAAAATCTTTTCTTTCAATTTTTTTTTCATTTTAATTTAATAAAAGGGTATTAATATTATTATAAGTTATTTGATAAATTGTTTCATTTAGTTTGTAAATAAATGTTAATATAAAAAGTAAATGAAATTTGATAAACAGTTTTAAAAATTAATAGAATAAAAATCTAATTATTTGGTTGAATGTAAAGGTAATTATTGCAGTAAAATTTATATTACAAAATAATCAAACATTTATTTTAGTTTAATTTTGCATGCAAATATTTGGAAAAGCAATTATAGTAGTAAAATTTATATTACAAAAGTAACCAGCATTTATTTTAGATATATAGAATTAGATAAATTTTAACTGGAATTAATTAGAAGATAAAAGGTGCAATTAATTTTTAGTACGATTTAATTATAAGGATAAAATTTCAAGGGTAATTTAGTAATTATCAAAGTATTTAAATTACAAAATACAAACTTTTCAAAATATTTAATATTGAATCAAGAAGATGTAATTTAGAAAAGATTTATTTATTTAATCAATATTGTAAGAATAATAATTATCAAAGTATTTAAATTACAAAATACAAACTTTTCAATTATTTAATATTGAATCAAGTAGATGTAATTTAGAAAAGTTTTATTTATTTAAGCAATATTGTAAGAACAATTATAAATTATAATAAATGAAGTTTATATTGCTAAGTGAAGATATCATATTCTTTGAAATCCTTTACCAAGAAAGATTAAAACTAAAGCCATCTCTTTGTTCTTGACTTAGACATAGTTTGGTTCTTCAAAGAAAGTTTGATTTAAATGTTGACTATGAATGCTACTATATTTTTAGTAAAGATGGTCATGAAGGAGAGACGAATTTATATATACCCCTAACACTATAATATTGAGATAAGATGAATACAAGAGAGAGAACTATGTGACAAAGGATTAATACAATAAGGACGAAATGATATTCCTTCAATTACTATGTGTGCATATCTATATAATTTTATAAATATTATACATAAATAAGATCATTAATAAGTAATTCATAGAGAAAGTAGGGACCACATAGGACTAAATTTTCTTCAAGTGAGGCACAAGAATATGTTATTAGTATAATAGGTGTTTAGCCATCATTTTATAACACACATTCAAACTATAGCTAACATTTTTTTTCCATCATTGGGACCCTCTCAAGTTCTATGTGTGCTACTTAGTAAGCATGGTTTAGAAAATCATGTTTGTAGAAATCAATCATTGGTGTACATAAAAGGTGGATGAGTTAATCTCAAAGGAAATTCCAATGGGCACAAAGGTTAGGCTTGTAAAGGAGGAAAATGGTCATTTTAAATATATATTAAATTGAATATGATCTAGGTTGTAAAATGCTAATTCATAAGAAAATAAAATATAGAATCAACAAATTGAATTCAAAATTTTAACAAGTACAAAGAAAGGGACTTGGAACTAAAGCATAAAGCTCATTGCCCAAGATGTTATCACAATGCATGGACATCCATATAATGCATTATAGTCCTCCTTATGCATTTTAATTCCAATCTCAACCCTTCATACATAAAGCTTAGAAAAAGAAAGTGTTCATTAAACTTTGAATTCACCTACATAACAAATTTATTTACTTATATTTCTACTAATAATTTTACTATGCATATTTTTTATTTTTATTTTTAATTTTTACAATGCATATGGTAAAGAATAATTTTCGCTATATTAAAATTTTAATTAAACCATTAAAAATAAGAAATTTTGAAGATCTAGTGAAAAGATTTGTTGCACAAGTGAAAAAGAAAAAATGTGGAATATTTTTCTATCACTTTTCCTTAAACAATAGTATGGACAAGAAGATGAAAATAAATAAAAATATTAGAAGAAAATAACTCGGATTAGTGTAGTTAGACAAGTAGATAAAATATGTAGTGAGAATAATACAAATAGTTGCTAATGTTTTCTAAAAATGCATGTGAGTGTGTAATAACTTCAATCTTGTTATCCAAAATAATTTGAGAATATTTAGAAAATTTAATGTATTACAATAAATTTTATAAATGAGAGGCCTTCCTTCCCATTTGATTAATATTCTATATTCAGTCTTATGCTACTGAATTTTCTATCTACTTATTCTATAGCTTGGCTAATCTTCCATCATCATAGTCTTATTATCCTAATCCTATCATCAAAAGAGAAAATCAAGTGGAGCAAGGGTGCGCTCCACTTCAACTCTATCTAAGGAGAAAGAAGGGTTTTAGGTGAAGGTTTTGTGTGTGTATTGCATTATCTTCTATGTCATTTACCTTCAATCCATTTTCTTGTCCTCAATTATTAGATAATCCTTAAAGGTTAGCATGTATGCAATATATCTTCCACTAAAAAGGTCCATCTTCTTTTTGCTAACTGACACTTTCCTTGCATCAACTTCTTTATCATAATTGAAAGATTCAAATTCAAGTCCTATTGCTATATCTCTAGACTAATGAGAAGGAGGTGCCCCTCTAATGAAAACCATTGATAAACAAAATTAAAAATTAGATAAACATAAAAATAACTAAAAGAAAAAACAACTAATCGAAAAACCTAATCAAACTCATTTCAAAAGAGATTGAAATAAATTATATTTGAAATATTTTCGTTGGAGGTACAAAATATTTAATTGTCTTATGTGTGCTTTCATCCCTTCTCTTTATTATTTATGAGGATGAATCTTTGTACATTTTTCTTTTGTCTTTATTTTCAGTCTTGCATGTTTCATTTTTCCAAATTTAAATTACTCGTATACCAAAAATTGTTATAGTATCATGTAAAGACCTAAAAATTGAAACATGGATATGCCAGTGCATTGAATTTTTGAAGATGATGTTGAAGTAAAGGATCACAACCAAATAAGAACGTAAAATAGCCTATCAAATATATTTTATTAGATTAACTTAAAGAAAGGAAATTACATCAGGAAAGAAACAACAAAAATAAAAATAGTAAAAAAAAGTTATTTTATTATTTTATTATCTTATTCGAGAGTGCACTATAAAAAAAAGGTTATTTTATTCGAGAGTGCACTGTATATAGGCTTATTTGCAAGTGATTACATGTAAAATGAAACTGATTCCATTCCATAGAGAAATTAAAGATTGTCAAGCTAGCAATAACCATCGGATTCAAGGTTTCTCATCTACTTTCTATCACTGAAGCCATTCTCACATTTTTAGGAAACAATTAAATTGTACTTTAAACAGTTTTATCATTATCATTCCCTTCAAACCTCACACCCAAACATACAAAATCTTTCTCCAACTTTAGACTCCACGATTCTTATTTAAGAGTGTTTCGCCATTGACCACGTGACCTCTTCCCTGTTTATCATATACACTACTTCCCCCTTCCTCTCTACACATTTGCCTGAGTATAAACAACGAAGGGAAGCTCTGTTCCTCGGCTTCTTCACATGAGAAAAAATGGTTGAGCAACTTACACAAGAGCGGATCTCCGAGTTCAAGGAGGCTTTCAGTTTATCCAAAATAATTTTAAAATATAAATTTATATAATTTTAGTGTTTTACAAATTAATGATAACTAATGTACACATTAGTTCACTAGGCATTCACTAGGCATTATAATAATTCTTTAAGGGCATTAAACTTCAAATTAATCATTAGTCTACTTAAACATAATACAATCTAATATCCATAATCACCAAGGAATTAGTCACAATTGTAAATTATAATAAATGAAGTTTATATTGCTAAGTGAAGATATCATATTCTTTGAAATCCTTTACCAAGAAAGATTAAAATTAAAGCCAAGCCATCTCTTTGTTCTTGATTTAGACGTTTGTTTAGTTCTTTAAAGAAAGTTTGATTTAAATTTTGACTATGAATGCTAATATATTTTTAGTAAAGATGGTCATAGAGGAGAGGCAAATTTATATATACCCCTAACACTATAATATTGATGATAAGATGAATACAAGAGAGAGAACTATGTGACAAAGGATTAATACAATAAGGACAAAATGATATTCCTTCAATTACTATGTGTGCACATATATATAATTCTATAAATATTATACATAAATAAGATCATTAATAAGTAATTCATAGAGAAAGTAGGGACCATATAGGACTAAATTTTCTTCAAGTGAGGCACAAGAATATGTTATTAGTATAATAGGCGTTTAGCCATCATTTTATAACACACATTCAAACTATATAGCTAACATTTTTTTTCCATCATTAGGACTCTCTCAAGTTCTTTGTGTGCTACTTAGTAAGCATGGTTTAGAAATAATATTATTAAAATATTACAAATGCAATTGCTACTAGCATACTTATATTTAGAAGAATCTATGTAAAATTAAATTTCCACCATATAAATACAATAGGCGTTTCAAGAAGGATATCTCTCGGCTTATTTATGTAGATTTTTCTAAATATATGTATGCTAGTTTACTTTCACACTCTCTCTCTATGCAATTAGGATGGCTTTAAATATTAAAAAAGTATCAGTTATTTCTCTTTTTTGTGATTTTTTTTTTGTTTTGGGGTTCCCGCTATTTTCCCATTTTTTTCTTTCTCTTCTTCCAGCATTTGACCGGAATAGTTCCTCCATTCATCGAACTTCTCTTCCCCAAGACCCCCTTCATTTGCTTTCCACTAGGTGGCTTCATCTAATTCCAAACTGTCAGAAGAATGAACTCCTCTTGACGGATTATTCCCCAGTTTGAATTGTTGTCTCCACACCCCATCTTGTCCTTGTCAACATATTTTGCCCACTCGCCAAATAGCCTCTCATTGCTGCATCTTTCCCATTCATTTTGCATTTCCTGCTCCACTGCAATCCTTGCATCTTCACGAGAATCAACTTCAAGTGTATCCAAGGGGTTTGAAAACTGAGATCTTATCTCACCATTGACGGTTGCACTATTTGTCACACCTCCTGTGAGTTCAAGCCACTCTCTTTCAACGGCCTCAATTTGAAGAATCAAGTCATCTTCCACTTCCCCTTTTGTTATCTCCACACTCTATTCATGTAGATTCGTGCCCATGTATCCATCTTGGCATTGTTGTTTCGAACTCTCTTGTATCTCTACATCCTTGAGAATATCAATAGCTGCCGCAACTTCACAGTCATATGTGCTAACACATGTTGTTGGCTGTCCTGCCTGCAAATCACCACTATTTCCACCCATGCAACTTTGCGGAAAATGAAGGTTCACTATTAGAATATTTTGTCATTGATGTCAAGGTTGTGCTGGTTAGTTGGTCGCTTGAGCTGCTTGAGCTCTCTACTTGCCTGGTTTGCGGAAAATAAAGGTTCACTGTTGGAATATTTTGTCATTGATGTCAAGGTTGTGCTGGTTAGTTGGTTGCTTGAGCTGCTTGAGCTCTCTACTTGCCTGGTTTGTGGAAAATGAAGGTTCACTGTTGGAATATTTTGTCATTGATGTCAAGGTTGTGCTGGTTAGTTGGTTGCTTGAGCTGCTTGAGCTCTCTACTTGCCTGGTTGAGGTGTCTACTTGTCTGGTTGAGCAGCTTGAGCTCCTTGGCTGCCTACTTGTGCTGCCTGTGTGTTTGTTTGAGCTGATTGGGTGTTTGCTTATGCTGCTTGCTAGCCTACTTGTCACACCCCTGTTTATCTTATGCCAAATAAGCATTGAAATGTCTATGGTCAAATTTTATATGGCTTCTAACTTTGTAAAGCCTTTATTATTAGGAGGCAGCGTATATGTTATGAGTCAGCTAATAATTTTATGCCTTGTATATTGGAATCTCGCACACCATACAAATGTCAATATTTCCTCAATGTGGTGAAGGGCGGTTCTTTATTCATGTTATCTTTACACAGTATTTAAGGTATTTTTGGGCTTATGGAGTTATTATTAAAGTTGAGGCGGCTAAAGTATTTGAATAAGAAATTGAGGTGGAGTATTTATCTCCTGCTGTGTCGGCTTGAGGTTTCTCCGGTATTATTGAAGATCATTCTTATAATACTCGGACTATGCGTTAGGACAAATTTTGAGAATTGAATTTTGAAGTCGTGCTATGTATGCTGGGCGGCTACAGGGGTTGAGCGACGGCTTAGAAGAGTCTATGGCAGAGTTTTCTTTTGAACCGGAAATTATTTGTTACGCCTTCAATGCCTTTTCCATGTATGCTAATGCCTTCACGTATTAATGAAGATGTGTGTGCGAATATATGAGGTTCAGGCTTGTTGACAGTATGTGCGGCTAGTAAGAGGAAATGTTGAGCCAAAAAAAAAAAACTAAATCTTATGCTAGGCAAAATACTTCTGTCAGATTTTATTGCAACTCTTTTAAGATAAATAACAACCTTACTATTTTCGTAGTTGTTCAAGTAGTTTCTGGCAGCGTCGGCTTTAGCATATATTTTATCGAGATGATTATCTTCTGGTCGTTTTCTTGAATATGTGGAGGTCGATGAAATCTTAAGGATGTGACTTCTCTTTTATGCCTGTCAGTTCAAAAATAATGGGAGGCTAAATTCATACCGTTTCCTCTATTATTAGCTATGGCTCCATATCATTTACTAATTTCTGAATCGAGTGGGTGAAGACAAAAATAGAGCGAATATTTCTGGGAGACAACTCATGAGAATTTAATGTTTTCTGGTTGAACCGGACTTAAGGCAGTTAATTATGGCATGATTTTTATGTCAGCGATTTTCTTATGTGGAGCGGTTGTCTTAATACAATTGTTTCATGGCAAAGAAATCAGGGATATCGCATTTTATTTTGTCAGAATTTTTAAATCGGCCTGAAGAGTGGCGGGTCATAGTGAATGATTAAATGTGACGCCTAGAGATGAAGATTACTCGGAAATTCTAAGACTGGCGTATTCTCCATAGATATCGTATTCTTCAAAGAAGATTCGCATGGGATACATAGAAGTGTTGCATCAAATATTATATGTTTTTCATTAATTGTATGAATAAAAGGGCTGCAGGTGTATTTTTCTAGGTATTCATTTTTCTGAGTCGACTCTATGGAGTTTAAGCAATATACGACTTAGCAGAGATATCTTCGGAGTAAACTGAGTGGTGTGGTTGTATATGGAAGAACACGGGCTGCTGTTGGTGTGAGTGGATGCGATGGTACTTTTGTTTTTCTTGATATTGTTCCGAAGATCTGTGCGGGCTGTAATGGAGTTATGTTTTGGTCCTTGCTGAAGACAGTGTGTAGGTTCTATGTTATCCCCTCTCATTCTTGTGTCATATGGGATATGAGTTTAATGGAATGCTCAGGTCTGAAAACAGTGTTCATTGTCCAAGTCATATGAGCTTCTGCGCATTGGTGTATGAAAAAAGGGGATGTGATATGTGAAAATCATTTTGTGTGAACAGATTATGAGATTTCAAGGAACTCTATCATTTACATTTGGCTACATTTTGTTTTGGGACTCTGAGTGAAAATTGGAGACGTGTGGAGGGCATTTTATTGCATAAGTTTCAGTTTGATGGCTTTCTGGTGTTTTTGGATGTGTAAGAATGTCTAATCCTGGAAGATGGAGTCTATGGTGCATACTGTTTAATGGTGCAGATTTTTGAAGCGTTGAAGTCTATTGGTTGTGATATATTAACAGCAGATTGTATGAAGTTTATGAATGCAAACGATCAACTTAAGTTGTGTTTCTGAACAGAGGAATTCCAGAGCTTGATCAGATATTTCATTTAAAAGTACAAGTATCTTGGTGTGCAGATAGAATTCTTTGCTACTGAAGTTTGTGTTTCAGAAGTCTGGAGTTGTTGCTTCAGCCACTGGAGTTGGTCCTTCGGTGTTTTCGGAGTTGGTGCTTCAAAGGAGAGCTGGTCTCAGTGGGTTGGTGCTCACTAAATGTAATCTAGGTTGGTGCCCTTTGGAGATAAATAAAAGCAATATTTTGCCGTGGTTTTTTACTTGAAAGGGTTTTCCACGTAATCCTGGTGTTCATCATTTTATGGTGTTTATGTTGATCTTTATGTTGCTTTCAATGATCTGATTTCTGATTTGCATGATTAATTTGGTTTAGAGTTTTAAGAGTTTTGAAATACTGATTCAAACCCCCCCCCATCTCAGTATTTCCTGTGTGCTCTTCAACTCCTTGGCTACTGTTGCAGCTTCCTTTGACTCCCGTCCATTTACAAACTCCTTTCTTCTTACCAACATCACCTTACTATTGTTGCTATGACTGTCCTCTTTTGATTCTTGCAAAGGCAACAAGGTATGTTTGAGTCCATCCTTCTCAAAAGTGTATGTATTGTTTCTTCCATCATATATGGCATTTCAGTTAAAATGCCAAGGTCTACCAAGTAGCACATGACACACATCCATCGACATGATGTCACACACAACACCATCCTTACAACTTTCTATTTGAAATTCAACCAAAGCTTGCTCATCTACCAACAACCGATAACCTTTTTGCAACCAAGAAACCTTTTATGGTGTAGGATGTGTAGTTTTCTTAAGTCCTAACTTTTCCACCATTTCAACAGCAACAATATTATCAGTACTACCACTGTCTATAATAAGTTTGCAGTGCTTACCTTTAGCTTTGCACTTTGTTTTGAATAAAGCCTTCCTTTGTATAGGTTCATGACTCTCCTTCGACGGTTTCAGCAACACTCTTTTGAACAACAAAGATTCTCTTGACTCAAATTCCTCCTTCCTTGGAGAAAATGATCCCGCACTCTCCTGATTTGCTTACACCACCTGATTCCTCCTTTTAGGCCTTGTGTAACATCCTTGAGAAGATTTTGGACACTCCCAACACTTGTGACCCGCATACTGATTACACTTTGAACATTTACTTGCAAAACCTCTTTCTCTTCCCTGATACCCATCACTACTAACAGATCTTTCTCCTCTATCCTGATAACCTCCTTTTTCTGACTTAACTTGCCCTCTTGAACTACTTGCCTCTCCATCTTGATGATGGTGTTGGTGTCCTCTTTCTCCATAACCTCACCCTCTACCTCGTCCTTGCTGATTTTGCCTCCTCATCAGCCTCTCCTCTACCTTAATGGCAAAATGGTAGGCTTCCTCCAAAGTTCTTGGTGATACTAAAGTCAGTTCATCCTGCAAACTATATTTCAAACCATTCAGGTACCTTGCCACCTTTTCCATATCGTCTTCACTGTGACCTGACCAAATCATCAACTTATAAAACTCTTCCATGTAGTCTTTTAATGACATATCCTTTTGCTTCAGATTCTACAATCTTCTGAAAAGATTAGTTTGATAATCTGCCAGAAGAAACTTCGTCTTCAACTTGGCAACCATCCTGTCCCATGAGGTTATCTTTTCCTTGTTTCGCTTTTGTCTCTCCGACTGCACATAGTCCCACCACATTGCTTTGTGGCCTTTAAGCCTTGTACAAGCAAATTTCACCCTTCTTTCTTCTGTAACTCCTTCATATTCAAAGTATTTGTCCAGATCATTGTTCCAATCAATGAGTTCTCTGATTAGACTTCACGAATATGTTGGAACCTCGATTCTTGGTTTGGCTCCCACATTCATCACCGCTTTAATCAATCTTTCTTCCACTCCTTCTGGTTCTTCTTGAGCTTTGTCCTCAGCTTGTGGTTGTTCTTCCGCAACTTCACTCACATCATCAACAACGATTCCCCTTCTTGTGCCTATTCCATGGCATCCAACCTTACCAATAAGTTATGCAACATTTCCAAGATCCTTTCTTCATGGCCTCTTCGACCACCACCCCGAGCACCTCCTCATCTCATCGCCCTCGGTGGCATTCTGCCCACTTCCCACTTTTCCAATCTCGTGTGGCTCTGATACCAAAATGATGGCAAACGGTGTTAAAATATACTGGTAAATAGCTTAATCACAAACAACCTGTGAACTAAGGCACCAGTAAGTTGTCAAAATGGGCAATTACCCAAGGGAATTGTTTACCAAAAGGTGCTCCAAACAATTTGGCCGATCGTACCATTCACCAACTCATACTTCATCTCAAGAAATAGGCATTAATGCTACAGCTAGTTCATTCTTTATTCAAGGAATCAGACATCAACTATAGGCAACCAAGAAAGACAAACAAGAGCTGGAACAATCCCATTCTGATTCAACACAAAAGAAACAAAGTAACCAATTCAAACAGAAAACTACGTTTTTAAACACTGCGCATTGGCCAAGAATGGCTTACATCCAATTTCATTCCTTATAGCAAACACCAGAAAAATACGAAGCTTCCCCAAACTCTAACGATGGGGATACAAAGATTAAAGTATTATCAATATGCCAAACCGAATAATGATGCCAGCAACAGATTTCAAAGGTAGCAAACTTAAAACAGCGAATTTTCGAGCAACACGTGCTTCCCCAATCGATCTATCACTCTATCGATCTGCATCCTCCCTCATTTCCTCGCGCATCATCCTTGTTACTCCAACGTGCCTCTTTTTGGTGCTGTTGTTTTTGTCTTGTGTACCTTCAAGAACCGTTTTCTTCCACAACTATTGGCTCGAGCTTTTGCTTCAAAAACTTGGCTCCTCTTTCCCTCATAACCGTCCATTCCCTGGTGGCCACTCACACACCAAAACTGGGGCGATGCTTTGTGTCTTGTACTCAACTGTTCTTTTTCTCCACAAATACAAATCTTGCTGCCCCATGATCATTCACCACATGTCAAGGTAGGAAACAAGAATTGGCTAGAAGAAAACCAAACTAACAAAACCAAAACTGAAAATCAAAATTGCAAGCAAAATTAATACAATGCCCCTGCATCACTGACAAACTAACCCCTAAAGAGGAGAAGGCTTTGATCAATGTAACTGATTAAAAAAATTTATGACTTAAGGTTATATTATTTCATTGAATCCTGCTGCTAAGAAGTGTTTCATTTTGACAGGAGTTATAAAAACCCCAGTTATTAATGTTGAAGATGATAAAATAAATGATTGGGTGGAAGTAGTAGAACCATCTGGCCTTGTCTGTAGGTGTCATGGGTTTTGACCAACAGTTCCTGCTTTGAATGCACAGGTATCCCTTCATTGGGAACTAAAATATGATGTCAACTATTGATCCATGTTCATACAGGCTTTCCACAGTTGTTTTTAAAACTTGGGTTGACGTCGTGAAGAAATCATAATGGGGGTACCAGTTCTGTAAAGGAACCAATCTTTTGCTTAATCCAAGGTACCCTGATTTTTATGCCACTACATAAACCATCACTTCCATTCCAGTGCCCTTACCATTTGGAATTTATTGTCTGGTTTGAGTCTGCTGAGCTATTAGAATGTAGCTTGAAATCCCAGTGCATTACTTGCCAACCCATGGTTACACACAAGTGAAAAAGGCCCAGTGACTCACTTGCAGAAAAGCTTGGCAACAAGATTGAGGCAAGTCTTTGTCTGAAATTTCCCAAGTTCCAGCGAATCTGTGCAGAAAACTCGCCTGATAGTGAAAACAAACAGGCAGAAGGCAGACACAAAAACTTTCATTTTGTTGTCATTTTCTCATTTATGCTTTGTGCATTAGACTCTTCGACAACATTGCTTTGATTTAAGGACAGTCTATTAAATGCAATAAAATTATGAAAAATGGCATGTGCCATGAAGGTTCTTATGGCATCCAAGGCCTTTAATTTGAGGATGGTCACAGCTGGGCTCTGCCCCTTGACCCTGCTGGCAGGGACACTACCACTCCCAGACCCCCACCCTGGTTTTAAAAGGCAAAAGCTAAAAATTGTTTTGGGCTGTGCTGAAAGGAAAAGCAGTCTTTTTTCCCCCTTTATTTGGTTTGAAATAACAAAAAGAACATTTTTTCCTTGATTTCAAGAATATTTCAGCATATTCTAGTTTCCCAAATTTTTAAGAATTCTTTAATACTTTCAATTTGTTTATTCAATCCTGATTACAAGTAATGTTACTATGATCAAAATAGGTTTATCTGTTGTCTAAATTCATTCTTTATGCTTCCCATGCAATATTTAATTTGATTTTTTAATATGCTGAATGTTTGCCAAGTCCCAAATCTGAATTTTTAAACTATGATTTAGAACTAAATGTTCTCAGCACTGGTCAAAGTGCACCTTAGCTCCAGATTGTTTGATGTCCTACAGCTGGAGTGAAAGGACAAAATGTGGCTTTAGGGATTTTTTGACTATGATAATTTAGCTCTAGAAAGTCCCAGTGCAATATCAATACAAAATCAATCCTCTAGCACTAAGAATGTGCTAGGAATTCATGATACACTATCCAGTACAAATGAAACAAAAGATGAAGACCTCCCTGTGGATAAATGCTTCCATTGATCATATGGTTGTTGAACCTTCCTTCAATTCTCTGGAGTTAGATTAAAAAGCAGCAAAGAAAGTGCATAATGAGAAAATGACAGAACCTGGACAACAGCCTTTGGAGAACACTCTGATGCTGCTTCCTGTGGTTTCTGTAGGGCAGTCAGACATGATAGTTCTTATTCCAACAGGGGAAGAAGTATACATGTTACAGCTCAATACTATCTCTACAAGCTTTGTGTGACCAGCATATTAAATGCCAGAAGTGAGAGGTCGTGATTGAATGATTACAATTGGTAGTTTGTTGTTTGTTGCATCAGTTTTTCTGTTGCCATAGCTACATTATTTTCCCCTTTACTTCGTATTTTTCAATATTATTTATTTTTTTTGCATTGTTCAAAAACAACCATCATCATTAATGCAGGGATACCAAAAATAGGTGGAACAATTAGCAATTACAAATCAATATTATTAATACTCAAGTATAAATACAATTGTCCCAAATCCATCTACAAGCTTTTGACTGTTCACTTTTAGCATGAAATATGATAACATTGATAAGAAACATGCTTAATGTGCTATAAGTTTTAGCAGCTACAAGGTGATTCTGATTCATCTGTCAAAATTAGGGATTGTTTCCTCAAAGCAGGGAGGAAATGATTGTAGTTAGTTAACTGTAGTTATTTAATCTAAATCAGTAAAATCCATAAGCAAGTGGGGTTAGTGGAATCATGCAATAAAGATAGAAATAAATCAAGGTGGACAGATGGAAGTTGGAAGGTAGGAGGTTAAGGCATTAATGTCTTTGTAATATTTTTAAGTTTTAACTTACCTGTATATATCAACTTTTCTCCTCTCAAATAGAGATGGTTCAACTTCACGTTTCATTCTTTCATCCTATCAATGAATTATAGATATTTGGTGTAAAGTATGTAAGCAGATACAGATTAAGAAAGACAAGTATTGAAAAATCATTAGGAAATACACAGGTAAGCAAGAGAGAATGGAAATGTGCATATTAACTGCATTGAAGCCTAAACTTGACAAGGAGAAAAAAATAAATCATTTGAAAACCAAGAGAACCCAAAAACATCAAGGTATCCTTTTTAATTAGATAAAATTCATTAAAACAAAGCAAGCAATCAACACATCCAACACAATTAAAGCAGACATCAGAAACAGACAAATCAAATCAAAGCAACCAACAATCAAACTAGAACCACTAAGCCAAATGTCCAAACAATCAAAAAATGACCAATGCAATCAACTCTTGTGACATCTGCAATAGTAAGTTGCCACCTCATCCTACAATGTGACCAATTGTGTGTAAGCTGATTTTAGATCATACATATTTTGGTGAACCCAACATGAATTGGCAAATCCTTGTGATAAGTCCTTCAACTTCCATTTTTCCACCCCACTTTTTGTTCTTCCATCTCTCCATTTATTCTATGGTACCTATGGTATCCCAAATATGTATGGATTTGGGAGAACCTAGGGTTGAGCCCCTTCGAGGGATCCAAATGCCAATAAATTACAGCACCACAAAGACAACCAAAGAACAAACCAAGGTATGACCACATTCAAAAACCCTACATGGCCATACACTAGAATCCATGAAATGCAAAACACTGTTATAGCACCAAGCCTCTCACCTCCATAAAGTTGATCCTTGATGGTTCAACCCCAAGATATAAGATCCATGCCTTACCAAGATAGGGCCGCTCATCTCAAACGCGAAGTGGGTCAATTGGAACACAACTTGGCCAAAGCTCATAGAGCTCTCACTATAGATAACCAAAATAACCCCATACCTCCACAAGAAACTAGACCTAAACTAGTAGTGAGGACACCTCATTTGTAATATCCCTAATGGGATCTACCCTAAAATTTCTGATTTATGCCCTAGATTTCTGATTTCTAAATCTGATTGCAATTAACGATAGAGAACAATGCAATAGAATTGATTCAAATTAAAGATTTGAACAAATAATTTATTGCTTCATATACCCGATCAAGTTTAAGCCTTCAATAGGTCAAATGTGCAAGAAAAAAGAAACACCCAGCTACTGTTATGAATTTCTGAGTGCATGTACAACTCATATAATTCTGAAACAACTCAGAAATGTATACAAAATGTGCCCAGCAACCTGTATATGACATTTAATGACTGATATATGCCCTTATTTAACCAAAATGGAAGAAAACACAAATACCAAGTGCTGGTATTAATTTCTGAGTATCCCTACAGCTGATACAAGTCTGATACAACTCAGAATATGACTGAAATTGCGCCCATATGCAGAAATAAATTTATAAATTATTTCCCAATTGGTACCAGTCTGAAACCCTCATCAAAGTACCTCCAAGATGCTAAAAACTAGACACCTAGTTAGGGAAAATTCATATAAAATTCTGATATCATCACCAAATAAGGGTTTCCAAACCCTAGCACCAACAAAGAAAAATAAGATCTGCAAATAATCTCTTCAAAACCCTAGTCAAATTGATGCCAGAATGATGCCATAAACCCTGGTTGCCTTATTCCTTCAATATCTGTCATGCCCCAGAAATGGCGAAGCAACATTGAAATACAAATAAATTAATAACAAATATAAATATAAATATTTATTATAATTATAATCTTATAATATATAAATATTAAAATATATATAAAACTAATATAAAAATAAATATATTAGCAATTTATAAATATAATGATAAAATAAAGAAAATACAATATATTAATGAAAACATAAAATAATATATATATATTGGAGTAAATAAGTGCAGATTACAAAGGCAGCGATTAGAATTAATCAAGGGATGCAGCGATTAGTTTTAGAAAAGAGATGACTCCTCCCAAAGACTATGCCCCTCCAATATGAGGATATAAAATGGGAGAGAAGCAAGGAGGAATGGGGCATCGAATGATGGAGAATAAAATAAATAAAAAAAGTCTGTAGTATATTTCTGAGTGCAGAAATAAAGACATAACAATAAAGAAGAATAAAGATCATTGGGGCAGAAATATGTATAATGGGATACAATCAGATTTTATGGCAGATAATAAGAACAGATTCAAGCAGATCAATCAAGGAATAGCATTCAAAAATAAATAAGGATCTGCACTCAGCAAGGCAACAGAATAGAATATAATCAGATATAAACACAGATATATGAAGCGAAAATAAGGAGATAAAAACACAGAGATATAAACAGCCAATGGAGGAGAAAATAAATAAGGAGTCTGGGACATATTCTTGAGTACAGCAGCAGACAATCAGATAAGTTCATATGAATATATATATATATATATATATATATATATACAATAATGATGCAGCAATTATTGGGCCTTGTAAAGTAATTATGGTTCTCTATGAATATGAATGATAGATTCTTATGCATTTGACTTACACTATTAATGTCTTCTGAATATTAAGAACAAATCGATTGAAGGAGAAGAAAATATAGACCAGCAATCATCTACAGGAAAACATTAAGTAAAAGGAAATAGAAATAAATGATAGATTTGCATATGCACAACAGTCTGATTTCCTACATCGGATGGTAGAGTGAATAGACTCGGTCTGAAAGGCAACAACATCTGAACATTAAGGCATCGATCTAGAAGGAAGTATTGTCTCCTAAGACAGAAAGCACTCTCCGGAACACAATCCCAGCCCAGGAAAGAGGATCAGATCTGGGCATCAATCACAAATTCACAATCACAGTTAAGGCATCCATCATTGCAGCAGGTTCAAATCAGAATAATAAGATAATCCATCCCTGTGGTACGCCAATGCAATTATCTTTGTTATTTAATAAATAACTATATATATATATGTATATATAAACACTGATAAAATGAGTGCCAATGTAGCTCATATTGCTGATGTTATGGACAGTGATATTATTTTGGTTTAGCAACAACTGATCATGAAGGGATGAGGCAGGACTGCAAAAGGGAGAACTGATAAAAGGGCACCCTATTATGCAAAAGGGAGAGCTGCTAGAAGGGCACCCTATTATGCAAAAGGGAGAACTGCTAGGACACCCTAATGCAACCTCCCAACTATCCCCGAGTGAATCAATTGTTGAAGAAAATGAAGAAAGATCTTCAATCATAAGAGGAGAGGTTGGCATGATGGAGAACTGTGTAAAGCCCTCACTAGGTACACCACCTCATGATGATGGTTGAGGATCATTGGTCGAGGACCACATGAGGCCACAGAGGATAGGGTCCTGCTGTTGGGCCTAGGGGAGGATACTTGGGGCACCTCATCATGTCCCCCTCATTATGGTTGAGCCTGCATAGTCCTTGGGACTCGCTATAATGATATATATAATCTTTCTTAGACTTAGAATTAAATGTATTTCATATCACATTCATCTAACATGGTTGTAGGTTTCCATAACTTGATTTACACCGTCTCAATTTTCAGTAGGGAATTATATCTTTAACTATAATCTGCTATTGGTTTCATTTGGAATTGTGATTTTAGGGCAAAGTATAAGGTGATTCCAAAAGGGGACATTACAATATCTCCTCAAAATATGAAGACCCATTTGAGAATATTGCTTCAATAACATTGCCAGCAAGTCTTCAAACCCTAGTTGCCAAGTTTGTATCAGAAATCTGCAATTAAATTCCACCTTGTAGCTCCAAATTCACCATAAACCTATAGATATGCTCAATGATGAACCCTAGATGGATCCACCTCTCAATGTGGAGTTGGGTTTTCGTCCAATCCACTTATTCCTTTAAGGGTTTTCATCCTCATAAGGTTAAACCTACAATACACAAGCTCTCCAAAATTTCTCTGATAGAAAACACCAAAACCAAGATGTCCAAATGCCTTGCTCTCATCTTTTTTAAAGGGTCAGTTAAGTCTTCTATGAGAATCCAAAATAACCACCTCAAATCTTCTAGAAGGACACTTTATATAATAAAGTTACTTTATAATATTTAATAAAACAAATTTATAATATTTAATAAAGTGACTTTATAATATTTATTAATTTTGTTTGTCACTTTAATTAAATTAACAAAGTTATCTTTATGATTTAATTTAAAATAGACAACATTAAAATAATTAATTTAATTATTATTCCCTTATAACTCCATTATTTAGCTTATGGGAATAAAATAAGCTAAATATCAATATCTACCATTACTCAAAAAATGCGGACATTACATCATTCTCCTTCAAATAAGCAACCACAATACAATCAACAAAACCATCCCCAAGGTGGTAGTACCCATAATGTGAATCCACCTAATTAGGCCTCAACCCAAGCTGCACTAAGGCTCTTAATGTTACTTTGGTGGAGGGAATCAAGATGCTTGACGGAAGTGGCATTGAGCAACCCCAATATAATTCTATGCATAGTCATGTGAGACTAGGGTCTCCCGAACTTCACACTACTACAAATCCCTTTGCCATGACACCTCTAAAAGGTAGTCAAGCAGCTTAACAAGCACCTCCTTATTTTAACCTCCATTCATTCAATATAAGCAACAAGACATTCATGTCTCTACCTCATCCACCACCACTTAACATCACCAACACTTATCAACCAAGTGGGTTTCTTTGGGACCTAGTTCAAAACTACATGACACATCTTGAGTTCCAATAGGTGAATCTTGGATATTGGAACCGCAAAACACCTCCTAGGTTCTAGCAAATGAACCCAAGATTTCCAAACTATTAAGTTTATCCCATTTTCACTATAGATTTGGGGGACAACCACCTTCCATTCATGACTTCTTCTCCAGAACCTATCTAGAATAGCTAAACTTTAGATCTCCCAATTCAAAGCATGGTGTTACCTAGGCCACTCCCCAATTCACCCAAGTTTAAAGGGGAGAGAGATCCAAACAATCACATAAAAGCATACACCACAATGGTTAAGGGACTTTTGCCCTAAGATGCAATAGTTGCTCAAATCTTCCTAAAGACATTGTAAGGAATCACCCTAGTATTACCAGCTTCCAAAGGGTTCTATTCATTCTTTTCAACAAATTATCAAAGAATTTATTTTGGTGTTCAACATGAACAAGTTGGTCAAGACCAGGATTTCCAAATTATTAAGTTTATCCCATTTTCACTATAGATTTGGGGGACAATCACCTTCCACTCATGACTTCTTCTCCAAAACCTATCTAGAATAGCTAAACTTTAGATCTCCCAATTCAAAGTATGGTGTTACCTAGGCCACTCCCCAATTCACGCAAGTTTAAAGGGGAGAGAGATCCAAACAATCACATAAAAGCATACACCACAATTGCTAAGGGACTTTTGCCCTAAGATGCAATAGTTGCTCAAATCTTCCTAAAGACATTGTAAGGAATCGCCCTAGTATTACCAGCTTCCAAAGGGTTCTATTCATTCTTTTCAACAAATTATCAAATAATTTATTGTGGTGTTCAACATGAACAAGTTGGTCAAGACCGGGATTAGGGAGTACTTAAATGTAAACAAAGACAGCAATGAATCAATCGCCCACTTCATAACTCAATGGAGACCAATCTTGCATTCATCCACTAGCACACCTCATAGGGCAAGTTGAGCATTGTACACAAGTGTAACAGCTTTAATTGTTTGGGGCATATAGCATTCAATGGCTCATGGGAAAAGTATGGAGAAGCATAAGATAATTATGCTTGGATATGGCTTTCTTTTATTTGTTTGTTGGGTTGCAATTTTCTAGGAGATACAATTAGCACTTTGGGAGTAGTGTGATTGATAGGTGCAGTTGTCTTGTGGCTGTATTGTCTTGATGTCTTTGTTGAGATGATGGGTGGAGAATCTTCTTGGGACCTGCTTAGGCAGGGACTGGTCTCAGACCATCACCTAAAGAGGATTTTTAACTATGATGATATGGTTCTAATGCAGCTAGTAAATGTTATATTAAGGTCTGAGGGCTTGGCAGATACAAGATGCTTTTGGTTGCATGTCTCGATTTTGGCAAAGTTTAAGGAGAATCTATCTAAGCCTGTTGCGAATGAGAAAGTAAGGGTGTGTATTTGAGCTCAATGTCAAGGGAAATGATCAGGAAATAGTAAAGAGTGGTCTCACACAGAAACAAAAGGCAACCCACAAGTATTTGGATTGAGGCTTCCATTTCTCAATTGCAAGAAGAATTGCATGATGTAAGGGTGTTTAATAAGATTTTAGTGGAATTCTGCCAAGATCTACATTTGACTATGAGATACATGGTCATTTCATTCCATAATGGCAAGTTGACCAATGGTTTTATGATGCCATTTCTGGAGAATGTTTTGTTGATTAAGCAGTGTGAAGAACAAGAAAATTAAAGGGTTGAAAGTCCATGGCGCAATGCTTGTTGTAGGTGCAGTTGCACCTATGCTGGAAGTTACTCCGATTTCTGATAATGGAGCATATAGTCATATTTCAGAATGGTGGAAGACAGCACCAGCTGGAAGTAGCCATGCTCATGAGCCTATGTAGTTCCCCTATCTGCGGTTGAAGGTTCCAGTGGTGTTTGTGGTGTGGTATTGCTCTCTTTACTTTTGTGGTAATGTTTAATTTGTGATGGTTATGGTAGAGCCAATATGGCTCTGGTTGGTAATGTATTATCTATAAAATAGTTTTTTTGTAGCTACACTTGCAATCATATGAGCTACATTTTGTGGTTTTATGGTTTTGTGTAAACATGTGTTCTTGGGATAGTAGGGCAGGAGCCCTTAATAGATCCTCAATATTATAATTAAAAATTTTATATAAAATCTTATTGATGATTATATCTAGGAGCAAAAAGACTATATTAGACTTCTCCAGAAACCGCTCTCCATAACAGAAACAAAATGATTCTGGTAGTAATCTTGACTCTGGATCTTGCTAGAAAAGGATCATAATAGCTGGAAGGACCACAACCATAGGGATGCTAAAAATAATTAAAAACGAAAAACTAAAACGATAAAAAACAAATTAAATTGTCCTAAATTATAAATCATGATTTACAAGTCTATGATATTTTGAAATTCATATTTTCCTTTTATAATGCAAAGTTAAATAGGATATATTCATTAAAAAAAAATCATAGAATTCTATAAGATCTCTTTTATCTAATGATGATTATGCCCATAAATTTCATATTTGATTTTCCCCTCTATATTTTAAATATTTTATTTTCCACAACAAAGTACTAAAGTCCCAAAACTAAGGCTCAAACGTAAGACCTCTAAGTCAAGCTTTACCACCAAACTACTAGCCAGGGGTGCAGATCGTTCTACCACTGGCTACTCGTCGCTTAAAGCTCCGGAATATGGATTGCTCTTCCAACAGAAATTGGATGTTCTACGGAATTCTTTTACCTGAAACAGCTTCAAAATTTCTCAGCAGCACCCGCTGAAAAAAAAAAGCTGATCCCCCGCCACGGGACCATCACCTAAATTCATAGAAGATACATCGAGCCACAACTCTGAAATTAAGCCCATTTCCACAAACCCTTGGGTTGAATAGACATTAAATTATTTAGGATATTACATTGAAAACCGTAAAATTCAATGAATTGACTTATAAATTATCCGCGAAGCCCTCAATCTTCTTTACAGGATGTTGATTATTACCCTTTCTTTGTAATTTAAGGCCAAATTCGTCAATTTTAACACATATACAATACAGCTGAAAGAACAAAAAAAAATCAATAATAGAAATGTAAAACTCTGATTTAAGGCTGACCTGAGTGTATAATAGCCTATCGCATGTATCACATTACTAATCTGCTGCAGCTACTGCTTCTTCGTCTTGCGCTGCACTGCTCGCAAATCCCAGGGAGCCAATTTGTGATATATTCAACGAATATATGCATCCATATCATTGAGTATTCTATGAATTTAAAAATGGTTTTTAGTTTTTTGGATTGTGGGGATGGGATGAAGGCACTTGAGAAGTCAATTGTTATGATATATATTGTTTTAAAGGTCCAATGTAAATTTGTAATGTATATTTTGGAAAATTTTATCTTTTCAAGAGGTTTATTTTTTAAATTTATAATATATATTTTGCAATCTTTTAATTTCATTCACTCAAAAATCTTATTCATCTTTTATGTTATGCATTTTAAAATATTGCAGTGATAACTTTAAGAAACTTCTTCAAAAAAAGATATAAAATCTTGACGAATTTCTTATTTTTTAGAAAAAAATATTAATTTCTATTGGCAAATCTTTCCTTTTTTTCAAAGAATATATTAGTTTCATTGATGGGTTTAAGGGATCAACTATAATATTTACTTGCCACCATTGTTTTAAACTAGCATACATATATTAAATATTAATATATATAAAATACGGAGAGTTATCAATATTGAGACATCTATTGCACTATAATAATATAATATTATGATAATGATAATTATTATAATATAATATTAGATTATATTAAATTATATTTCGATATAATATTTATTAAATATTATAAAATATTAATTATAATCTAATTGAATTAGAATTATAGTTAGAACTTAATTGGAATCTTAGCACTAATTTAATGCTAACTTTAACCCTAATTAAATTCTAATCATAAGTGAACCCTTACTTAATCGTAAGGCTAATTTAACTCTTATCCTAATCGTAATAGGATCTTAACTATAACCCTAACCCTTATTAAACTCTTAACTCTAATTAAACCCTAATAGTAAAATTTTATATTTATTTATTTTTTAATTTTTTTAATAATAATTAATATAGAATTAAATAATACGATGATATAATATACATTAATATTATAAAATATAATAAATAATATTTGTGTGATTGGTATTTTTTATATAAATTTAATTTATTAAAATTATTAATGTATTATTAAAATTATAGTATTTTTAAATTGTAATGTATATAATTATAATATTATATATAAGTACATAAGTTATAATTTAATAATAAATATATTATATAATATTAAATATTTTAAAACATAATATTTTTTATAATTTATTCTAAATAATTTAATATTAATGTAAATTATAATAGATAATTTAAAATTTAATAATAGTATGATATAATAATTCAGTTGCAATAACATACTTTTTTCTTTCACATTCTAATAAATAATAATGTTTATATTTAATAAATAATTAGTAGTTTTTTTAACTCTTGTACCTTAAAAAATGCTTACATCTTCATTAACATTCATTTCAGAAGTAATATATATGATTTTATTATATTTTCCATCATTTTTTATTTCAATTCTCATATATAAGGATACACATTAAAATTTAGTGGAATTCCTCCCCAAACTTATAATTTAATGTTTTGATTAACGGTAACTTTATTAGGGTAAGAGATAGAATTGATATTAGGGTTGGGGTTAGCACTAAGATTAGGATTAGAGTTATAAAGTTAGGGTTAAGGCTTGAAATAGTGTTATTGCCAAGTTTACAATTAGAAATAGAGGTAGAATTATTCTTAATTTAAGGGTTGGGGTAGCGTTAGTGTTGAGGTTAGGGTAAGAATTAGAGTTAGGTTTATGGTTAGAATAATATTATTTTAAAGGATTTATAATTCATTCATATAAATAAAACCCTAACACAAATGATATATTTAAACCAAATTATAACCTTTATCCTAACCTTAACCCTAATCCTAATTATAACACCAATATTTATTCGAGAATCCTAACCTAAACCTAGTTCTATCCTAGAATGCTAATTGAAACTATAATCATGACCCTAACCCTAACCCTATTTAAACACTAACCCCAACCCTAACCCAAGCTTTATTCTAGAACCCTTATCACAACACTAACCCTAACCCTTACCCAAGATTTATTCTAGGACCCTTACCATAACCCTAACCTTAATTGAACATTACCCCTAAATCTAATTTTAATTAAATTTAAATTGAACCCTAACCCTAATTAAAACCTAACCCTAACTATAATGACAAGGTTTATTCTATAATTGTAATCAAGTAAACTTGACCTTAATTAGACCCTAAACCTAACTCTAACCCTTATTAAACCCTAAGCTTAACTCTAACCTTAATTAAAACCTAATCGTAACCCAAAACTTAACAATAACCCTAACCTTAATTGAAACTTATATGTAACCTTAAGTGAACACTTACCCTAATTGAAGTCTAACCCTAACAATTTAACCATAACCTTAGTCTTGGCCCTAGAACCCTATTTTAAATGTAACTAAAATCCTAGATCTAATTACACCCTAAACCTAATCAAACCCTAATCTTAATCCTAAACCCTAATTGAATCATAATTTTAATCCTTTAACACTAAAACTTACCGTAATTGAATCCTAATTGGAACCTAACCCTAACCGTATGTGAACACATACCATAATTGAAGACTAACCCTAACCCTATTTGAACTTTAACCCTATTCCTAACCCCAATTACATCCTAATAGTAATTGATCCATAATCCTAACCCTAAACCCTAATTGAATCATAACTCTAATCTAACCTTAACCCTAACATTAAACCTCACCCTAATTGAACCTTAACCCTTATCCTGATTGAAACCTAATCATAAACCCTATTTTAATCATAACTCTAATTGAGCCTTATCCCTAACTCTAACACCAAAATTGAACCCTAACCATAAACCTAACCCAAGTTGAACCCTAACTGAGCTCCAATCCCAATTGTAATTAAATCTTCATCCTAACCTTGACCCTAACCCTATTAGAATATTAGTCCTAGAAATTGAACCCTAACCCTAACCTAAGTCTTTCATAGAATCATAATTGAATACGTACCCTTTTTGAACTCTAACTCTAACCCTAATTAAACCCTAACTCTAATTGAAACCTAATACAAACCCTAACCCTTATTGAAGAGTAATCCTTATTGAACTCAAACCCTAACCCTAACCCCAATTCAACCATAACCTTAATTGAGCTCTAATTCTAACTTTGCACCCTAATTAAATCTTAACCCTAATTGAACCATAATCATTACCCTAATTTAACTCTAATTGTAATTGAATTGTAACCTTAACCCTAACCCAACCTTTATGATAAAACCCTGACCCTACCCTAAACAAACACTTATCCTCATTAAACTTGAACCCAAACCCTAATTGAACCTTAACCTTAACCATAATTGTACCAATAGTCTAACTTTAATTGAATAAAAACCCTAATTAAACTCTAATCCTAAACCTAATCCTAATCCTCGTTGAAGCCTAATTAAACTCTAGCCCTAACTTTCAACCTTAAGTAAATCTTAATCCTAATTAAATGTTAACCCTAACCCTAATCATAACCCTTATTTCAAACCCTAACCTCAATCTTTATTATTAAACCTTAACCCAAATTGAACCCTAACCCTAACACTAACCCTAAATAAACTCTATTATAACACTAATATATCCTAAACCTAATTGAATTCTTTCCCTTATACCCTAACTTTGATTGAACCTTAATTGTACCCTAATCATAAACTTGATCCTTAGTAAACCCTAATACAAAATGAACACTTATTAAACTCTAACCCTAACCCTAATTAAACACTAACCATAATTGGACTCTAAAAATATTCCTAATTACTCTAACCCTAATTTAACCTTAACTCCAACCCTAATCATAATTGAATTCTAACCCTAACTTTGAACACTATTTTAATCCTAACCCTAACACTAACCCTTATGATAATTGAATCCTAACTATAACCCTAACTTTAATTGAATCTTAACCCTAATTGATCCTAAATCCTAACACTTTAATTGAATGTTGAACCTAACTCTGATTATAACCCTATTTGAACCCCAATTGTAACCCCAACCCCAACCTTTATCATAAAATCATAACATTAATTGAACCCTCATTTTAGCTCTAATTGATGTCTAACCCTAATTGAACACTAATTTATAGGAACCCTAATTAAATCCTAACCTTATTTGTACCCTAACCCTAATTGAACCTAGATTGAATTGTAACCCTAATTGTACCTTAAACCTAATCCTAACTCGAACCTAATTGAACTCTAATCCTAATCCTAACTTTAATGGATGGTTAACCTATTTGAACACTGATTTTACCCAATCCTAATTAAATTTTAACAATAATTATACCCTAACCCTAACCCTAATCGTAAATCTAATTGGACTCTAACCATAATTATACCCTAATCATAGCCCTAACTACAATCCTAACCCTAATTGGATCCTAATCCTAATCCTAATTAAATTCTAACCTTAATTGGACTTTAATCCTAAGCCTAATTGAACTCCAACCCTAACTTGTGATCAAATCTCTGATTTATCTTAAATCTTTTTGTTTATTTATTTGATCTTTTAATTTATTTGATTTTATCATAAAATCATAACATTAATTGAACCCTCATTTTAGCTCTAATTGATGCCTAACCCTAATTGAACACTAATTTAGAGGAACCCTAATTAAATCCTAACCTTATTTGTACCCTAACCCTAATCGAACCTAGATTGAATTGTAACCCTAATTGTACCTTAAACCTAATCCTAACTCGAACCCTAATTGAACTCTAATCCTAATCCTAACTTTAATGAATGGTTAACCTATTTGAACACTAATTTTACACAATCCTAATTAAATTTTAACAATAATTATACCCTAACCCTAACCCTAATTGTAAATCTAATTGGACTCTAACCATAATTATACCCTAATCATAGCCCTAACTACAATCCTAACCCTAATTAGATCCTAATCCTAATCCTAATTAAATTCTAACATTAATTGGACCTTAATCCTAAGCCTAATTGAACTCCAACCCTAACTTGTGATCAAATCTCTGATTTATCTTAAATCTTTTTATTTATTTATTTGATCTTTTAATTTATTTGATTTTATCATAAAATCATAACATTAATCGAACCCTCATTTTAGCTCTAATTGATGCCTAACCCTAATTGAACACTAATTTAGAGGAACCCTAATTAAATCCTAACCTTATTTGTACCCTAACCCTAATTGAACCTAGATTGAATTGTAACCCTAATTGTACCTTAAACCTAATCCTAACTTGAACCCTAATTGAACTCTAATCCTAATCCTAACTTTAATGGATGGTTAATCTATTTGAACACTAATTTTACCCAATCCTAATTAAATTTTAACAATAGCTATACCCTAACCCTAACCCTAAATCTAATTGGAATCTAACTGTAATTATACCCTAATTGTAGCCCTAACTACAATCCTAACCCTAATTAGATCCTAATCCTAATCCTAATTAAATTCTAACCTTAACCAGACCTTAATCCTAAGCCTAATTGAACTCCAACCCTAACTTGTGATCAAATCTTTGATTTATCTTAAATCTTTTTGTTTATTTATTTGATTCTTTAATTTATTTGATTTTTCAGTTTCATGAAATATCTTTATTTTGATATTTCCATTTTCATCAAATCTCTTTGTTTTAATTTTTTCAGTTTCATCAAACCCCTTTGATTTGATTTTCCAGTTTCATCAAATCTCTTTGTTTTGATTTTCCAGTTTCATCAAATCTCATCAAATCTCTTTGTTTTGATTTTCCAATTTCATCAAATCTCTTTGTTTTGATTTTCCAGTTTCATCAAATCTTCTCTCAAACCTCTTTGTTTTGATTTTTTCAATTTCATCAAATCTCTTTGTTTTGATTTTTTCAGTTTCATCAAATCTCTTTGTTTTGATTTTTCAATTTCATCAAATCTCTTTGTTTTGATTTTTCAGTTTCATCAAATCTCTTTGTTTTGATTTTTTCAATTTCATCAAATCTCTTTGTTTTGATTTTTCAGTTTCATTAAATCTCTTTGTTTTGATTTTTCAGTTTCATCAAATCTCTTTGATTTTGATTTTCCTTTTCCTTTTCATCAAATCTCTTTGATTTTGAATTTCCTTTTCCTTTTCATCAAATCTCTAATTATTTTTCTAGGTATTGTTAAAAAATAAAAAATTACAATAAGATCAAAAGAATATTTTTCTTTTTAATTTTTTTTAATATTTTTAAATTTTAAGTATATTAATTTAGAAACCTACTTTTATATTTAGGGATATATTGTTTTTTTTAAAAAACAATATTTTTAACTTTAAATATATTAATTTAAAATATTTCTTTTATACTTAATTTTCTAAATTTTAAAAATTCTAGTTTTTTTCAAAAAAAATGTTTATTTGTATTCTCACTCACAAAGCTTATTACAACATTAAATCTTTAAGAGGTTCACGTTAGTTTTGTTTCGGAATTCAAATATAAATAAGATTTACAATAAGCATGAAATCTTTAAGAGGTTAAAGTTAGTTTTGTTTCTGAATTCAAATATAAATAAGATTTAGAAATAATTTTACTCTATAAGCGTGAATAATTTTTTTTAAAGAAAATAGTCATGAAAATAAGAAGCTTTTTTAATTATGTAAGCAATTATACATGAAAATTGTACTCAAATCAATATACAACATGTATTTATTAAATATCATTTTAATGACTATAAAATTCAATGCAATTATTCTTTATGAAAATATAAGTACTTTAAAATATAAAATTTAAATACATGTTCATAAATTATTTAAATTAAATTTAAAAATATGAACATTAATTTTGGTGATTTTTGAAAAAAACTGTTATTTATGTATCTGTGTATATCATATAATATACATATAAATCAAGACCTACACTCATTTCAAGAGTTCTCCAATAAAAGACTATATACATATTGAGAATAAATATGCAAATAATGCTATGTTAGATATTGTTGGGATAACAACAGTATCCTCACAATTTTAGATCTTATTTTTAAATTTCATCTGTAGAACTTCATAGAAAAGATCCATAAGATGTAAAGAAAAAATAAATATAACACAAAAACTTTTAAACCCAAGAGTCGGCTGAGTATGCATAAGGACTAGTCATTCTTTGAGAAAGCTAAACAATACAAATTAATAATTCAAAGATACATCAACCAAAATTAATTAAAAAAAATAACCTTCCCTAACCGTGAGAAAATTACAAGTTATTATAAAATTTACCAAAACAACCTCACACTGGACACCATGAATTAATGTTTATATTGAGCAAATTTCAATCTTAATGAGTCATTTATTGACTTAAATATCGACAGTCATATTGCAATCATGCCACGAAAAGCTAAATTAATGAAAAAGATATATTAACAGGTCTGAATTGCTTTTCAAACTTAGAAAGGACTTGAAATCTGCTAAAAAAATTTGAATGAGTCATTTATGCTTTAGAAAAAATTACTTCCCATTTTTCCTAAGCAGTGGCTGGATAAATTTTTTAAGAAGCATCTATATGTGTTATTCCTGCTGGCATTTACATCTGAATTTATTTGTCCTTTCATAACAGAAAAAAATATATATATATTTGGAATGAAATAAAACAAACATACGATATTCCATTCTTGTTTGATAAATGTTGAAAAATCATTTGAAATTATCACCATCACCTCAGATGCGATCAAACATGAAAGTTGCAGATAAAGATGCGATCTTGGTTCGGTAGATGCTCAACTCTTTACAGATTCGCACAACAGCTGTGAAAGGTATGTGGAGCCGCTTATGATTGTCATCCAGAAGCTCCGCTAGAGCCCATATTTCCTTCTCATAGGAATCTGAATTAAGAGGGTGACTGATATTCATCCTTTCATCCACTGCAAATTAAAGGTGACATCCCTTGTAAATTTTGTTCATGGTTTTTCTAAATGTTTTAATCATTTATTTAAAAAATACCATTCTATTTTAAATTTTTGAGTTTTCTAAAGTTTCTTCTTTGCTACATTACTTGCATGTAGAATCTATATTATATGATAGGAGGTGCAATGCTACTCTAGTTCAGGCTTAAGGATATCCTCTCATGCATGTTACAGTACAATATAGAGGCCATTGTTCTATTACTGCACATGGACGAAAATGAATTTATTTAAAAGGCTTTAAAATCACACACAGATACAATTGGCTGGTATAAAGGAAAATTGCAGGTTGTTTATCCTCCTTGTCTGATTAGAAATAGAAGCTTCGGAATGGGCATGAACATCTAACAAAGGATCATACATGCAAAATAGTTCAAAAAATTTCATACCCGAATCAACATCCTCCGTGCATGCTCATTTGCAAGATGCGCGTTCCTGTGGTGCATTTACCAATGATACAAAATACAAATATAAAAGCAATTAAAAATTGTTCCAAAATTATAGGCAGTCGTTACAAAAATACAACGCATGCCTATTCCAAATGGCGAATATAGACAAACATGGAAATATAATGCAAACACACGCATGCAAACCACTCTTCCACTACCATATTAATTGTAACAACCACCATGACAGCCAACAAGGACGTCAATTGCTTTTGAATAATGTTAATGTTTACAAAGAAACATTCTTCCCTCTACAACTGAATACGCCTCTCGGCGTAAATATAATATAATGGCTCTCATTGTATTCTACAAGGTAAAATGTACCCACGATCTATAATTCTCATGGGTCGAAATTGCATTTAAATCATTGATCTAATGACCCTCTACTTTGTGGGAAAATGTACCCACAATCTATAATGCTCATGAGACCCAAAATTGTGGGCGACATGAGCATTACAGATTGTAGGTATATTTTACCTTATGGAATACAACAAGGGTCATTAGATTATATCATAAATCAATTGTGGAAATTAAAGATTAGAAATATGGTCTTAAAAAAACTAATAATTATGATATACTATTAACGAATTAATATAGATTTCTACGATAATTTATAAAATTTAGGCGAGTCTGATCTAATTATGTATTTGATCTAATTATGTATCGAATATTGTGACAAATTTTTGAGTTAATTTTTTTAATAAAATAATTTTTTTCACGATTTAAATAAGATTATAATAAAATTTTGTTAAAATGTGGCAATTCAAGTCACATTATAGCTCAAACTATTAACCAATTTTGGATTCCCAAATTTCAACTATTAGCCAATTGGTGAATATTAACCACTAAAAAATCATTGTATTGTAGTGTGATTTTTACTTATTCTTTCTATTCGTATAGGAATTTTAGCTAAACGTTATTTATAGTTTTAATTTTTTTTAAGTCTAATGTAAATTTGTAATATGTATTTTGAAAAAAATTATCTTTTCACAAGTGTTTATTTTATAAAATTGTGATATATAATCTTTTAATCTCATCCACTCAAAAACCTTGTCCACCTTTTATGTTATGCATATTTAAAATATTGTGGTATGATTTTTACTTATTCTTTCTATATACATATAGAGTTTTAGCTAAAAGCTATTTATAGTTTTAAAATTTTTTAAATAATGTACAAGTGTTTATTTTTTAAAGTGTGATATAATTTTTTAATCTCATCCACTCAAAAACCTTGTCCACCTTTTATGTTATGCATCTTTAAAGTATGTTTGTATGTTTTTTATTTTGTTCTTTCTATTTACATAGGAGTTTTACCTACTAGCAATCGCATCTTAGTGTGCAATGGGTACACCGAAGAAGTGTGAAAAGTCAATTAGGATAAATGAAATATATATATATATATATATATATATTATTATATTATTATATTTGAATTATATATAATGTATTTTTTAGTAGAGTGGATATAAAAATAGTTATGATCTCAAATAATGTCTAACATCCAAATCTACTCTCCACTTAGCAATCAAAGAGGCTCAATGAACAAAAAGAGGGACTTTTGTATCTGATGCACAATAATATTCAAGCCTTGATCTACAAATTCCTTTGATAAGAGGGTTGTATTTGTTTGTCACTTCTATGTGCTCCTTTTTCTTTTCTTTTTTAGATTTATGTATATTTATGTGCTATTTGAATTATATTTTACTATGTTGGCTATATATTATTTGTATTGAAATTTTTAAAATATTTATTATTTTTGTTGTTGTTATTATGTTGGGCATGTATTGTTTAAAAGATGATATGTTGCAAATATTTTTTTTAATATTTAAGCACACTCATGAGACATTTTTATGTCATTGTATAACGTCTCTTGATATAATTAGCACTTGTATCGAAAGGAGGTGTAATGGTTATGCAAATTACAATTTATGTCAAATAATATATACAAATCTAAACTTACCTTTAAATATAAAGTATTTGAGATATTAATATCTATGTGATCCATTGTTTCCATAAAAAAATTAACATGCATATCCCAAACTTGGCATTGTATAAAGTTCTTCAATAAATTGAACGCCCCTATAAATTTGAAATATTATTAGAAATAATTGTGATATCTTATGTAAAATAAAATTTTATATTTTAAATGCATATATTTATAACCAAAAATTTATATTGATTTAGAAGTAAGATGTTTCAATGAATTTATAAAAAAAATTGGTGTAACTTGTGTAGCAGATTATATAGCTTGGGATATTTTTGTTGGAGGAGCGAAGGAATTCAAAGGAAGTGTTGTTGATAACAAAAGAGCTTTTTCTCAAACAGCCAGATTTGGCCCCTACTACCTTCTTACCTTTAGTAAGGTAATAGGAGAATTAAGAAAGGAAATAAAATGTCGTGTGAGCAAAGAATGGCCTGCCATTTCCTTCAAACAAAAAATTACATAAAATGGTTTAATTAAAAGTCATTACCTTCAAATAAAGCTTTCACATGGACCATTTTTTAAAGAATAAATGATATATAGTTAGAAGCTCAACATCACCCATGTTATTTCTTTCCACTTCCATTCAAGGAACAATAGGCAGCAACAATGACCTTTATAACAAATTGCATCCCTTTATTGGTTTTTTCCCTCTTTGTCTTGTTTAAGCCTTCTTTGTGCATGGTGTATGATAGTCATGGGGGTCCCCTAACCCTCCTCTCCTCCCCCGCTTGTATTAGTAGTAAAAACAACTAAGGCCTCTATTTTGTCTAGTATTTTAGATTCGTGGGGCCCTCTTTCAACTCCTGACATTGTTCTAGATGGTCCTCTTGATCCCATGAACTCATATGTTGTTCCAAATCTCAAGGCTTGGAAAAGTGTTCTTATGGGTGGTGCCTTGTTGAACACCCAAAATACTAAGAGGGGGGTGAATTAGTATTCTCTTAAACCATACAAACATTAAACATCCAATCACTCATGCATATTTAATTGTAGTAGGGAAAGAAAGCATGAAACATTCACAACATCACATAACACGTGAACACTAGGATTTTTACATGGAAAACCCAAAATGGGAAAAACCATGGTGAGGATTAGCTTACAATATATTATAACAAGTTATAGTATATTTACAAAAATGCTCACTACAGGTGGACTCACTATCTAGGTGGATTCATTGTCCACAGAGAAAAAGATAGAAGAGAGATGGTGGCTCACAACCTAATTTGAACTGTTACAATTGCATCTTATATATACATGAATTACAATTCCATTGAATCACAATAACAATCTTTATCTGATTCTGATTCAACACTCTACCTCGCTCTTCATTCGCACTATTTTGATCTTTAACTTAACATTCGCAAGTTAGCTTTGCATTGCTCTAATCAAATTCACATCCTCTCATCACATACTACATACTATACATCAAAAATATTGAAAATAATCCAACATATATATTTGCATCAAGTGTAACATCAATTAGGTTGGCCTAATTAGATGTAACAATCAAAATACAACTTGTTGGCTCCAAAACTTATCATCCACACAATGTGCCACAATTCAAAACTAAAAACACCTTAAGATAGGTTGGCATGGACCTATAATAGATCCCACATAAGACAACAAGACTTATTCATCCTTTGCATAACATCAAACATGTTAGATCAACATGACATAAGACCTAAAACCAAAAACCTTCAACTATGTATTCACATCTAGACACGTGGACCTCAAAACTAGATGCCATATGGAATCCATGCTCTGCTGGCATTTGGCAGCTTATCTCCAAAACCACAAGGCCAAAAACTCATTCGCATAGAAGTGTGAATTCTCCCACACAAACACACTATACAAAAAGCAATTGTAATATGCTAGGTCAAACTATGCTATTCATATCTCTTGATCCATTTGTTCAAGCATGATGAAATCTTAGAATTAGATACATCTAACATCCAACAAAATTATGTTAGAAGCAGAGAGTGAAATCTTCATTTTTGGAGTGGTGTGGACCCAAAAATTGATGCACTGTAACACTAAACTTGCAAGATTGACACTTAGTCAAATTTCTATGCAATTGATCTTTCTAGACCAAAACATCTTGCACAAATTTCTTCCTTAACAACTCCAAAACCTGTTAGAACTTGATTAGAATGATCTGCAACAATGTCAAGACATCAATGACAAACTTCAAAAATCTCCCCAAACTTCCAACAATCTCCCCCTTTACCATTGACGGCAACATACCAAAAATACTCTCCCCCTTTGATATTAAGGGAAAAGGGTGCTTATACAAACTATTTTGAATCTTACCAGAACTCCCCCTGAAGATGTTGTCATATATAAAGTTGGAGAATAATGAATTAACTCCCCCTGAGTCATGTACTAGAGAAAAAACCAAAAAGGTACTGAAAAGATAAAGAATGAGTCAACTAGAGGTGATTAACGCTTGCAACTTCTTTAGGTGATCTTCCATGGCTTGCCTTCCATCTTCCCATTCACGCTTAGCCTCTAGAAGCAACCTATTATGTGTTTCAAACTCTAATAAAAGTTCTTCTCCTTCTTCCAGAGTAGTAGGTACTATATTCAACTTCTTTTCTTTATCAGAACTGAGAAGAGCTTTTGAAATAAGTACAAAATTTAGGATTGACCAAATTCCTTACCTCTCCAAACTACGGGATGATATGCTATTTTTGTGCTTGCAGTTGGAAGAATTTCTTGTGTAGATCTTCAATCGTGTTCCTTATTATTCTGGTGAGGTCAATAGCCAAGTCATATGCACTAGAGACAACATTGATTTGGGGCTCAATAGAGTCCATCTCCTTTATACTTTGTGTGGTTTCAAGCCACTTCATGTTATACCAGTACAAGGCCTTTGCCTCATCTACACATCCTTCTACATCCTTTAACAACTCTAAAAACTTCTTGTGTGTAATGGCACATCTCTTAGTTGTTTCTAGCATTTTCTTATCATTCATTCTTTTCTCCACTTCTTTCTCAACTTCTTCCTTCAATCTGGATGCATAAGTCTTAAAGGAATTAATCAATAGTTTGAAGTTTTCCATATCAAATAGTGTGGTGTCAACATTTGATCCAAGTATGATCTCTTGGAATGCTTTGACTACTTCTTCCATTAGTTCTTTGCTCTTCTAATGTGTTTCAATTATTTATTTTTGGGCGAATGCATGAAACATGTCTCCCAGTTGAAGCTTGTGGATGGGAGATATCTTCTCCATATCAACATTCCCTTGATGCATTGGCAATTGCAACAATTGTGAAGACACAATTGGTTAAAAACTAGGTTGTACTCTTAATAAATTCTTCAGAGAATCTTTGGAGGAGCTAGAAGATTCACTAGGAGTCTTTGTTGCTTCTACAACCTTTCCCTTATCCTCTGTAGTACCGGAGTCAATTGATTTGACTTTTTTTGCATCTTTGGATGCATCCATGTTTTTGTCTTTATCTTCCTCTTTATGTTCTTCTTCTTTCTATTTATCACTTTTTTCTTCATTATCATCTTTCTTTACATTCTCTTCCTCTATAGTATTTTTTGTATTTTTTGGAGGAGTGGATTCTTCTTGAATCAGAGGAGTAGTGATTCTTTCCTTTGCAATGTCTTCTCTAATCATTGCATCCTTAACAACTTTTTTTGGCATTTCCTCCTCTTTCAGAGGAGTGTTGTCTTGTGTAGTATCTACATTTATACCATGCTCATGTTGTGCATCATTTGTCTACACTTCTTCCTCTACATTAGGTTCCAGATCAGTGGTGTCAACATTTACTCCTTCAACCACTGGAAGCAATCCTATCTTCTGTACAATATCCTCTACTTTATCATTATTTTCCTTTTAGATTCTCTCAAGGTCATCTTCATCTTTACCCATAAGGGTAGTAACCCTTTATTTGGTCCTCATCCCCTTGCTAAATATAGTAGTCAATTTGGATCTATTATCCTCGGATAATGGAGCACTCATTCTCTCCAAAGCCTCTTCTTTTAACCTTTCATGATCTTTTACAACTTCTTTTCTTCTCTTCAACAAAATGTTCCATAAATCTTCAGGTACATGCTCCTTTATGTTCTGCATGTCCACCTCAAGGACAACTATTTACTTGACTATGGCCTCAATTATGGTAGCCCTGTCTACCTCATCTGCATCCTTGTATAATGTTGTGGTCTCTACTAACATTTCATTTTGTAAAATGCTATTAAACAATGCCTCTAACTTCATGGGGGAATGAGGCCTTACTAGTTCAATTTGTTTTTGCTTTTTGAATTCGACTGGAGTTTTCTTCTAACTTGTTTCTTTCTCTTTCTTCTTCTCTGGAGAGATTTATTGGTTTCCTTCTTATTTTTCCTTATATGTATCTTGAATGCTTCTTTTTCTTTTTAGACCTCCTCTTCACTATCAATGTCAATTACATCATGTCTTTTCCTTTTTGCACTAGCTTCACCTTGTGAAGCCTCATTTCTTCCTCTCTAGACCAATCGGGGTCCCTCTTCTTCCAACTCTTCCTCTTATTCAACAATATTGATGCCTATAACCTACTCTCTTATATCATTCTATTTAACTCTTCTTTTTGCAGGGACAACAAGAGGTGCAGTGGTGGTAGTTTTCTTCTTTTTTGCCCTGGTAGAATGCATAACCGAAGAGGATTTCTCCCTTACTAGAGGACTAGCAATTGTCTTCCTTTTCTCTCTAATAGAAGGTAAAGCCCCAAAGGACTTCTAGATAGATAGTGGAGTGGTAGCTATTCTTCCATATCTCCTTGCACTCCTGGATGCTTCTCTAGCACTCATATTTGATCTAGCTCTTTGTCTTGCATATTGCACTTTTTCTTTTGAAATACCCAATTCTTGTGCATATACATCAACCACAACATTAACATTCTTCTTGATTTGTGGTTTCTTCTATTCCATGTGAAATTCCATGGACTTTTCCTCATAAGTGCAATATCTAGGTTTTGTGGTATCCTTGGAGCTCTTCAATAGGATGTCAACATAACCATTAAGATCTTCTTATGTCACCTCATAACCTAGTTCAAGAACCCAAATAGTTATTGGTTCCACTGACTCCATTATGCATTGGTTTGTAGATACAAGAAATGTGATATCATTTTTGTATCTCTCCATAATTGTTCTCAAAATTCTCTCTCATGTTTTCTCTTCTGAAATACTACAAAGAAATTAGTAAGGGTGTCATCTTATGCTTTGACATCTCCAAGACTCCTCATATGATCTATAATTTGATGTGCAACAAGTCTTCCACTTATCTAGTTTACCTTTCCAATTATGGGAAGCTCCTTCAGGAAATAGAAGAGTAAGCACATAACCAAAGTGCCATGCTTAAACACATATTTATTTTGCTTCTTTTTCTTCAAATTCTCCATTATTTGTTGCCTAAGTAACTCACAGTGGTCATAATCTATACCATTTTCTACCATCTCATGTTCCACATTGATTACGGTGGTAGATATAGAATTGTCTCTCTTTGTATAATAAATTTTGTAACCAATAACCATTGTGGCATATCTAATAGTTGGTTTCTAATGGGATTGACACTTAGTGCTCTCTTATCATAGGTAGCACCAATTTTACCCATAACCACTTTATTTTTTATGGATTTCAACACAGGAACTGGTTCAATGGAGTATAGACCGATGACCTCCCTGATCACTTCCTTTGTTATCATATTTGACATATCAGTCCAAACGAATTGATCACGAACTCTTCTCAAGGACATCCCAATCCAATTGATACCATAAAAAGAGATTAGGGAACCATTGCATTATGTCCAATTTCTTCTCGACTAGGTTTTTGTATTTTGGCTTTAGGGTGAAATCCTCTCCTGTTAACTCATCTGACCATATATCCCCTAACTTAGTGGGAGAATTTTCTTCCATTTTTCCATGAATGTAAGTCCTAATATATTCAGTCAATAAAACCCCATATGGAATATGCAAGAATGCTCCTTACAGGTCATCATTTATGGCTTTCATTGGATATATTTTGAATTTAGATTGTGGTTTCTTTGTAACCTCTATAACCTTTGGTGTAGCCATCGCAATATAGATTCAAACTAATTTCAAACAAAGATTTCTAAAAATTAGGGCACACAAGATTCGCAAAACGCCTTTTTACTTTGTTCTCTGAACTAGGGTTTTGATGCTCTAAAACTCAAATCACCTTACGCACTTTGAATTCCCTTCTCACTACTCTACTCATCAAAATGCTTTTGTGAAATGAATTTTCCTTAGTGAATTTTCTTATAACCCTTCGATCTACCCAAATTCTACATTAAATGCTTTAAATAGTAAAGTTGGCAACCCTTTTTCAGTATACATAGACAACTTTTGAAGCTCTATAAACTTATGCATTGACATATTTTCTTCTAAAATCTTCCCCAATAGATCAAGCATGTTGATCTACATCATATATCTTCCTATTTCAGACTCAAAACCTCTTCTTTGGCAAAGGACAAAAGTTTCTATTAAATCTCCCCCTAATCCAAAGCTCTTAGCTTAGTTTTCGGACAAAACATTTGCACCGGAAGATGGTATATATTCTCCCTTGTCTTCTATCTCTTCCTTCTTTCTCCAAATATTTTCCATTTCCTTATTTACTTCAACTGGATCAACCTTTTTAATTGGTTCATTCTTTTTTACCAGATTATCTTTCCTTGTATTTTTTCTTTTGCAAAATTTAGCAATATGTCCAAGTCTACTGCAATTATGACATGTGACATTCTTCCGAGTAGTATTCCTTCCATTCACTCTAGATCTAAATTGATTAGCTTTGTGTCCAAATCCATAATATGTACAACAATAACCATTGAAGGATTGAATCATTCTACCATTATTATATGCATTCATCATTTGACTTCTACAGTCACTCGCTCTATGTACAAAAATTTTACATGTAAAACATTGAATAGTAAAGAATGGGACATTATGATTCATTATGCTTCTACATTCCATTACCTTATATCCAAATTTATTGCAAGAGTAACAAAATCCATTGAAATATATATGGGTACCTTTGAGCATTTGGTTATTTAACTGGAGGTATTTCTAGCTTCATTTCTTTAATTCTGAATCTTTCCATTGTTCTTCTTGTCTTCAGTCTTCTTTGGTTCATTGATCTTCTCTTCTGAATTAGGTGTCTAATCTTATTTTGAGCTTTCACCTTTTCCAAATACTAAGTCATCTTTGTTTTTAGAGTCTTTATGTCCTACAATCATCTCATCAAGCTTTGTAGCACTCATTTTGAATTTATCTTCATTACTTCTTGCTTTCTCCAGATATGATCTCAGATTTACCACTTTTTTTTCAAGCCTTATGCATTCATCAGATTTCATTTTCACCATTGCATTTAAACACTCTTCAACTCTTTTCTTTTCTTCAACTTGCAATTTTAGTCCGGTGATGTTTTCATTTTCTTATTTCAATTGTTCACTAACTTCCTTATGCCTTTCTTTGAACTTCTTGGCCTGCTCTCTCAATTTTCTAATACAATCATTTGCTTCTTTAATATATTTTTTTCAGATCTTCTCACCTTCAATTCTTTCCAGATCTTCAAGAGAAACTTTGAGTTTTCCATCTTTGTCAAGCATGCAACTTCTTCTATGTATCCAACAATAGGAATCACTTCTAGAGGAATAGGAAACTTTTTATCAGCCATGTGTTCAATTTCCAAGACCTTCCCAAAGTGGTTAAGCTCCTTCCTAGCAACCGATCTCTAATACTGATTGTTGAACAACCAAAATACTGAGAGGGGGAGTGAATAAGTATTCTCTTAAACCTTTCAAACATTAAACATCCAATCACTAATGCATATTCAACTGTAGTAAGGAAAGAAATCAGGAAACATTCACAACATCACATAACACATGAACACCAAGATTTTTTACGTGGAAAACCCAAAATGGGAAAAACCACGGTGAGGGTTAGCTTGCAATATATTATAAATGATTATAGTATATTTACATAAATGCTTACAGTTGTAGGTGGACTCATTTTCCACAAAGAAGAAGATAAAAGAGAGATGGTGGCTCACAACCTAATTTGAACTATTATAATTGCATCTTATGTATGCATGAATTATAGTTCCATTGAAGCACAATAACAGTCTTTGTTTGATTTTGATTCAACATTCGACCTCGCTCTTCATTTGCATAATTTTGATCTTTAACTTAACATTTGTAACTTAGCTCTACACTAATCTGATCAAATTTGCATCATCTCATCACATACTACATACCATACATCAAAAATACCAAAAATCAATCCAACATATATATCTGCATCAAGTGTAATATTAATTAGGTCGGCCTAATTAGATGTAATAATCAAAATACAACTTGTCAACTCCAAAACTTATCATCCACATAACGTGCCATAATTCAAAACTCAAAACACCTTAAGATAGGTCGACATTGACCTATAATAGATCCCACATAAGACAACAACACTTATTCATCCTTCACATAACATCAAACATGTTAGGTTGGCATGACATAAGACCTAAAACCAAAAATGTTCAACTGTGTATCCACATCTAGACATGTGTGGACCTCAAAACTCGATGCCATTTGGAATCCATGCTCTACTAACATCTAGCAACTTATCTCCAAAACCGCAAGGCCAAAAACTCATCCGCAGAGAAGTGCAGATTCTCCCACACAAATACACTGTACAGAAAGCAACTGTAATATGTTAGGTCAAACTTTGTTATTCATCTCTTGATCCACTTTTCCAAACATGATGAAATCTTAGAATTAGATACATCTAACATCCAAAAAATTATGTTAGAAGCATAGAGTGAAATCTTCATTTGCAGAGTGGTGTGAACCCAAAAATTGATGTACTATAACACTAAACTTACAGGATTGACACTTAGTCAAATTTCTATGCAACTGATATGTCCAGACCAAAACATCTTGCACAAATATCTTTCTTAACAACTCCAAAGCCTGTTAGAACTTGATTAGAATGATCCACAATAATGTTAGCATCGATGATAACATTACACTACATTGCTATGTACCTTCCATGCTCATGTTGCCAAACAACATCATCAATGACAAACATCAACAATCTCCCCAAAGTTCCAACATTGCCCAAGGTGATAATGTGTGTGAAAAATATTTACTTGAGTTCATTGACTCTAAAAATGGAATGAAAATAAAAATTTCTAACTCTATTGTTGAAAGAATCGTCTCCTCAATGGAGAACTCCTTTATCGGTAATATTTCTCCTTTCACCCTAATGTTGAATGGTTCAACATTGGACTATTGCTAAATAGCATCTAAAATGAAATGTGGAGGTGAGTGTTATGGCTGGTGGCATGTTCCTCTTCAGGTTCACTTCCAAATATGATCTCGTGTCGATTCTCACCACGGGCCCTTGAATATATGAAAAACATAATTTATTTATGTGTAGATGGAAACCAAGGTTTGACCCTATTGCATATTTGAATAAAATAACCCCTGTTTAGGTTAGGCTATTTAGGCTCCCTCTTGAGTTCTAGGATGAAGTGGTGTTTCAATGGATTAGTAAGTCTATTAGACACTTTATTTCAATGGACAACATAACAAAAAAATTCCAGGTTAGTATTCACTCATTTTTTATGCAAGAGCATCCAGGGTGTAAGAGCAATGTTGCATTGCCTGAAATAAAATGTTTATTTTGATTTTTGTTAGGTTTGGTGAATGAATTTCCAATAAGAGCTATAAATAGCAAGGTTACTATTTTTAGTAAGTTGGCATTTGTACATATATAGACATGAAATCTTATATAGAGCTCTAGAATGGTGAAATGAAGCCAATGGTGAAGAAATCACTTCAATACCATTTGTCTTTTGTGAGATATTAATGCTTTTTTCTTCAAAATCCCTTTAAAAATGTTCAAAGTCAATTTTGAGACACCTAGAGGTTCTCAATGGGCCCAAAAAATTGTTGAAAATCCAAAGTCCCCAAAAGGGACCTTTGGTGGGCTTTTAATTTTTTTGAGATCTTTCCAATAGTGTAAACGGTTTGTCAATCCAATGCCCAAGACAAAAGCTATGGCTCCCAAAAGTTGGACTAAAATTTAAAAAATTTCCTTAGGCTAAAAAAGGAATAACTAGATTTGTTTGGTGCCAAAAAGGAAGTCATAGTTTGTTGGAAAGTAGAAAAATCATATAACGTGATCACAAATGAAAAAGATTCATTCTAGATGAGAGGATAGATGAATTTCCAACTTTTCAACAAAGAGCAGAGGTTGAGGTTTTAGTGGCCATTATTACCATTCACAAATTTGCATGTCTGATTTTCTGCATGTATTTGCAACCCATATTTCTATAATAGTGGTCTTGTGACCAGATAATTGTATTGCATTCGATTGCATGTCTATAGTTGATTTCATCAATATATAATTAAAGTTGCAGGTTGTTATTCATGAATTATGTTGTTTGTGTAAGGTTGTGTTTGAGAGAGTCTCCCTTCATTAGTTTCTACATGAATATTGATATTCATAAGACTTCCAAATTTAATCATTCTAGATTCTAAGTTTGGGAAGTAGTCCCAACCAATTTTATGTGAATTTTACAATATTATGTCAAAATTGCTCAAAATCGACACTTACTGATTGCAAAGCCCCCTTGAAGCAAAACCAAAAACTTAAAGAGCCTTTAGTTTCATAATGGATGGATTGAAGGGTTATTCTTTCAAAGATGACATCCTGAATATACTCAAATTCCTTTTGAAAAATGATATCTTTAAAGGAGTTAATCTTGATACACCTAAGAAAAAGACCTTTAAAGCTATGTCTCTCGTTAGGAAGGAAAGCTTTGTGATAGGAGACAAATAGACAGCTCGCTTGCAGCCAGAGGTATTAAGGATTAAGGCCCTCCCACCCCCTATAATGGAAAAAAAAGAAGAAGGGGAATATCTAGTGAGTACCATAGTTGTTAGATCTTCAAGATGAATTCCCCTCGACGTATTGAAGAATTGTAGAGTGCAATAGAAATAAAGACAAATTCACCCAAAACCCCTATATAAGATAGTATTTCACTCTCTTTGAGAGAATATTCAAATAAACCAATTGATAGTCAATGTTCCTTTGACCAAGAAGGATGGTCAACCCCCAAAAAGAAAGACAAAAATGAAAAAGTAGATGTTGGTGTTGAGGCTAAAACTGGTAGGTCTTCCTAGTGACAGGTAAGATAAAGAGAAGCAACAAAAGAAATCGTCATTGGCAGGAAAAAAATTTAGAAATCCTCTAAAAAGAATTGCAAATGAAGATTTTATCCTAGAATGTTAGAGGGCTTAATAGACCTTATAATAAATTTTCCTTGAAAATTTCCCTTTTGGAGAATAAGATAGATGTCCTTTTACTTCAAGAAGTTGAAATGAATAATAACAATTTTCAAGAAATTGCTAAATATTTGTGGCCCACTACTAAATAATTTATATGTGATGTTCTTGGGGCTTTGTGAGGTCTAGTCACTATGTGGAACCCAACTAAGTTTGTTGGTACTCTAATTAGTCAATCTAGAAATAGTTTGGGAGTTAGATTCCCTTCCATAATATTATTTTGAAATTCAATAAATATTTATGCTCCTATGTGAGAAATGTAAGAAAATATCTCTAGATTGATGTGGTTGCTCAAGTACTGGGTAATAGGGAGGCACAATGGATGTTGACTAAGGATTTCAATTTCCCTTTTTTCTTTTGAAAAACTTGGGGGCTTAATATATTACACAGATAGCATGGTTGATTTGGCTGACCTCCTTAATTCAACTAGGCTCATAGACATAGACCTTCAAGATGAGATATTCACATGGACTAATAGGAGAATTAGATACCACCTTATCTAGCTGAAGCTATACCATTTCCTGGTTTCTCCTAATTGAGACATTATCAACACCTTGAACCTTTTTCTTTACCTAAAACTATTTCAAACCACAACCCACTGATGTAGGACTGCAATGATAGTCTTCCTACCGACCCTTTCCCATTCAAATATGAGATTATGTGGGATTTGCATCCTAACTTCAAGGATTGTATCTCTAAGTGGTGGAGTATCCCTATCCAAGGTTCTGCTATGTATAGGGTGAATCAAAAACTTAAAAATAAAGTTAAAGGATGGAATAGGCTAAACTTAAAAACAAAGAAATAAGATACATTTATCTTCATCTTCTAATTTAACTTATACTAATGCAAACTGACTTATAATAATATTAAAGGCATTTAAATGGTATGCAATAGAATCACCATCTTTTATTTTAATGAATATAAACATCTTTTGAGATACAACTTGTTAGATAAACTTTTAGTTTGATAGATATCACCTATCCTCTTCCACAACTTGCATGCAGTGTCCTCTATGGAGACATTCAAAAGGAAAAAATCCGTGAGACACAACTATATGGTTCTTCATGCCTATTTTCCTAACTTTTTCCAATATTCATCAAACATTGTAGTTAGTTTAATCTCTTGTGAAACTGGCAACCACTAATCTCTCTCTTCAAGGTGATCCTCCATCTTTAGTTTCCACATCTCATAGCATGTGCCATTGAATTTATCAATATCCTGGTGAGAGGTAGAAGCCATGGTAAATAATGCTCTTCACAAATTTCAATATACCACAAGATAAATCTTTCACTACAAACAAAAAACTTCCAACACTTAAGAGAAATACATCCCCTTCTCAATAGAATCAGATTTGATACCAAATGTTGAAAACAAGGTGAAGGAAAAATACAATATGAACTTATGCAAGTGAATTCAGATCTGAAAATCAGATTTAAACATTTGATTACAACTTACATCACAATACAAAATTAGAAAACAAAATGTGACACCAGATTTATGTAGAGGAACCCTTTCGAGAAAAAACTCCACATGAGAAAAGACAGAAAGTATATTATTAATCTTAAAATGAGAGTACACAAAAATATACTCCACTACTAATCTTTGATCAACCAGGAAGCATCCTATTACCTACAAGAACTCAACATGAAACTACCATCTCATGGCTCCAATTTATAGAACTTGTGGGAGGTAAAACCACAAATGGTAAACCAAAACAAGAGGTACAAAACCACCTGTAAAAACCCACACACCCTTATTGGAAAACCAAAATACATAATAAAATATTAAAGGGAACTTACAAGGATCCAACATGGGCGCCTAGCCCATAGCCTATCTAACTCTTGAATTTCTAGATGCTTCAATGATCTTTTTGATCCTCGATGGAATACCAACGAACACCTTTTCTTCTCCAACCTTGGGCACTCCATCCAAGAATTTTCAACTCACACTATGGATACCTAAGAATGATTCCTATTCCATTTTTTATGTATAACATCCATTGAAATTAAATCCTCTCTTTAAAATATAATTACAACATGCCAAAATTTAATGATTTTCTCTCATGTCCCCTAAAACACATTCCAAGGAATGTGGAGACATATAAATGAAATAGGATTACAAGGTTAATGTTGTTGAAGTGAGAAACCAAGATATTCAATCTGCAACACCAAATAACCTCCACATGCAATAGAGAGAAGCAACAATGAAAGATGTTATTCCACCAAACAAGAATTACAATATGATGCAATATGATCAAGATGTGATCAAGATGATCAAGATGTAAAATATGCAAGAGATGCCTTGCTTATAAAGACAAGGTGATAGATAAGATTCTAGACAAGATCATGACAAGTGTCTTAATCCTATCACATGATGCATCTAACTCATAAGTACCTAGGATAATGTAAAGTCTAGATAAGACAACTTAGACTTCTAGAAGAAAGTTTATATCCTAAGTAAACTCAACATGTGAATAAGTCCCCTAATTTCCTATAAAAGAATTAACTAGGTACAATACTTTATTCACACCAACACCCCCCTTAAGTGCAACTTAGGGAGGCAAAAACCACTCCAAAATACAAAAGATGGGTCTCGACAACAAGGCCTTATGAGGTACGGGTAAGTGCACCAAGATGGTTCCCAAAAAGGGGACTTAAGTGGACAACTTTTTTCTGAAATCAGGAAATACTGACCTTGGATGTGAAATTGAGGATACTTAGACTCAAAATTTTGAGATGGAACAAAAAGAAGGATTCAAGTGCTCTGAGTCTACTTTCTAAACTACTAAGGGGTTCAAACGAGGGATGTACACAAATTGGTGTTGTTTTTGTCAGAAAAACATAGCATAGCAACTCTTGTACGACCCTCGTACGATGAACTTTTTTTTAGTATTTTTAAAATTGCAATAGTCAGAAGTTAGCTAACAGTATGTAGTTGATGCACGATTTTTCTAATAATTTTTTAATGAATATTTGATTTTTTACTAATTTGCGAAGTGGACATATCCTGAAAATAGAATTTTGGCCGTGCTAGCCTTACAAATTTTGGAAACTAATTGATTTGTTTTTCTTTTAATTTTTTAAATTTGTAGAATGGAGTCTAGTTTCTAAAAATGTAATTTATTTGAAAAATTGATGAACGGTTAATTTATAACGAAAAAAATACCAAACGCTACTTTTTGGCAAAAAAAAGACATATAAATAAAATAAATTATGGATGAAAGACTTAACATTTTCAGAAAGTGAAAAAAATTATATCGTTGGATAGCTAAGAGATAACCCAACATTACCCATGTGCTCGATTTTTTCAATATTGAACCACGTGCAATCCTAACGGTGAGCACGAACTTGATTATGAGAAATATGGTGGATTTTTTAAAAACATGTCTCTGGTCGTTGGGAACGCCCTTCAAACCTTTGGGTTGGAATTCCAAGGCAATACCAAGCTTAAAGTTTGGTAATTCTCAAAGTAAGATAAAACGCGAGCCTGCTATAACAAGAGCACGTTATAATGCGCTCGCTTTATATCTCACTTTTGACATGGTTCTTGCTTATGCGGGGAACATGTCTACTAGCACATATAACGCGCTCGCGTTATGTCTTACTTTATGTAAAATGCTAATATATTAATGTATGCTGATATATTTTTATGTACATGTATGTATGTATGCTTGTATGGATGTAAGATTATATGTGCAAATGTATTATGCTTGTATGTATGCATTTATGTATGTCTTTAGATGAAGGGAGAATTTAGAGAGAGTCTAGAGAGATGGAGAGGGGGTCAAAGTGAGAGTTTAAGAGAGAGGGAGTGGGAGAGAAGGGGTTGGATTGAGGGGGACTTAGCTAGGTAGGGTGGGAGGGATAGAGGGAGGGAGGGAGAGAGAGAATTGATGGAGAGGAAGAGAGAGAGAGAGGTGGGTGGGAGAGAGAGAATTGAGGGAGAGGGAGAGAGAGAGAGAAAGAGAAATAGAGGGTTATGTAGGTAGGGTGGGAAAGGGAGAGACTTGAGAGTGTGAGAGGGGTGAGAGGGAGAGACTTGAGAGATAGGTAGTGAGAGGGAGTGTGAGAGAGAGGGAGTGAGAGAGGGTGGTAGGGATTGATTGAACAAGAGGTACATAGAAAGAGGGAGACGGTAGATAGAGACAATTAGAGAGGGTGGGAGGGAGGGAAGGAGGGAGAGGTGAGATGTATAGATAGAGAGAAAGTGATAGGGGTTGAGGGTATAGGGTTGAGGGATTAGGATGGAGGACCTATAGGGTTGATGGTTTCTAGGGTAGTAGGGTTTAAGGTTTGAGGGTTGATGGAATAGGTTTGATGGTAGAGGGTATTTGGTTGAGGGTATAGGGTAGAAGGTTTAAGGTTTAAGCGTTTAGGGTTGAAGGGTTTGGGGTTAAGGGTTTAGGGTTAAGGGTTTACTTGGTTGAGGGTAGAGGGTTTAGGGTATAGTTTTGAGGGTATATGGTTGAAGGATTAGGTTCAGGGTCCAATGTAAGGGGTAGAGGGTTTAGGGTTTAAGGATTGAGGGTTGAGCGATTAAGGGTTGAGGGTTGAGAATTGAGGGTTGAGTGTTTAATGTATAGGGTAAAGGGTAGAGGGTTTAAAGGTAGAGGGTTGAATATTGAAGGTTTAAGGTATAGGGTCGAGGGATTAGGGTTGAGGGTCCAATATATAGGGTAGAGGTTATAGGGGTTGAGAGATTAAGGGTTGAGGGATTAGGGTTTAGGGTAGAGAGTATTGGGTTGATGGTAGAGGTTAGAGGGTAGAGGGTAAAGGGTTTAACAGTTTAGGGTTTAAGGGGTTAGGGTTAAGGGTCCAGGGCTTAGGGTTGAGTGTTTAAAGGTTTAAGAGTTGAGGGTTTAAGGGTCAAGAGGGTTGAGGGATTAGGGTAGAGAGTTTACTAAGTGGGTTTGAGGGTTGGGGGACTAGGGTTGAGGGTAGAGGGTATAGGATTGGCGGTAGAGGGTAGAGGGTTTATGGATTAGGGTTTAAGGGTTTAGGGTTTAGGGATGAGGGATTAATAGGTTATAGAGTAGAGGTTATAGGAGTTGAGGGATTAGGGTTTAAGGGTTGAGGGTTGAGGGATTCAGAGGGTATAGGGGTTGAGGGATTAAAGTTTAGGGGTTGAGGGTTGAGGGATTAAGAGGGTATAGGGATTCAGGGATTAGGTTTTAAGGGTTGAGGATTGAGGGTTGAGGGATTAACAGGGTATAGGGGTTGAGGGATTAGGGTTTAAGGGTCGAGGGATTAGGGTTTAAGGGTTCAGGATTGAGGGTTGAGGGATTAA